>BOPP01000046.1:6095799-6199408 GCA_017312745.1 Gryllus bimaculatus
GCGCCACCTGCTGCCTCCTAGGGATCGCCCCCACCCACGTCCCCGTCCCCTCCGCGGTGCGAATTCCCGATGCGTCGACATGCGGAATAGCAGGGAACAACACGGCGCGGCGCTCCAGATAACTGCATTGCGAGGTCGGGGAGGAGCAGGGGGCGGGTGAAACAGAAGGGAGTGGAACGCGGTAAAGCAAACACTGCTGGGGACGGGAGAGCGAAGCGAGCGGGTCAGCGGGAGGGAGGAAGGGTGCGGCGCGGGGACTGGCGTGTGGCCAGAGGTGCACTCGAGATGTCTGCGGCGAAGGAGGCTTCCGTTCGCAGCCCGTCCGTCCCCGCCTCGCTCGCTGCTGCCTTTGCTCGATTTACCGCCGCTATCATCGAGTCTTTTTCCTATATGGCATTCATGACTTGAGGAAGGAGACGATCTTGAAAATGCAGAAGGAAATAGATCACCTTAAAAGTTGAGCAACTCGTGTCCAAGAACATTATGATACACTTAAGAAATTTAAAATTATAAAAATCAATATTCACATGTTGTATTCCCCCAGTCTTCAATGGACAAAATGGTTCTTACTCTTATACGTCCGCAAAGGTAAACGTGTGGAATAAATCTACTTGTTCAAATGAAAGTGACTGCATTTACATGCATAAATCTTGATATGTGTTTGAAAGACAGTGATTAAGTGGGGAAAAAAAAGAAGAAATACACGCAACGAAATCTTGTTTCCATCTACAAAGCTATTTCATTTTAAAATTCCAGTTTTTGGTGTTTTTTTAAGCACAGGCTTTCGAGATTTTATTTCTATTCTTTTTCTTCAGTTTTGTTTCTTAACTTTTCTTGAACCAGGAATTGAATGGCACAAACAGAAACATTTTAACATCCCAAATATGTTATATGCAATTAAACAAAAATAAAAACATAAGTGAATACGGCAAACTCATGGCACATTTCGTACTTGAGATTTCCTCTCACTTCGTCATCAATATATAAATCGTACTCTACTCCGAACTTATTGGTAAACAGCATTACTCATGTTCGGCAGAATCTCACAGCAATAAAAACATCCTCACGGCAACACAATACACACTATTTAAAGAAGAGATTGGATACCTTTTTGCCTCGTTACTTTACTTACCAATTTCATAGATGGTTCAAGTATGAAACAACGGCTCAATGCAAGGTAATGAGAACGATAAAACGATAATGATTTTAAAAAACTGCATCTTGAGGTATCTTGGGGCCCAATTAAATTTCCATCGACAAAATTATTATCTATGTTTTGTTTACTGGCAAGAGATTACCATATTTGCAATCACTGTACTTTAAACTTCAAACATACATGTAAATAATTAAATAGCAATTTGGATGCACAGCCCAGTTACAGAATGCGATAATTAATACTACTTGCTATAAATTCGGAATAAGTTTTACCACGCTAATTTAATATCGAAATCTCAGCAACGATGGCCACAGTTCGTAACTCTGAATACAATAGGTTATATAATACTACTATTTCGTGTTTATTTCTTTTTCGTATGCGGGTGCGTTTTATTTTCAACGATTCAGAATTTGAGAGGGCAATCACAAACTGCTCTCCTGAACCAAAACCAGTTAGGGAATTTAAAGTAGCGATTTATTCATATCAACACGGCGTCATCCTTACCCAACCACATTCCTTGGCAGTAAATATCTTCCTGCTCCAACGTAGCACCTCGCAATCTCGACGCTAACTAAATGCCACCTCGAAGATTCCAAATGGAAATTTTTCTTGGGGGGATTCACGTGTCACGATTGCTGATATTCTATAAAAGAATTAAAAATCAAGTATCTCATGTAGCGGTACTAAGAGCACCTATTGCATTTATAATACTGCACGAGGACATAATAGAACACTACTTTTTAAAATGAAGGCACTTTAACTTCATTACTAATATTAAGATTTTTTTGCATATGATTGAGAGTCCGACGACAAAAAATTGGGTATTTTGTCTCAAATACATTTCTCTTCATTATGCTTCTATTAAGGAACAGGGGAGCGACTATGCGGACATGGGTAGATCTAAGGAGCTATCAAGTTAACAAAATTGAGGTGCCTTTAGGGAAATCATTTACGTACATAAATTACATTATATCTTTAAAATATGATAAAAATATTATTTGCCTTACGTCGGTCTTATTCAGATTGTTTTAAATTTTGGGCAATGACAGCTACAGCAGATCAGAGAAACGCTGGACAGTCTTGCAAAGATAAGGCAGCTGGATGAGTCACATTTACAAATATTACATTATGCCGATTAAGAATTGAATATTTGCTCAAATTTGAGGAAAGACGCATTAGAAAATTTCAAAGGAAGGAGCACAAGTTCTCAGTTACGTCACAATCTCCTGACGGTCAGGTGGCAGCGGGCCTTCGAAACGCCGAACCGCCGCCCGCTGCCGTGCCTGGCCTTGGCGGAGGCTACGGACCCGGAAAGCACCCGCCTCGCCCCGCCCCGCCGCGCCCCCGCGCCGCTTTCCGAACCCCGCGCGCGGGCGCCGCTGCCGAATTATTTCAGCTGACCGCGCGCCCGAGAACAAAAACAAAGGTCCCACACGCGGAGGGCACGCAGAGCGGATGGCCGCCACGTAAGGCGCGGGCGGACGCGCGGATTGGCGGAGCGCTTTAACGGCCTTGGGCGGCGGGGAAGCCCCGCCCCCCCCCCCCTCGTTGGCCCCCGGCCACGCGCTTGCCTCCTTCTCCGGTGCCCCCTCCCCCCCCCCGAAACGCCGCTTTTAAAAACCTGCCCTAACCTAGCGTCACGGCCGCGCGGGCGAGCGTAGCGGCCGGGAGAGGAGTGGCCCAGTGGGCCGAAATTACAGCCAAAACGCGCTGTTTCCCCTCATTTCAATGTAAACGATTCAATCAATATTTTTATGGCGTATGCATAAACATAACAGTGTTTCATTTTTCATCAAGTTTCTTGAATATGGAATCCTTTCCCATTTATTCTTAGGGAGATAAAAAAGGAATGCGGAAGTTCTCTTCTTCAAAATCGACATTGTTACAAAAGGTTTCATTCCTATTTTAAATTATTTGGTGAATGATTAATAGTTCTCCAAGAGATTAATCGTGGTCAAGATACCATTCGAACATGACTTGACTTTAAAATGAGTGTTTTCACAGGTAATTACGCATGATTCCATTGTAGAAAGCGCGTAGGATATCCTTCTTCACCAAACCAACAAAGTGTTCATTTTGACAGAATGAGTACATTCTACGCGCTCTTTTGCCGCAACGCGCCCGCGCCCGAAGGCGCCTTTCGGCCCAGTGCGCGGCGGCGGCGGCGGCGGAGCGGAGGGGGCCCGGGCCGCGAGCGGCGCGGGTTCGGTCACGGACGCGGGCGCGGGCGCCCTCTCGCGGTTTTTTTCTTCTTCTTTTTCTTTTCCTTTTTTTGAGCAGCCCGATGCGGCCCCCTCCCCCCGCGGGCCCCGCGAGCGGGCGCCGCGTTGCCAAACGCTCCGCCTGACGTCACCGAGCGCTGATTACCGCGCGCTGAGCCGCGCCGCGTCCGCGTCGCGCGGGCGGGTGGGCGAGCGTTGTGCAGGTACGCGTGGCGTGGCGTGGCGTGGCGTGGCGTGGCGTGGCGTGGCGTGGCGTCGCGTCGCAGTATGCCGCCAGTGATCGGCAGCGGCTCCGCGGGGATACGTTCTCCTTTGAAGTCATTTCCTAAGCAGCCCGTTAAAATAACAGGACGACCCCCAGTAAACATGACAAGGCCGACACAAAATTACACTAATATGTTTTTCCACAATTAAAAATTGCACTTGTCACATCCGCTTTCAATTTCACAGCGCACGAAAAGAATTACGCCTACAAAAGCGCAACGGTAATATCATGTAGTACATCCAGATGAACAACAGTATGTTACACGAGTAACGAAATAACTTACACGGACAATGCAAGATGTGCTTCTTCTCAACACTTAATACTTCGCTAGGTTATTACATCCCACGATATCCTGTCCAGTGTAAAAATTAGCGTAATAGGAATGATACAGCCATTGGTCCGTCCGTCCATTGGTTTAGTTACCTTCTTTGTTTTTTCCGACCAGCAATTTCATTTTTCATTTACTTATGTAGAAGTCGTAGGAATTACATTTCAATTCAATAACGTTACTAAAACTTAATTCGAAATCCTGTTTTCCCAAGGTCAAAAGAGGACGGATAAAAATTAGATTTTGCTTAAACATTACTTATTCACTACACCGTATTGAATATGTCTAGAATAGTATGCATTCACTCATTCTAATGTAATTAAATAAATCATTCTCTTATTTTAGAAAGAAACGAAATGGCGTCATTACCCAGCGCCAAAATAGATTTCACTTCACTAGCTATATAAGCCTTCCTCCATCACCGGCAATATCCAGTCCCAAGTCGGCAAATCCATTACTCTCACACAAAAATGTGTAAAATACGACAAAGAATTACGGACGCTATAATGTCTTTTTCAATCACAAAATCGGGAGACAATCAAAGTATCAAAAATTCGAGTAGTAATAATAAGAGTAATTTCTTGTCACGGAAGGGGCGAACACGAAATTTGAAAAGTAAACTTCTGGACTTACGTCCTCTTTATTTACTCTCCTGCGAATGACAGTGCACTATGTAGTACTTTCGGAAATAAGTAGTGAAAAACTGCCGTTAGCAAAGAACTGGTCAAGCGTGTTTTATTCTCAGTAATTGCTGCTTTAGCTATGTGATAGTAACATTGTTGTTGACTTCCTTACATTAAGAACACTATAGCATTTAGCTAGCTATTAAGGATATAACTAATGTGGCGAAAGGAAGTCGGTATACGACTCCAACCACATGTGACGTGAAGTCGTATGGAGTAAAGGAGTAAAGAAAACGAAACTTCACCAAACCGTTGGTGAACCCACATCCCTCAAAATCAGAACCTTCAGTTTTGACTTCATTAATTAAATTTGTTCAAAAAAATTGTGCCATTAAACTATTGAAAATTCGAAGGCATCAATTGTATAAAACGAAAGCTTTCATAATATAACAATAAACAGCATTTATAACTCAAGAACGACTGGACAAATTTTAATTATCTCTGATTTGTGGGTTTCACTTCCGGCCCGAACAGCAAAATAACTATTAAAATATCGGGAAAATTCACTAGATGGTGCTGTAGAACAAAACTAAATCAAATGCAACCCATAAGGTTCTATATTATTAAATAACTCCTAAACGAAACGTTCTAGGGCATTGAAAACTAAATAACAATTTTTTTAATACCATTGCATTCATTCATGCTGAGCGTGGAAAATCTATACACTGATCTGAGAAATGCTTATAGAATCAATTAAAACATAATAAACGGTTTATATAATCGAAAAATATTGGTTGGTAAACGCGAAGTGGAATTTCCTGAGGCCTTAAACCGACCAGTAATGCATAATTATAGCGCTGTAAACTATCCAATTTTGAGATCCATCACTTAGAAAGTAAACGAGTTTTTTTAAAGCCCGAAGTCAACATTTTTGTGCTAAAATTAGAGACAATGTCTCATCTGTTAGCGATGACTCTAGCTTCCCTTTTGCGAGGATCGACCAGGGAACCCGGAATTTCTGCGATACAGTGGTAATTATTTCCCACATGCACCCCTACGCGTGGTTGAGTGCAATGTTATACCAACATTGCCCAACTTTTCCAAGAAGACAATTCCCACTTCACTGCTGGGTTCAGAAACAAACGCCAATTCAGACTAAGCAATAAATTATATTTTCACGATTTCGGTAGGAATTTATTATTCATTTTAATGAATTCATTCACAATCGATACATGAATTAGTAAGTGAAAGCTTCCGGTTGCGGGCGGATCGCTGTAAGCGGCCGCTGCGTGCGTGTGAAGGCCGGAGGGTGGGGTGGGCGGGAGCGGGGCAGGGCAGAGGCCCGCGGGCACGGTCGATATGCGCACGAGGAAAACGCTGACGGGAGCGGCGGCGGCGGCAGCGACCAGCGACGCCTCCACTGCGCCACCAGGTCGATACTTCGCCGCGTCCGCAGTGGGGACAACTCCGCCCCGGCGTCTGCCCAAACCGCATTCCGAAACTGCTTCTTGGACGCAGCCACTATAACGATTACCGCCGTGTCCTGAGACTCATCGAGTATTCTTCATTGGACGAGGTTCGCCTCGCTATTAATGAAGACTGGCATTTATTACGGACATTACAAGTGTACGTCAGAACGGAAATCGGGATAAACGATTTGTCTGTCCCGAAATGGGTTCCATAATGCACACATGTTTTAGAAAACATAAGAATTTCCTTTCCAGTTTAAGAGCATTACATAAAAATATCATTCACGTGAATGAAAAAAAAACATTTTTAAAACGTGGGTTAAAGGTTGACTGAATGAAAAAGCGTGGGCTAGTATTACGACGAAAAATTGTAATATTATGGAATACGGTATTCATAACACTATAGTTAATATTAATATTTCTGTTACACAATGTATTCTGTTACAATGTTTCTGTCCTCACATTCGTTTCGGATCATCGGAAATACATTTACTCAGAGCGCGTAGCGAAATCAAGAGACCCGGGGCAGTAGGTCCACAGGCTACGCCTTATTTCAAACAATTTCTCGGTCCCCTCCCCATACAGAAACATAATTCATTTCTCCAGGCAACAGAAATAACTTATAGCGTTTGATTCGAATTAGAAGAAAATCTATTTGTTGAATGAAACAAATTCAGGGCCCCAATGAGCCTAGAGAAAGTTGCTCCCTCCCGCTTTTGGGTGGCCCTCCGTTTACTGTAACAGTAATCAGCCGACAGAATTACCTCCAGTGGGACAGCATTTTCTTTTTAAGTGTATTGAACTCAAATTTCAAACAAGCAAATGCTCGTAAAATTTCACAACAGCAAATATCCAAAAGAAGTTTCACGTTTATTGCCATAAATTTAATATTTATTCAAATTTAATTAACAAGAACTGTAAAGGGACGTTTGCGAATGACAAACATCACACCTATATCCGAAGCACACTATCAATTCATCATTTTTACAACTCTTTTTCATGAAGATAAGATGTATTACACGAATATATATTAATACAATTCGCAACCATGAAGATACTACTACAGAAACAACAAATCTGAGAAATAATATAAAAATAGTATTGGCAATTTCACTTTCCATTGCACTAATAAACGACAACAGGCAAATCATGTCACAGTCGTGATCGAACACACGAGGAACTGCGGAAAAAAAGCCTGTCACGACAAACGCTCGTACAGACCTCCACCAAACATTTTTGCATGACTGGGCGAACTTTGCGACGGCCACGTCGACGGGGATCAATAACGGCGTCTCCGCACCACACCGACACCGGACCACACCCATCACCTCAACGCGCCGCGCCTTCTCCGCGGCCGGGCCGCCGGGAGCCCTTCGCCACGAGGAGCGCGGGCGGCGCGGGGCGCAAGGGCCCGAGCAGCGGCACACGTCCGCAGGCGGGGCGGGGCGGGCGGAGGTGGGGCGGCGGGGGCGGGGCGTGGGCGGGGCGGGGCGCGGGATGGGATGGGGCGGTGAGCAAGGGAGGGCGGGGGAGGGGATTCGCGAGAGAGCGAGAGAGGTGGCGCGGCGCGCGCGCGGCCGGCGCGGCGCGGCACGGCGGTGGCACTGCTTCCTCGGGAACCGGGTCACGGCGTCTCTCGCGGTTGCACAGCGAGCGCGGCGCCCCGTCCGACAGCCCGCACTCGCGCCCAACGAGCAACACACGCCGCACTGCGCACTGTTTTGTGGACGGAGTGTCACCCGCATCACAAAAGAGAGAATGGCGTCTTTGAACGTGGGTTTGACGCTTTACGAATACACACGAATACATGTTTGTAACGCTGCTGGCTTGAAAACTGACAGCAGCCAATCCAAAATTACTTTTAAATGAAGGCGGGGTCTATATATTGCGCACTGCGACAACTGCGCAGTTAGGAAATTTTTGTGACTGGAGGAGACCCAGAATTATGTTCTTCTAACCTACTCTAAATTGGATACTTGTGAGATACGCAAGTGGAATATTGCATTCAGGAATCACCCTTCTGTAAACAACACTGTCGGTTTCCGCAAATACTGATATTTCGTAACAACTAACACTTCTTTGAGGCGGCTTTTGAAAACTCATTATAACAAGGTTTACTCGCTGGGGGAAATGCGTTCAAGTGTACTCTACCACGCATCCACTGAAAACAACAAGCAAAGACCGGTGTGAACTGGCAATAACCGCGAGCGTCCGAAGTCTTCCAGGAAAGGCGTTCCACCCCAACAAACGGCCAGCGCAAGTTCGACAAGCCTAAAGCGACGGTCGAAAGGACGAGCTCGGACGGCACGCATAGCGAATCGAGAAATTTCGCCGTCAGCAGGTGCCAAAACCGAAGCCGACAAAGCAGCTCGATGTTGCTCCACGCGGCCAGCGGCGGCGCTTCAACTTACTGGAGGCTGGTAGGGATGCGGTGCACCGCCCGGCTCCGTCATCTCCCCGCGTCGCGAGGACATTGTTCACATGGTTGCCGACAGTCACTCGGGCTCCTGCCTGCGGAGGCGGACGCGGCGGCGGGCGGCGGGCGAGCGCCTCCGTGTCCGCCAGAGAAACTGGCTGCGCTGGAGCGCGCGCCCGCCGCCCGCCCGCCCGCGGGGCCCCGCGAGCTATCCGCTTTAAGCCGCCGCGCGGCGCGCTAACTGCGCAGTTCGCCGTATCGATCGCAGCGCTGCGCCGCGCCGCGCTGTCAGCCGACGAACGAGCGGAAAGGGACAGGGACGGGACGGGAAGAGCAGGATGGGATGAGATGAGGAAAGGAAAGAAAGGGTGGGGTGGGCCGGCGGGGAAGAATGGGGTTGGGAGAACGGGGTAGTAAGGACTTTGTTGGAGACTGGTCGAAAAGGAGGGGAAAACAAAGCGGAGGGACGCGAGTCATGAATCAATGGGTGTGAGGGGGTGGCGCAAATTGGGCGAGCAGGAAAAATTGAGAGAGGAGTGGAATGGAATAGAATGGAGTGAGTAGGTGAGGTAAAGCCAAGAGGCCAATGTGGAATGAATGGGCGGAAGTGGCGAGACGAAGTGCACTAGCAACGTGAGGTGTGTGTGTGTGTGTGTGTGTGTGTGTGTGTGTGTGTGAGAGAGAGAGAGAGAGAGAGAGAGGAGGGGGGAGGAAAAGAGAGGGGGGAGGGAGGGAGTAAGACGAACTTGACGGGTGGAGAAGACAGATATGAGATGGGTAGGTTTTTGGCGAGAGTGTGAGAGGGTGCAGAGTGAGTGGGTAGAACAAAACGGGGGCGGGGAAGCAGTACAATGAGAGCGGGGTGGTCGAGTTCTGAACAGAGAGTGGCGGGGAGCGAAACGTCGAAAATGAACGCGAAGCGAAAATGATAAATCCGCCGGGAGCGAATAAGGTGGACGCATCATGTTAGTAGTTGGGAGGAGGGCAACACTCCGATTGCGATGATTTGGGACATCGACCTACAGACATTTCAATGTTGCCCTCCATTCCGTGTTTTCCCAAGATTCTCATACACCCACTAGTCCTCATAAGATTAAAAACCCTCTTGAATTGGATCTAGAGGAGCGAAACGAGTAATTACATTGTCTCACTGGGTGCCAGCGAGTAGAATTTCCTTTTCCCTAAACGTCCACGTCATGGAACTGTATCCGAGCAGAGGCACGTATCTACCTTCTATTTACAGGTAAAACGCCGACGCCCTTACATAAGCATGCCTCTGTCTTCACGTGTCGCCTCACATGACAGACGTCCCATCCACGTCGATAACGATGCATTCTGCGAACAGTCGCAAGCGTTGCTGCCCCGGCCCAACGGGTGACAGCGCAAACAACCGCAGCCCTAATACGCTAGAGGCACCCCAACGCACATTGTGAAAATTCTCAGATTTTAATTGAAATGAAATGAGTACGTATAATTTTGAAATGAGTACACCAAAGAAACATCCCACCGGTTTGCATATATTTTTTTTAGTACAAATTCATGGAAACGTACAAATATTTGTAGGTACTCGGGATCAATCTCCATATGCAAGGTGACAACCATGTTGATTCCTATCGTCAGTCTCAGTGTTTTCTTTACTTTGCAGTATTCACTTGTTTCAAAAATGACCATTGCATCTTTGCCGTATGCGTATGCGAATTGCAAAGCAGCACTTTCCAATCAATAAACAGTGAAAGTATACTACTTTCCATGCACGAGTGTTCAAAGTGACTTAATGGACGCTCTATCACTACATTTTATTTTCTGATATTTTTTATACAAAATGCCACAAAAATACTACTCATCTCCTAACACAGAGTATACATACTTATTTATAAAGAGTTTACTATTTGGATCGATTTTGTCTCCATTTCGGCAACCACGACTCCCGATGAGTTCCAACCAGTCCCAAACGGATCAGTTGAGCAGACCACGCCCACCTTCATCATTCGGTCTTACCCGCATCTACTCGCCTCCAGCGCGTGATCGTGACGAAAAGCGACGCGCTATTTCGAGCGCTGGCGGCGTTTGGAGGGCTATTTAGGCGCGGGGACTTCAAGTGCGCTCCTCCGAAATCTGCGTCTTGCTCCAGACCCACGAGAGTCTTACACATGTACTCGTATTATTACTTCTGATGACAAGAGAGCAAAAACTTAAATTCAAAAGGCGTCTACAGAATTTACACAACAATGCTCCGAAAAAAAGTTCATGAATTCTTCACTTTAGCTCCTGTTGCAAACGAAAGACGGATAATACTAATGAGAATCGATTGAAGTAAGTGGCCAGTGCAGGGTGGCCACTCATTTCGTAGAACATATATTTCTCTGACTTCTTCCGGTTTGCAATGCATTTTTTCTCTCTTATAAACTTTGTAATTTTACACTTCTTAAAGAAAATGTTAAAGCTTCCCTAAAGTTAATTGTTCAGCTCTGGGGTTTTGCCGTTACAAAGTACAAATAAACAGATTTTTTTTTACTGAATAAGAACTGAACAAAAAATATTTGTTGTTGAAATGCTATACTGAAGATTTAAGGGAATAACATCTAGATCAATAACCCTCTCAAAATTATCCATGATTTCAAACCATTCTTTTACAAATTGAATGATTTTCCCTGACTTTTCCAAAGCAATGAAATTCCGTGAGTATTCCCGTTTTCCATGTTCCTCAGAAAGTGGCCACTATGCAATGACACTAAAAGAGTCGGAGAATTGAAGGTCTCCCAATTAAGCACCTGTCTCATAATGAGGGCGAAGCCTAAGTTGAGAGCTGCGAACTTCCAAAAAGAAGTATCAACTCCGCACGGACGACTTTCTTTGCGAGTTTTGTTCGTCGTAGCAAAAGGGGTATAACTCGGGTACTACTGGATTTGTGCCAATAACCACAAAGAACTACCGTACTCTCAATCCCGGTCAAGTTCTAGACTTCACTCGTTATCTGTTTATTTATTAATTTTACATATTTCACGAATTAATTGTCCATCATACAACATTAAAATAAAATTTACACGGTCCTGTATATGAAGTGTCAAATGTGAGAGACAAAATTATGTATGAATTAGTCAATATATGGTGTAAATTCTGACAGAGTAAAAAGATGAAAACCAAACAGCTGAGTAGTGGTTTATTCACCACCAACCACTTACATATTGTTTGCCACTAAGCATTTCTCACTGAATGAAATTTTTTTCTGCTGGTCATATTTCCCATCAAATAGCGAACATTTTTTCACGCGAACTTTTTTCACGAGTTCATATTTAGTATCTCAAATGAACGCACTGCAAGTGTATGTATTTAATGCTCACACTTGGCCTAAGACACACAAGAACTAAAAAAAAAATCGCTACATTATTTACATCGTGGCGCGGTGTGATAGGACACAAACCACATATTCAAGGCCACTAAAAAACAAAGTATACTTAGCCATTCACTGGCAAAACCTGGAGTGAGCTCGCGCATATCAAACACACCTTTACACAGAGGGTCCGTCGAGGGTATCGGAACGTTATCGGGTCTGTGAGAAGGGAGTAGCGGACAACGCTGCTGACAGGGGCCCGTGGGTGAGTCACCCGCACGCCCGCCCGCCCGCTCGCTCGCTCGTTGCGTCATCGCTGCGGGCAGGAAAACACGCAAGGCGATGGGCTCACTTACTCGCTCACCCGCCCGTCCGCCAAAACGAGAGCTCGTGCAAAGACGTTCGGCTATACAGACACCCACCTATCCGCGCACTCGACTAGCCTTTTTCGTCAGTAATACACCCTGCTAATAAACACTGGGACAATTTTCTGTATTAATCTAATAGAATGGAACCTGATTTTCAATTAACATACTTAACCTTCGGGTTGTGAAAAGGTCTTTTCAGAACTGTTGAAATGTTCGTTAATATTCTAAAAATGAGTGTGGAACAAACACATCTTGTGTAATTCTTAAGAAAGGCACGAAAAGTACGCTAGTTAAATCTGGAAAACAAATGTTAAAAAGAATGCTTACAATTCAACACACACATCTGTGGTGAATGGGTCACTTACAACCTGACATGCAACAACATTTTTTTCTTGATCTTACCTATCTGCAAAATATCTTTTCACAACATCTAAACCCCAACCCTTCTTATTCTTCCTTGGCATCGTTGTGTCAGTGAGTTTCGAATCCCCAACGATTGAACACTAAGTAGTATATCGTAACGTTTACTGACCCAGGAAGAGCATGAGAATATATTACACGAGTGAGTTCAGGAATTAATAGATGACCTTGAAAATGACCATAGTTTTAGTTGTTTTTTATTTTATTTCGGGAGTGAAGAAAGTGGAGTTCTTAACATCCAATAAAACTGTTGTATTATCCTCGTTGAAATAAAAAAGTAAATAAAAATCTGTCCCAATTACAAGAGTATCAGAGAAAATAAGCATAACCGGCTGATTAATATATTTATTCTTTGGGTTTATTTATGAGCCTACAAACTGTTTTCAAGACCGCGTTGTAAATTACACATTAACACGTCATTTTGTCACTGTCTTCCCATTCTTCGAAATCCTAGAAGTAGTAGGAATACAAGGAAGAACACAGATAAAGGCCGGACTTCCTATTTTAATTAACTATACTTTTGGAATGTAATTACCAAAGATGATTCACAATTTCATGAAGATTAATGATTTCCCGATAAATTAATAAGAGGATAAATGAATTGAAAATTCACAATAAACGACAAAGATAAAGAGAAAACGAGTAATTATTAGAGCTAAAAGCAAATGAGCAAAATTAAAAGAACATGGAACCAGCCAAAAGATAGATTTGCAAATAGGGAACGCTTCAATGAATGAATTGCCTCATCGAATTAACGCATCCCTCCGTTGCCGCCATTTCACAACGTCTGTGAGATCTGCCATAGGAGGGCTAATCAACCATTGACCTAATCATTGCCCTGGCCCCACCGATTCCCGCCTGCCATCACAAGTCCTTCACGCTCTCACTGCTCGCCCACGCCCCGCTTCCACTCCGCCACGGCGCGCTGCCGCAGAGCTTGTGCAACTCAATCTGGCACCTACTCTTTTTCTCTCCGTGCTCACCCTTCTTACTTTCATTTAGTCCTACTGACGTCTACAACCAACTTGTTCAATAGCTTCAAGATGTTTTCTCCACCTGCCTTCCCCTATTGTATGTGTGAACTTTTCCCGGCATGTGCTGTCATTGAAATGGGACCAACCTACTACGGTGTAATTCCGGGTCAGTCACCCCTCGGTAAAACTTTCAACACGGTTCTTCCCCTCGGTTCTCGAAGCAAAGACTACTCTAATACGTATCTATATATTTTGGTCACAAGAATTACTTTTCCCTTTCATTGATTAAGCATTGGAGATGGGCAAGGTATAAAGCTAAATATCTGAAGAACCACAAAACTACAAATTTATTTTTTTGTTTCCTTACCGTCATATATAATAATCTCCTTTGGTCTTGTTTTCTGGCCTTACGCAGTATTATTTAAAGTAATTTCCGTGGCCACTTGCACGCGCGCTGTCCTCGCAGCGCCTGGCAAATCCCCGGTCGCCCGCAATTTGGCCGGGCGATTGGGCGGCGAGCGTGGTGAATGCCAAATTGTGTGCGTGCTCCGGCCGCGACAATGCCGCGCGTCGGCGTGGACCGAGCGCGAGCGCGCGGGGCTTCTTCTCGCAAACAAGAGGGCGCAGCTCCGCGCCGGGCCGGGCCGGGCCGGGCCGGGCCGGGCCGCGCAAAAAGCGCCCGGAGCGGGCCGCGGCGTCGCGTCGTCGGCGTCAAGGCTACCGCGCCGCCGCGGCGTGCCAAACTGTGGCGCGCCGTGCCCCGCGTTTGTTGTTCGGGACGAGCCGGAGGATCTTGACACCGGCGCGGCGCCGGGGGCGGAGGCGAAGGCGAAGGCGAAGGCGAAGGCGGAGGCGGAGGCGGCCGAAGGAAGCCGTGGCGCGCCCACGGGAGCGGAGACGAGGCGCTGAGTGACGGAGGAAGGTGTGTTGCCAGGCGCTCCCACACACACGCGGGCAGGTGCGCTCTAATCACCAGCGCGTGGAAGCACAAGCGAAATAGGGGACCGAGAACAACAGACACTGACGCTCGACGCACTATTTTTAACAGATGAGCCGAATGCACTGCGAGGGAATAATGGAAGAGGGAGAGAGAATAGCAGAGATCATGCAGCAATACATGAAACAAATGATCAACTAGCAACAGCATGAATAAATCGCAGGGATGCCGAGTCTAGACACAGGTTGCATACAGCTCTCCTGACATACAATTTAGAAAAGCAAGTAGAATATCTTGCAAACATCTTACAGACAAGCCAGCTCATACATTTGCAATTTTGCAAATCTGACTAATGAATGTTCACAAGTAACAAAGGGCGAATACTGTAAAAGAAAGATAGCTTTTACAGCGAATCCGTCCTGGAATCACCTTGACGCTGAGTTTACGAAAACCCGTTTAATGAGTACTAGAATCAAAAGATGGATGTTGTATTAGGCTACAAACCAAACGCAGAAGGCAAGGGTAGTAATGAACAAGTAAGTTGAGTTTGTGCAATCAATTTTCCAAAATATTCATTTGGTAAGATGAGGAATAACAGATTGAATATTGACAGTAACGTGCAATATATTTTTGTTAGATTCGTTCGTTTTCGTCACACATCTTCAGTAATAATAGATTGTCTCATTTCGTCAAAAGAGAAATCAACTTCGCGTCTCGTAAAGCAAAATTTTTCGCGCTTTAAGTGTACCTTCATATTATAACATAACTTTTCATAAAGATAATGAAAAAAAAAATTTGCACGTACGATTTTTATAATTAGAAATAACATTGAGTTACCAGGTGAAAATCCCTTGTTGACTATTACTAGTTAACATACGATGGCGTCACGTTGTGAAAATTAAACACCTGCCAGTATGGAGTCGTGTCTGTCACGTTGAAACTAAGTACACATTGAATCCTTTCTTCGAAACGCTCATCCTCGTTTAGTTTTATAACGCCTGGGACGATTATGCAAGAAAACTTACCTAGATTACCTACCACTATCTTTATTTCTTGTCTCTAAATTCAAGTTTCAGTAAAACGAGTAGTGAAATCAAAATCAGCGCCAAAAACTACTAATTCGCAAGTGTTGAATGTCACACATCTGTAGGAAAAGCAAATTATTATTTCCCTCAGGACGTTGAGAACAATTATTGTTTCCACTTTACGGATTAAATTTAGATTTAGATTTATTCAGTCAAAAAACAGTAAAAACTGTCTGTGTCGGAGGGGGGAGAAGATTATCTTCCAGATGAGTACGAACTATCAAAAACTAACATATAACGAAGCAATAAGGATCGAAGGCAACAGTGATTATAGCTGCAAATACCAATCAATTTTGAACTTCTAAATAATTAAAAAAATTTGCAAAAACTAACAAAATGTATATTTGACTGCGAACTGAAATGCCAAAAACCAGCAGTATTCTAATAAAATCCAAGAATCAAAAGGATACTAATTTTCGACACATCACAAATTACTAAGAGACCTACTGACAATCACGGTTCGCTTAAACTTTATTCTAAACGTACTAATAGCTCCTATATTATTTCGTCATAAGTCCAAGAAAGCAAATATTTGCAGTTCAATAATGGGTGTCATTAACGAAGTTGCTTAGGCGTGTGCAACCTAAAACAAGAGGGTGGACTAACTTCGGGGCCCCAACCTCCACTGAACTTCAACATTTAATGTTACATATTTTATAAGTAAATAAAACAGAGTACAATGAGGTTGACATTTTAACTCAATTGATGCAATTATTAAATATAGTAGATGTTATGATGAACCGTTTACAGGGTTCCCAGATGGCTTGGAACGCCTCCTTCCCCGATGTGCAACAATTCCCCAAATTGTCAAGTTAAAAATGTTATACCGCATATGGCCACTTCAAAAATCAAGGAGATCAGAGCCCATATCAATTATGGAGAAAATCGGCTGTACGGTTTAGCTGCTAGCGTTGTTCGCAGACGCACGGACAGACGTTTCACCACGACCCAATAGATTTTCTTGTCAAGAACCCACAAAACATGGATTCTGGCTACACCACGTGTTAGTGGATGTTTTTGTAAACTTAGCAACTGGATTTTCTCACTTTTTCTTTACCAGCGCCATGTAATAAAAGTTTTTCTGCTAAAAAGTCATGTTTTTCGCGCAGCATTATACAACTTTCTCTCTACTGCGTAAGCCGTAGGGAGAAAGTAAAATACACATACAATAGGACGTTTTGGGCAAGTTGAATACAAACATAAACTTTAAAACCTAGGAGTGGATTTTACAAGGGGGCAAAAATCTTCCCAATCTCCCCATCTTCAATCCTCATAAACATACTATTAATTGTCAATCTAGAGTACGGGCAATTGCAGCTGAAACAACGTGAAAAATCACGGGTTACGAATGCAAGTTCCATGAAAGTTATGATCTCGTAGCCTTGTGATTATGCCTTGTAGGATAATGAAAATCTATTCCGTTAAATGTGTTCGAAATAAATAAATAAATAAATAAATGAAAAAACTTCCGGTGGCTACGAATTAGTTCGCCGGTGTTGGATTCTCGACCTCGTGGATATCGGGGTTCGGGTTCGGCACTCGGTCAGCTTCGAACAGTCTGGGAGTACGACGCCACAACAAGGAACTTTTCTTAATTACCCTAAGAAACACACTCCGCCGTTCTCACCTCCCCCTCACTCGGTCAAAAGTTAATTTCGCCGGGCCCCCGCTATCCGGCGAAGCCTCTCCTCGCGCCCGCGCCGCCGTCGAGGACTTGTTCAACGCGGCGCGGCGGGGTCGAGCACTTCCACGACGAGGCTGCGCTGTTCCCACAGCGCTCGAGCAGTCGAGGGCCCTCGCGCCTCGCCCGCGCCTCGCCCTCGCCCACGCCCCGCAATCGCGCGCGTGACGCAGCGCTTCTGCGCACGCACACGGCGCCCCCGCGCCCCGCCACGCCCCGCCCTCACGGCAGGGGGCCCGGCGCCAGCATCAGTACGTGATCGGCTGTGAGGATATTTGAAAGTTACTGAAAAGCACAATACGATGTGTAGGAAGGGGACAGGGCTGCTTTCGGAGAAGTATTCTTCAAGTTCAAGTGGATAATTATATCAATTATTATAGAGTCAACACAACACTATTTTCATTCGCTCTAGCATTTTACTGCTATGCAAATGTAATGCAAGAAATCACTAAACGTTAATTTAGTGTTTATTTCCGCGTTAGGCTCATTCATTTCTGAAAATCTATAGCGTTGTTTTGGAGGTTTAAGATTTCTTTAATCATCATTTCCACAGTAAAGCACAAGGCGTGGAGCAGCGTCAGTTCCACAGGGACCGACAGGACCATGACCGGAGGCCCCGTGCTATTTAAGACCCCAAATTTCAATCGAAGTAATAAGTATTTTATCTGAAACAGTGTCTTATAAAATCACAGAAGAAATAAAAAAAGCGCCTTTTTTCTATGAAGCATTGAAAACACAACGCTAAATGCATCAAAAGTTGCCCAATTAAGTCAAATTTTATTATTTGTCACATGGAGAAAAATAAAAGCAGCAATCCGATTAACGTAAAAATTAACGAATTTTACATAGGGTTTCTGAAAATCAAAGATCAATTATCAAAAGGGTGGCATTTTGATATTGTAGAGAGCATAAACGAACAAGTCGAAGTTGAACCTGACAATGCATTGTTTGTGATTTGTGCTGCTGATATTTTAAATCTTACATTTAATGATTCCATGAATGGATCATTAAAAGTTCCGACATTTTACTGTTTATTGGAACGAATTTGTTTTCTTTGGTCGTAGCATTAATCGGTGGAACATATTACCAACCATGATGGACGTAGATAAAAAGCGAAATAATCTCATTAAAACGACTTTGTTCAATAAGATAGTCATCATGAAAAGATTCCGTAATTGCCACAGATCAGAATATTTTAAAATTTTGCCAAATTTAACACAAAATACATTTTTTAACGAAGTATTTGATGCAAATGAAGCCTGTAACTTGAAAAAAGGAATGGAAAAATTTGAATTTTTTTTTTTCATGTAGCTCTACATTCCAAAATACATACATCAACTATCATTGTTTCAAAACACTTTCAGAGACCTGATTTGGATTTGCAAACTGAGCAGAGTTTACTCGATGGAGCTTACGAAGAATTCAATACTGTTTGAAATAACTATAATGATTTGAAACTAGTGGTTCTAAACGAAGCACGTACTTTCATGCAAAATTAAGCGACAAGTACAAAAATATTCGAAAAATTGTGCATGACCTTTTTTCAAACTATATCTTTAAAGAATAGATTTCACAAAGGGCAGAATATCTATCTTTAATATTTTAAGTGTAGAAAGACTCCGAAAAACATTTTGAATTGTTTAACTTTCGAAAAATCAGGGATTTTTGACGATCATGAAACTTGCCACATTCTCTGAAACGTCATTCACACATTTTTTTTCGCGCAGCATTCCATAACTTTCTCTCTACTCCGTAGCGACAATACATGTCTGTCAACGGAACAACCTTCCCAAAACACTGATAGTCACCGACACTAAGTGATACTAACAAGACATAAAGGTGATTAAAATTATGGGTTGAATGCAAATTGGGCTGATTTAATCACCCCACTTTCGCAATTTCACCGTCGGAGAGCGGTGACAAAAGAAGCGACGTGGATGTAAAGTGACGGGCGGGGGAGGGAGAGTCTAAACGGCTCGCGGAGGCGCGCGGCAGAGCAGCGTTCAACACGTCGCGTCGTCTCGCCCACGCCGCGCCGCGCCTGGCCCGCGTCCCACAAGCCCACGCGCTGACCTTCACAGAGGATGCACTTCGGGACCAGATATCTAAAAGAAAATTTGGCACACAATGCAGCGTTAAGAATACGTGGCAAACAAGCGGCACTTTTCTGACAGTTGACATGTCTGATTGTGGGAGCACGCTGAAGGTAGGTCCGGGTCTCTTTGTGAGGGGTTTCGACGTAGAACCGACAGTATACAGATGTTTCTTTCTGATCGTTACGTTTACAGCTTTAGCCAGCTAATTGCAAATAAAAATGGTAGTCTAGGAAGCCTAATGACATTTGCACGAGCCATTAAAGCAATACAATGTGATCGCTAGGTATTGTCTGAATTGAAGTTCACTTTGTATGGATGAATGTCAAGGGCAGACAGAACGAGAAACTTTGAAGCCACGCAAGTACACATGAATGAACACGTGATCCACACACCATTGGCCAGAAATCAATAGCGTTGCCGCGATTAATTTAGTTACATATGGACAGCAAATAGGCACAACAAAAGGAACTAGAGATGCAACAAAATGGGACAGACTTCCCGGCATTAATTAACTTTTCAAATCTGTTTAGTCTAAGCAAGCTTTCTGGAATTGCTCAACCCTGTTCCCAGCAGCAAGCTATCAGCGCCAAATGTTTCACATTTTCTCAATTTTTTAGTCCCATAACAGGACTGAATTATGTCTTTAAAAATATTACAGAAGAGAAAAACTGTCCTACAAATTTTCATTGAACAATTTGGAGCTCTTCTTGAGAAAATGTCGTTTGAAAATGTCTGAAATTGGGCAATTTTGAGCTAATATTCACCGAAAAAGTTTGAGGATTTCGAGAAACTTCACCACAAATCATTTCAAGCACTTGTATTCACAAATACACTAATGCAATGAAAATGCCCACAAATGTAAATATTAACGACGTGAAATATTTTTAAAAAAATGCATTTGTGCAATGAAAAAATCAAAAGAACGTATCAAAATGGCGACGAATATGAATTGTTGGTTTATCACGATTTAATGAAAGACGTAACCATGGTATTTGCAAAATAATATAATATACGCAAGCAATAGCCACGCGCGAAGAATGAACGTGAGATTTTACGAGTACTTCACGCGCTGACAGCAGAATACACATACCCATGCACATGCACCCCCCCCCACACACACACACACAGAGAAAACTAATCAGCGAGTTGAGTTTTAGGCCAACGCGGAGGCACGGGTGGTAGCCGCGAAAGTGTCGGACAGGAGCCGCAGCGTTCGAAGAAGAGTCATCAATTCCACGGCAGGCGGCGATAGGCAGTTAATCGCGCAGCAAACAGCAACTTATGCAGGTGGAGGCCTCAGATGATGCTCTTTTCATGCGGGAGCGACACGGGGCGCAGAGGAAAGCGCCATAGGACGCGCTCGCCATTTACCTCCGACTTCAAATTCCGGCCTATCCATGACGCATATGGGGGCGGAAAAATGTATTTCATGTTGGAGAATTCCGCGTCTCTGGTCTAGCATTCATAGAGTTGGGACCACGGAGAGGGGCATGCCTCCCGTGAAAATTTTGGATAGGACCTTAAGTAATAAAACATTTTATTTTTGTAAATATACACAATTCTAGGTAAAAACTATATATAGAACGGGTACATACATTTAATTACACAGCGATAACAACAGGAAAAACCACTAGGATATTGGCATTTTGTTACCCTATCTATGAGCGTTATTGCTTTTTTGCCTACTTGCCTATACATAGAAAAAAATGCTGACGTTTTACTCAGATGTAAAAGTCAATACGTAATGTACTGTTGTGAACTCGTTGCCTAGCTATTAAAATTACTTTCTGTGCTTATTTATGACTATACATTTCTTGTAAAAATAGTATGCACATATCAAAAATTGAAAAATAATAACACATTTTGAACGATCTTTTTATATTTCCCATTATCTCGTTTTAACTTTTGACATAGTGTTACTTGAAATTGTATTGGGACATTTGTAATTTGTTGTATTGAGTCAATGAGTTTAAATATGTGAATTTTTAAATTTATTTAATTTAATTTTTATTTTATGTTTTCTACAAATTATTACTACATATTTCACTACAGCTACATATTAAAACGTATTTTTTATCACAACAAACCAAAAACAAAACGACCCACTGAAGTATAGTTGGTGGGATACAAAGGAGCTTTGAGATTCTGTCCTTTGCTATGACATTTCTGTCCATGGTACTTATTTAAGATCACTACGCTCAGATTTCAGCGATCGTGTAGTTGCCTTTAGCGCATCAAAAATTTTATGTTTCAGGATTTATATACACGTCGATTTTATACACTCCGAGTTGATTTGTACGAATTTCTATATTCCAAGGGTGGGCTATTTTTCATTGACAGTCGCACGAAATTCTCAAGAATGCATGGCCTTCGCAGTATCAAAGACCGCCCACGGCGCCGAAGAGAAAAAGGGATGCAACACGCATTACTCAGATAGGGCGACGCGACAGAGAAATACAACTTGGCAGCAGGCGATGACGCTGTTTCACTGTTTCGGTGAGCGCTTAAAATTAACTCCGTCTGCTTCCAAGACTCCGTGCAACGTTCTCCCAAACAATGAAGGAAGCTGAGTGCTCCTTCACTTTGATCTGACGTTGGTGAAAGTAGACCTTTTGTTCAGCATGTCTCGATTTCTCAAATGCAAGCGATTGTAGTTACATTTGTCAGCGAGTTTTATCTTAAAGACTCCTATATCATTAATCATTTATTGCTCAGGGGCAGACATTTACATAAATACATGAAATGTGAGAATTCTCTTAATTCAAAAGATCCTGTAAGGAGACAAATTAAATATCTGATAAATAGTATTTTAGTAATGCAGTCTATATCTGTGCGTCGTCCCAATAACCGCCGACAATACTTGAACTGAAATCGCGAGAGCATAAACGGACTAAGTGCTACCCACCACCCTCGTTCTAAGGACAGACTGCAGTTACTATAGCTCCCTCGGCCTCAATTGTTCTTCGAATATTCATGCATTGGGAGTCTAAAGAATGTGAAACGAAATGAACTACACAACATAAAGGAACGAAATAAACATTTTCTTTTTTAACGGATTCAAAGCATACACTGTTTAAAAATCAATTTACAATACATGAGTTCTCACTATTTACCCTCATCCGACAGTTCAATGCCTAAAATAGTACAATTTCTTTTCTGAAAATTTGTGGAGCTAAAAAAAAGCAATACTTTTCGATCATAAGCAACTTTTTTTAGTATTTTCTTGCAACCTCACCATAATAAAAGCCTTAGCACGAACGAAAACGAGGACCTGTGCCATTTTTTAAGCCATTTTGCTCCAAACGAGATTTTTAAAAAAATGCGAAGGACCTTTCGTTGGGATTCTTTTAATACACTAGCCTTTATTAAAGCAAAATTTATATGAAAAATCACTAACTATTTTCAAAAAAATGAACCTCATTTACAGATTAGTATTTTAAAAACAGATTTCATCAAGGAAAACAATCATATGTTCACTATTAAACTTGCAAGGAGACGCTGAAAAATAAATTCGAAGTTAAAAGAAAATGAGGTTCATTTCGAGTCCTGGCGGTGGCAGGATTTTCGACTCTAGCTACACAGCGAAGTAGCATTCAGTGGCTGTCTGATCGACAATTCTTACGAGCGGCTGCTCTGATCGGTAGTTTTCCGTGGTTTCTTTGAACACCCTAACAAACGGGTCTCGGACAGCGTACGATGTTTCCAGTGTTTTCCTCGACCTATTCTCACCCCCTTACACTCACTTGCAGTACACTATCACGTCTGTCAGGAGATCAGTCAGTAGTTTAGAGCTTGTCCCGGCTGGAGCGGCGCTCCACTGAAGGTACATGGTTGGGGAAACCCCCCGCAAGCAGATGTAGGTTGGCATCGGATCTCGCCAAACAGGGTAAAGGAGAGTTCACCGCCATCTCACGCGATTAAAACACGCAGCGCACTTACGGGGCTAATCGCCTTAGCAGTTGACGCAGACGGAATTACTAATCAATCAATCGTTTGCAACAATAAAAAACAAATTTAATGACAATTGTATATGGCTAAAAACTTAAAAATCAAACCCCCAAAAAATCATTCAGGTTGCCTTTATACGATGTGAACACTGCGGGGCGCCGGGCGGGCTGCCCGCAGGGGTGCGCTTGGCGCGAGCTTCACGTGGTCGGCGGGGAGCGAGCGCCCTCGTCGAGTCCCTTGCCCTTCTCGGCGCCCCTCTCTCTCCGCCGCCGCCGCCGCCGCCTCCTCCGCCCCGCGCACCTGCGGCGATAAGTCCCCGCCGCTGCGGTCGCGCGCGGCGTCTCGTTACAGGGCGCTTATCGCGGCGCTTGCGTGCGCGCCGCCCGCGTGCCACGTGCGTGGCCGCGTGACTCAGCTTCCTCTGCGGCGGACGCGCCCCCTCTGCGTACGGGCACTAAAGGCAGCCCCTCTCCCCCAGGGCGCACCGGCCGTCGCTGCGCGCAGGAAGGTGGGCCGAGTCGGCGACAGGCGATGGGCGAGGGGGCTTTGGGGGGACGGGAGGGAATGTGATGATGGCGAGACAATGGGTCGCAAAGGGAAGAAAGATAGAGAGAAGAGATACGAAGTTATACTAGCCTGTGGCGGCGAAGATGATTTTAATGAGAGAGACAACTTCCGTAGTAGGGCAAACGGGACACAGGCAAACATGACGTTGAGAAGCGAGACATGAGAGCAAGGAAAGATCGTGGTAAAAGTGGTAGTGTACAACTTAGCGGAACTGAATTTCGGGGTTGCGTGAAGAATGCATACAAGGAGACGGGGGTTGGAAGAGATTGCGGGGATTTTAAAAGGTTGCGATTGAGGTGATGAGCTTGAGAATGCGGAGGCAGACATGATTGATAGATACTCACGGGAAAGACACCTGCCCTTGGTGTAATGCCCCGGGAGGGGGCAGTGTTCCTTCCTACTAGGCGATGAGATTCGGCGTCGACATACGCGTCGGATTGTTGATGGTGTCCATCTCTAGGTATCGCCCAAGCGGGCCACCCAATCGGGACAGGCTCGCTACAAAATTCGCCACCGTCGGCACTCGAACACTACGGGCTCCAGGACAGGTCGCTGTTGAGACAGTGGCGATGTTTCCAAGCTAACTCAACCAGTGGGAGGTTGAGTTGACGGAGTCAGCGGTGAGAGGAGTTTGACGAGTCGGAAAAGGACGTTCACGAGGTTTGAATGTTGTGGAAGTAGAGGAAGGTAAAAAGGATAACACGAGAAAGTAGTAAGAGATGTCGTGAACAGTTGGAGGGAAGTGACTGTGGGAGAGGGAGCAGAGTGGGAGTGGAGGTGGGACAGGTAATAGATTAGAAGGGGAGTGGGTGATTCATGACAAGAGTCGACAGAAGAGTGGCGATGGCTGCAGAGCTGGGCATAGCATACAGCTATACAGGGCATAGGCAAAAAGTACCGCGAGGGTGATTGTTATTACGACGAGTTGCGATCACGAACGACAAAAACAAGTCGCCGTTTCGAGCTTTACAGCGGACGATGCGCGGCGAGGGATCGGAACAGAGAGTAGGGAATGTTAATCACGCGTGCTCTGCCAGCAGGAGCGATAACCACGCCTCAAGTGCGAGGATTGCGTGCTAAGCATGACGCAGCCTGGTGCAAGGGGTGATACAGTGTGGCGAGGCGTTTTACGGGCACCGACAACTGGACCCCCCCCCCCCCGAAGGGTGGGATTGCGTTTGCAAATGGACCTTCAGAAGGTAATGCAAATAAGTGGGATACGGTCAAGAAATATTCCAGAGCGTGGTTTGATGTTTCTTCTGTCTCCTCGTCGCAGCCAAAACACGATCAGCACGCGTTATGTTTGATCAAAATAACCTACTACAACAAATACGTTCAAAAGGCTAGAAATATGTACGTTTGCCTACAGCTATTTTAAGTTGAAGTTATGAAGAGTTCAGCCCTACACGCAATAAATGTTGAATGCGAGATAAAACGCGATTAAATTACATTAAATACGTCACATATACTTCTCACGTCCCCAATATCAAATTAGTGGTGATAGAAAAACACACAAAAATGGCTTAATACAGAAACAACATATGTCAGTTTTTCGAAAAGTTATTCGAAAAATTGTACATGATCTTGTTTCACGATATGTCTTTGAACACGAGATTTCATTAGGGGTAAAAATATTTCCCTCCAATATTGTGTTTGTTGGCGCCGAACATTTTTTGAACTTCTGAAGTTTTCGAAAATTTAGATATTGCAACGAAAATGTGATATGCACCACTTTTTTAAACTTTTTTTTTATAGCTCCCCAAAATAATATTTAATCTAAACATTCGAGACATTTTTGAAAAACAATAGAAAAAGTGAAGTGTGTGGTAAAGTAACATCACAAATCAAAATAATCTGTGCAAATAGCAGCTCCTCGAGTTCGTTGGGTATAGTAATTTTGGAGAGAAAAAACAACAAAACAGAAGGACGACAGACGTTTTGCCATCAATTTATTCGGTATCATCCCACAAAACGTGAACTACGAACAAGATTTATCCAGGTTTTCTTTACCAGAGCTCGACAATACGACCTTTTTTCTATCGAATATTTGCCGATTTCCGTCGCAGGTTTACAGTACTTTGTCTTTCAGCGTATGGAGGGAGGTTGCCTTGGTAGGCATCGCGGCGCGGCGCGGCGCGGCGCGGCCTTGAACCGCGACGCAGGGTCGTGGCCACCGCAGGGAGAGGTGAGCGGCGCGATAGGCTGCGGGCATTATCGCATTCCGGCAATCGCGCTCGCACGCCACGCCGGGCCTGGTGCTGGCCACGCGATTCGCCACGATGGCGACCAGACGAGCAAATGCTACGCGAGCGCACCGGAAGACACGGCAACTTTTAGTAACACCGCACACTCAGTACACAGATCAGGCTGATTCCGAGATCGCATTTGTTCCTTATCGAAACTTTTCCCGAGAACTGTTAGCAAGCGCTCGGAACGTACTTTGCTTCAATGAAGAGCGTTCTCAACGAGCTCAAAATTTGTTTTTGATCTCTGCTCACTTTAGAGGGAGCATAGACCTAGATCGCAAACGTAGTAGAAAATTATATATTAGAATCACACAATGAATTGGGCTACATGAAAGAACATTGGCAGTGACCGCGGAAATTATAAATGAGCAGCCGATGTAAGAGTGGAAATGCGCGGCTTACCGAGACTTTTACGTCTTCCAATAGTTTTCGTCAATAACTACACGTTTTTATAAATTAAAAATGTCTGACTTTATTAAAAGATCTAAAATTGAGGAATGCATTACATTGGGAAAGATATCTCTGGTTTTCAATACTACAAACGTATGAAAAGTTCGAAAAAAAATCGACATTTTGCAATTAAAAAAAATTAAGACCTTTTAATGTAAATTGACATACTACATTTATAAATGCACCTTCTTCAATTCCAGCAAGAAATTCAAGAATAAAAATTGCAACTATTTTCGAGATAATCTTGAAATCGTTGCAGAGGCTTCATGTACAATACCCCGAAAATTACACTGAGGTAACGAAAGTCATGGAATAGCGATATGCAAACACACTGATGGCAGTAGTATAGCGCACAAAAGGTATAAACGACCAGTGCATCGGAAGCGCTTTCATTTGTAATCAAGTGATTCGTGTGAGGTTCGGACGTAATTATGTCCGCATAACGGGAATTAACAGACTTTGAATGCTAAGAATGCCAGAGTTAGCTGAAAATACCTCATTTCAGGTATAATCTCTCACCACGGATGCATTGGCCAACGGCCTTCACTTAATGACCGAGACCAGCGGCATTTGCGTAGTTATCAGTGCTAACAGACAAACAAAACTGCATGAAATAGTGGTAGATATCTATGTGGTACACTTATCAAACGTATCTCTTGGGATAGAGCGGCGAAATTTAGCTTTAATAGGCTATGGCAGCAGAAGACCGTCTCGAGTGCCTTTGCTAACAGCACGACATCGCCTGCAGGACCTCTCCTGGGCTCGTAACCATATGGATTGAACTCGAAGACGACTGGAAAACCGTGGCTGGGTCAGACGAGTCCCGATTTCAGTTGGTAAGAGCTAATGCTAGGGTTCGAGTGAGGCGCAGACCCCACGAAACCATGGATCCACGTTGCCATACGTGTAAGACAGGCTGGTAGTGGCACTATAATGGCGTGGGTTGTTTTCACATTGAATGGACTGGGCCCTCTGGTCCAACTGAACCGATTATTAACTGGGAATGGTTATGTTCAGCTACTTGGAGACCATTTGCTGCCATTCATGGTCTTCATTTTCCAAAACATCGATGGATTGTTTATAAATATGAATGCACAATGTCCTCGGGACACAATTGTTCGCGGTTAAAAGAACCTTCGGAACAGTTCGAGCGAATGATTTGGCCACCCAGATCGCCCCCACATGAATCCCATCGAACATTCATGGGACATAGTAGAGAGGGAAGTTCATGCACAAAAACCTGCACCGGGAACACTCTCGCAATTATGAAAGGTTATGGAGGCATATTTCTGCAGGGAACGTCCAATGACTTGAGTCTATACCACGTCGAGCTTCTGCACTTCGCCGGGCAAAAGGAGGTCCGACACAGTATTGGGAGGTAGGTCACTTCAATGTCAAAATATTTTTAAAATATCCGGGAAGCCACAACTCTTACTCCTGATATACTTACGTTTCAGTTCATTAGTTTCTAATCAGACAGAATTTAATCCACCTATCCATCCATCCTTTTTCCTTTCTTCCTTCCTTCCTTCCTTACAGACACCCCCTTTTCAGGTCAAAAATCGTCGCCATCTGCTCTTCGCCAGTCTTAACCATCTTTGCAAAAGCACAAGTGATCTTAATACTGAAGTGTGTGCGAAGTTACAGCTCAACATTTCCATAAACACCAACGTTATGGCCTAAAATTCGAGATCGCATTGTTGAGGTGATTCCAATACGGTACTTAAAATAATTAAAAACTGTTATTATGGAACATATCCTTAAAAGCATATCACTGCACTTCGCCAATAGGTTTCGAACTACAAGTGATTATTCGCTTACATAGTACAACAGAAAGCGCCTATTTCACGACGTGAAATAAGAACACCTTCCGCTCAATAACCTTCTAAGACAAAACGTCCTATACGTTTCCATTTTAAAACTTCTCCAAATCCCCGGAGCACTATTCTAGCAAAAAAATACCTTTATTTTATCTATTTTATTTCTTCCGTTGTGGCTTTCGAGCGTCCAAGACCGCGCCCGCCCGCCCGCGCAACAACTGCTTCCGCAGCGCGCCGCGCGCCGGCCGGTTTCCGTTTCCGCGCATAAATCATGCGCGGGCGACCTCGTCCACCGCGCTCCGGCCGCGCACGCGCTCGCCACGGGCCGCGGGCGGAGGAGAATCCACACGCGGAGGAACACGAAGGCAGAACGGTGGACTACGTTAAGACGGATGAGATGGACAATATGGGGTTGGATTCGTAAGGAATTGTTACATCAGTAATTACAGAGAGCGACACAAAAAGCCGCGTTTTAAAATAAGGAGTTTTACGACAGAGGAGCGACGAGGCAGGGATGACGCAAGCCGAAACGGCGGGAGTGGGGGAGAATGAGGTGAACGCTCGGGCGCGGAAGCAGAACGCGCGTGTGGAAGGACTGGGGAGCGGAGGGCCAAGGCGGAGAAGGCGAGAGTGAGAACCCACTGCGAGTGGGGGGACGAGACTACTGCGCAGCAACGCACGGCGACGGGGAAGGGGAGGGGAGGGGAGTAATCCCCTGTTTACGCGCCGCACCTGCGCGGATACGTACGGTGCATCCTGGAAAAGCATTTGCGAACGGAACCCTGTATTACGACCCGGGAATTAAGAGAAATTGGATTTGGTCACGCGTGGCGGCTGTCGAATTCTAATTGGCTCTCGGATCCTCCACGAGAATACACACGAGGAAAATGTTTCAATGTCAAGGACAATTGAGAACTGCTGGCGCATGCATCTTGCAACAGACAACAGAGGGCTTCGTTTCAATGCAAAGAGAATAAGTGATTTTGAAATATTTCCATTGATCGACAGTTGACTTTTAATTGGCTCAAGCAGCCAAGTACATACCCAAAAAACAATATACTGTGAAACATCGGACGATGGTGATAAAATACATCAGGCGGTACAAATTTCGAAGTAAATGCCAAAATAAATTTTAATTCAATTTAAAAATCAAAGGGTAAAAGAGTTATCAGAAATGGCATTATGACTTTTTACGGATAACCTATAGACTAGTGTAGGCGATGAAGTTTACATGACATTTTAACTGAAATTAATTGAATCTCGCGATACACTCTTCATTTCAATTTTGCACTTAAAAAATGAAGCAAAGAGGTTGACAAGCTATTTGCGAAAGTTTAGCTGGAAGACATTACTCAATACTACTTCATCTAACTTGTGAAATCTTTATTATGAGGTCCAACTTTGAGGGCAACGGCAAAGTTAAATTTTGAAAAGATTTCACATACCCTCTTACTAGTGCTACTAGTAGTAGTTTTGCTGTAGTAACAGCAGTATAATGATTTTGAAACTGCACGAGGCAGACGATAAATCCTGAATACGTCAGATTCCCATTATTTTTTGCATGACATGCGGTAACGCCAGAAGGCCACCTCTGTTCACATATAATTATATTTCCAACGTAACTAGCATTCACCTCCCTAACAGATGTAACGTCTCTCCCCGTAAATCGGCGAATCTCAAAATTACTAACACTACACAATAAAAATGCAGTGCGCCTGAAAGTGGATGGGGTGTGTAGGAGAGGGCTGAGAACTAAAAGGGGAAAGACTAACACCTAGAGCTAATTGGAAACAGGTTGCGGTATGTATGTTGATGGGCAAAGTTTGGAATAGTACAAAGAAAGCAAATTTTTGAACTTCAGCCTGGTTATTTTTAGCAAAGGAATGTGGGTAAAACTGACAGCAGTACCAGAGTGAACACAATAACAGACGTGGCACGACATTGCTTTGATTCTTGTAAGCTACCAAGCTTTCCTAGGCAATTTGCTGGTGGCATCACGGGAGGCGGAAATACAGCCAGCCTCTCGCTCGGCAGAGCAACGCCGGTGGTGGGAGCGGGGGCGGTGGAGGTGGAGGGGGGGGGAGAGAAGTTGCGCTGACGTGTCCTCCCCCCACTCCAGCGCGCAGCGCACCCGGCCCGCTGACCTTGCGCTCGGTTTTTATATCTTTATTGTTTCCCCGGCCGATAACGTAACGATTCTGCACGCCGCGCCGCGCCGCGCCTCGCCGCGCCGCTCCGCGCGGCATGGGCCACGCGGGATGGCAGCGCCAGGCGCAGAGCGCGCCGCCGGTGACGCAACGCGCGTTCGCCACTTGCGCAAGCAGCGAGCCGGCCGGCGCGCACAAACCTCCCATGTTACGATGCTGCACTTCAGGGAAACTACAAAACCACGAGACCCTTCCAGGAAGAAAGGAAAACGCAGGCGGATCAAAATGCGCCCGCACGAGCAACTTGCCCGCCTGGGAAGCCCGCTGCTCCTTCCAGCGCGGGCCGCTTCCCCCTAACTGCGCTCTCTTACTTCCCCTCCAATGCAGAAAAGGGCTATACACGTGTCAGCTATAGCAAGGATATTAAGCCCAAAACTCGCTCGAAATATGGTGGCTGCTACTTACAAAAATAAGTTTCCCCGATGTTTTCGAGCACCCTCCATAGATTTCTATTATCTATACAACATACTTCATTATTTATATATTTATTTATTTGTTTATTTATTTCTTTTTAAATGTTGCCTTGCAATCATTTTTCTCTAGGGGCAGGAATGTATCGAAGAAAAATGCTTGCAATATTTTTTTCCATCCTCAGGGCTGGTGTAAAACATAAAAACAACATTCTAAATCCTTATAAAATGTAGTAACACAATACATAATAATGATCACAAAATGGACAAATCTTTCTAAAAGATTTACCTTTAAAGAAGGTGGAAGTCACTGAAAGCTTGGTTTAAGCTGAAAGAAAGAAGAAAGGTTAAAATCTTCCAATTGACATTCGACGACTGTTTTCGCCAAGCCACGTGAGGACTAGCGTTCTCGAAGCCTTCACACCCTTAATCCACCGCCAGTTTTTAATTGCTCTTCTGTGATTCCGCAACGTTCTACGTGTATTACAGTGTGTGCGGGATTTAGAAGTAAACTAAGAAAATACTAGTTGGTAGACTTACTATGTAATCGATACTACGAATTAATGTTAGTATTTTAAAGGGACGTTGTATCTATCAATGAATCTACTCATACTTTATCATTCCAATTTTAGCGCTCCAAAACAGATCGTGATTAATTAAATAAAGGGAGCATTGCAAAACCAAACAAGCAATTTCATGGAGGAAAAGTGTTCGTCGACAGCATAATTATTTCTAGAAGCATTGCACTTACAGTAGCGCTAACATTAATTCCTAGAAATAACTTACTGGTTCGAATTAGCCAGTCGAAAGCGGCATGGTGAACAGCTCTTTAGGCTTAACCCGAATTGCGGGATCTCTACCCCTCAGCGTCCTCGCACAAAGCACTCTCCCCTTTCTGGGAAGCCCTCGGCGAATACGATCTACGCGATCAATGTCAGCGCATGCGGCTCCAATGAAATGGCTTCGCAGCAGCGGTCCAGGGGGCTGGCGGCGGTGGCGGCGGCAACAGAAGCACCAGCGTGAAGAGGAGTGCAGTGCCCGATGACAGGGCAGCTGCCTGCGGCCTCCTCCCGGCCCCTGCTCTCCTCGCACCCGCTGCCTCATAAATTGGCGCGCGGCGCGGCGCGGCGCCGCCCCCTTCCTGGAATCCCGAATGGCCTCTGGGAAGCCGCCGGCAGGGCGCCGCCTTTACGAGCGCTTCGCAGCGCAGAGGCACAAGCGTTTCAGACCTAGGCCTCGTTATAAATGTACTGCAAACCTCTTCAAACTGTATGGAATGTTCCTTAATGCTATTGGTAAACGTCCTGACGCAACGTAAGCATCCTCTAAACGAAACAAATTAGTAACTGTGATGCTCCTAAATATGCGCCACAACGTCATTATGAAGACAAATACCTAATACCCACTTCAATTCCTGTAAGACTTTGGAATTATTTATTTCTTGTTGCTTCATTTGGTTGTAATATTATTTGAGAAAACAAAGACAATGTGTGGAAGTTGTGCAGAGTCACACTCAGTTACCTCACTAATCAAATGAGAGAGAGAAGAGAGAGGGAGAGGAAGGAGCAGGACGAGAGAGGAGAGGAGAGAGAGAGAGAGAGAGAGAGAGCGAGAGAGAGAGAGAGAGTGGAGAGTATTTAGCAAAACAAACTTGTGAAGCTGATTATACTGATATATCTGCTTATAACTTACAATCAATTAGAGCTTATAATCAGTTACAAGCTTACTGCTTAGAGCTAATTTATTTCAGGGTATTATTTTCGCTTTATACAATATACGCAGCGGAACACCTTTTCCCAAACGTGAATGTATAAACGTAAAGTCAAGAAATGAAGGCACGCAAATTATGGGAGACCCACACTCTTCCGAATCCAAGAGAGGTGGTCCGAATTCAAGAGTTTAAGATTAATGTAATTCCCACCGCGAGCGCTCGTAAGAAACGCTGGCCCAGTCGAGTTCCCGGAACCGCCTACAGGCAAACCAGCATGGACTGCGGAACGTTGGTCGGCCTTGGCCAGCGGTTCCTCGCCGTATTTTGTACCACCTCCGCCGCAGGCGATCCATTCGACGACGATGGACAATGCTCCCTCCCAATCACTGCCCCTCCGTGACGATCTTCACAATCACAGAACAACATCCACTTCATGGATATGAAACAAGTATATATAATGAGAAATAAAGATTGACACCTCGGAACTACTTTCGATATACAATGGCATACGCGTACAACCAAAGTGACATTTGACCAATGACGATCTATGGAAAACATGTGAATTTAAGTTTACTTCAGGGAAGTATCCCTCCGCCGCGGCTGCTGTACAGTCACGCCGCTTGGCAAACGTTAGTTGATGTCTCCTGTAAAACGTCATTGGCGTCAGGAATCACGAGATGAAAGTAAACACCTCACTTTTAAGATCACAAAACAATGTTTAGTATAATGTTGCTAAAAAAGGAATTTTTAAAGAAGCACGTCCTAATTTTTAATTATTTCTTCTGGCGCACTACATTTTCATCGAACGATGTAACTGCGTGAGAAAACGTCAAGGCCATACTCAAGTGAGTCAACCGCATACGAAAGAATAAAGAGGAGCGCCAGTTCAGCGCGTAAGCCACGTTGTCAGCAGTGCAAGGGACGAATCTGTCACTTCCGCCCCTTCTCAGATGAACTTCTATACACCTGACTAGACATCCAGACATGCTGTAACTGCGAACGTCCAAAGTGCTCTTGCCATCTCCGCCGCCATTGGTCCCCTGAGCTCTCGACAGCTAAGTGCGAGAAAAGCCTTTATCGGAAACGCTTCCGCTGCTTTCGAGTGCCGCGGTTTTTCCTCTCCGTATTGTTTGCGTACACGTTCTGAAGCGGCGGCGCCCGTGGCTCGACCGGGCGGCGTGGCGTCGGCCCAGCGATCGAAGCTCCCCGAAGCGAGCCGAGCGTGCGGGGGGCGCGAGGGCGGGAATGTGCGTGCGGGGCGGCGCACGCGACACGCCAGGCGCGTGCCTCCCCGCCGCACGATACTCGCGCGCACGTGCACGCGCCGGCCCACCATTCAGAGGCGGCAGCGAGATCGCCGCACGGGGTTTCGACGTCGCTCACGATTGCCTGAAGATGCTCCTGGCCGGATGCAACTTTGCCCACGACGCTTTACTAGGTCCAATGCAGCTTTTCAGAGCGAAACAAAGTGAAGGCTTTTAATCATTTAATGAATTTCAAAGTAACCTTGACCTTCTGTTTCGGCACAGGAGAATCATTTCATACACTAGTGGTACTACAGAACGACAATTACTTCTCGTACTACCTAGTTCATTTTCTGTCTTTTAACCTCGACTAGCATTTCCACATTTTTCCAAGCCTATATCTATCGGCTTCTAAACTCAATTTTATACATTTTCAAAATTTCTCGATCTTTTAATAGTAGTAATGAAATATAACCAAGAATATTAAAGAAGAGTAAAAGATGGTCCTGTATGCAAGTTTCCATTCAAAAATGAGCCGTTTTTCAGAATAAGTTGAGCAATTCTAAATATACATAATTTTGATCCCATTTTCCCAAACAAAACTTGAGTTTTCGCCAAACTTTATTCGAAACTATTTGAAGTCATCTACTCGCAAATGCAATAATGTATAAAACACCCGCAATGTAAATTTGGATTGTATTAAAGACACGAAAGATATTGCAGAAAAAAACAGTTGTGTAATTTTTGAAAATCAAAAGAATACATCAAAATGATGTTAATGTCACGTTATTCAGAGTATTTAGCTTTCGTTCAACAAGTTAACAGAAACAATTTGAAATTTTTTTGAGAAAATCTTGTTTTAAAAATTGCCGTTAATTCACGCTAAATTGCGCAAAAATACTAATATTTTGAAAACAATGTACACGCCCTTATTTAAATATATTAATTTTCAAGTAATATTTTATTAAGAAAAATACATCACCTTTAATTGTAGGAAGTCACCGTCAACTTTTGCAATTTTCTAAAATTTAGAAAATTAAACGAACCACTTTTGTAACTTCCATTTGATAAGCGTACTTCGTTCAATTCGATAAAAAAATCAATTAAAAAATAGGAGCCACTTTTGAGAAAAAACGGAAAATGTCCTTGAGGCGTCATGTACCATAAAGTCAAGAAGCCCCTCCTACACACGCGCGCGCGCGCACGCCGCGCAACCCACACACACACACCACACACACACACACCACACCACACACACACCACACACCACACACACCACACACACACACACACACACACACACACACACACACACACACACACACAATATAGTTTTAAATTCTGGGACCGCAACATCAGGCTGATCGGTCGGGGATTCTCAATTTTGGTGAAAATCCTACTTACAGTGTAGCCGAAATTTTTGTCGACAGGTAAACATGTTTTGCCACAAGAAACCACAAAAAGGTTGATGCTGACATCCCAACGTGACGAAGGAATTAGTTTACTACACGTTCTCTGTCGAAAATAATCGCAGTTTTTCGTTGCAGCATTACATAACTTTCTCTGCACTAGTATGTAGTACGCCAGAAAGTAAAATCATACAATCCAGTGATTTAGCAAGATTCGTTGCTTGTTCCCTTTTTTCTAAACCATTTTTGAATTGTAAATGCGACGCACGCAACCTTTTCGGTTTATTTTTTTTAGAACTTTCCGTGAAATTTACGATGTTAACATCGCGCCTACATGAGATTTGGCACGTGAGAAACTTACCCTCTGATAAAAAGCTGTGTTAACATTTCATCGATACGTTTAATGTTCTTCTTTATTATTTAAGCTCTCACCGATATTCGCTTTATACTGTCGAGGCTCATCATATGACAGCCATGATTCCCTTATTGCACATAGCCCATTCATAACACTTTATTATCTATTTTAGCAGTGTTCAATAAAAGCAACAACGTAACATTACTGATCCTCATTTAATGTGTGACTAATATTACAATGGCAAGAGGCATTTATTAACATAATTCTGCTGAAAAAATTATTACCTTTCAACGGAGCGTACAAAATGCATTGTTCTCCAACGGCGTTCGCGTTCATAAAACAGCAAACATATTTTTTTACTAACAGTAGATATTTCAAGATTCTAGCTCAAAAGAACAATTCAACTACAAATTATTTTCACTGTAATGTCTTCTTGGAAAGCATCATTTTCATCAACGTTTTCTTTTTCGTCCAATACCAAAATACACAAAAAAAGCCTTATTATTAAGCTTGAAGAACATATTCTTAGAAAATGCACATCTAAACATGTTACATCTCATAAAAAAATCTAAATCACGAGAAAAAGCGTAAATGTTACACGTATCTGTAGCCAGCCACATTGTCAGTTTCGACCATGTCAAACCGGACTTTCTGAACGACCACCTCGGGATTTTCAGACAGACGCTCCGTCCAACTCTCCACCGCCGGGTCAGGAGCTCGGGAGGCGCCCAAGGGCACCACGTGGCCGCCGCCCGCAACCGGCGGAGCGGCGTGCTGCATCGGGCAGCAGGCCGAGTGCGGAAACCGCAGAAGGCGGGACCGGTTTGCACGAACGAACGGGTCTTGCAGGCGAAACACGCGCTTCGTACTAGGAACGCCGCCGCCGCCACCGCCGACGATTTGCGTGGTGATAATTGCGTGGAGTATGAGAACAAGAGGGCGCTTAATTGGCGTTCAAATTGGTTCTGGCACAGTTCCACGGGCGACGCGTCGCGTCACCCGGCGCTTTCGCCACAATTTTCTGAAGATGGGATTTTAAACAGGCGCTCGCGTCGCGGGTGGCTCGGCGCACGCACGACAAACCCCACCGCTCCCTTCCGCGCCTCGACGCGCACATTCTAATTCGGGGAGGGGAAGGGAGGCGTTGGCCCAACTCCAAGAAGCGCACTGCGTGCACTGGGGGTCGCAGCACTGCAGCACGGGAACCAGCAAATTCTAGCGATAAACAGTAAACATGCCAAGCAAAAGCAAACAATAGCTGAATGATGATCACCGTCATGGGTAGTCGAATCGATGATATACTGTTTTGAATTTCGGTTAAGTGCTATTTGGAGAGGAAAATAGTTTTATTTAGATTTCTTAATAATATTTGCTTCCGCTTTCTGCTTCGACTTTTATGATTTCGCGCTTGAATGTAAATAAACTATACTAAAATACAATGATGATGGAATACAAATATATTTCGATTAAAACATTAAATCTCGGGACGCTTTGTCAGCTGTGACGCTGTCATTCAATCGGAGACTTGAACGTCACTATAGTCGCCTCAGCTGTTCAAGTGTCAACAGACTCAATGTTTTGATCGACGTATAAGAGCATTAATCTCTAAACAGAGAGTGGTAGTTTTAGTACTACCCACTGTGAATAAGGGTGTCACTGATGCGACATGTGGATTTTAAAATACAACACGTTGTTTGGCTGAGTACTGACATCGTAATGACCAAGTGTGCGAATGGAATTAATGAGGATTAGCGACAGGAGCATGTGCTTTGTGGCTAACAGAACATAACATCTATACGTTTTACGACGCTCACAAAAACAGTGAATTACTACTAATGAACCACTTAAAAAGGCCCACATTGATTCATATAATACTTACAAACGCAATGGTTTGTGTCATAACCGCATGGCAGTTCGCGAATTACGAGGGACCTTGAATTATAAAATCAATCCGAATTGCATGAAATTAAATTCTTTCATAACAATCCTCACTTTCCTCGTTACAAAACAGTAGCTTTATTGTGTTAGTAAACAATTGACGTACAAGTGCGCAAATTCACCGCTAACGTTTTTCGGTATTTCGAATCTTTCCTTTTGATTACGGCTGCCTCCCACGAAACTGAGAAAGATGAAAACACGTAATTAACAAGAGGAAAAAGAGAAAAGTGTCTTGTCCTCCAAGACCCGCTACATTATACTCGTAACTGTTACATTACGTTGAAAGGCACGACAAATCTCGTTCCTTTTCGTGGAAGCAACGCGACCAGCAAAACAAACCACTCATGAAAGAACTCCTCTCAAACGCGGGGCTTCAGGTTCATTGAGGGAGGGTGTCGCAAGCCGCTCGTTTTCCTCGCCAAGGCGATGGCGCCGAGCGTTCATTTCTGAAACACGACAGACGCGCAATTGCGAAATCCGCCGCGAATGTTTTCGCCAAGAGGCAAACAGAAGACCAAAAATACGCGCTTCTGCAACCCGCACGGCCGCGCAGCATCCGCCTAGCGCAGGGCTGGACAAACCGTAGGCACGGGCAAGAGGCACTCCCACAGACCAGATTTCCAATACGTCTTATTCAAGAATGCGCACGGGCGATTCGCACATAAAAAATATGAATAGCTGTGACGCCACTGTAACTGCTCGGCGGCAATGATTACTAGATGGATTGGCACTGCTCTTTCGTAATCGCTATCAGATTTCTATCCTCATTTGTACCACGAAAAGGCATAAACCGCATCCAATCTTACTTACCTAACACACTTTCCTAACACCTTCTTTCAGTATTTATAATTTCAAGATAAAATGGAAGGAGAGGTGAAAAACAAGTCTCTCGTCGTCACGTGTGCTGCTAAACGCCTTCTAGCGTGGGGTTTTGTGGCACACGTAAGGCGCACGCGCGTTGCAAAACCGCGCAGTCGCGCACGAGCGTTGCGGGTCGAGCGGCCAGCGCGCACTTGAGAACATCCACGAAAAAGTACCGCCACTCTCGGAGCAAAAAGGCGACCCAATCAATAGCCCCGTCCTTCAAATAACGGATGCTACACGTGCCGCGCCGCTGCCTTCCAAAGACTCCGCAGAAGTGGAACTTACAGCACCAGAGCGCCCAAGAAAGATGCCGAAATGAATTTTAGATAGTAGAAAAGAAAAAGGAAGATCCGCAGTCTCGGACAGTTCATGCACGCCAAAGGTTGCGTTCAACTTACCAATTTGAATAAGAAATGTTGTTTTCTTTTCATCTTTGCCTTTCCTCGCGGACAAAAATACATTTCCTGACGCCGTACAATTTTAATACAGTTCTATCGATCATCAAGCTAAACACACGCATCAAGTAAACACACATATCCTCCTATATGAATTAAATTCCAAGCTACTTGCAATTTCTCACTTTGCCAATGGTATGATCATGGTAATAATGACCACGTAAACCCCTTGATGAGCGTTATATCTGTGTTTACTGATCCTTTTATTCAAGTGGCTTCACGACCCAGGAATTCCCTCACAAGGCATGCATTTGAGTTGCAGAAGCGACCCATTCACAGTTCCAATTATAAAGCAATTCGACGCCGAAGTACCACGTAAATTTCCCTAGGGAGTCATATGTTGGCTTCCCAAATGCAATTGCACTATGCATGAAACCGAAGGCAAATGTCAGCGTAGCTTTCGGACAATTAACTGATAGCGCGAAGGCGGACAACACCATTAGAAATATTAAAAAATTCATATTAAACACAATGAGAACACGACTCGACGATATTATCAAAAACAGATTTACATCCTGGCATGTCCCCTGCAAACTCACACTTCCAAAATCCGTTAATGTGTACGCATAAGAATATTGTGCATCAAGATATTGAATAATAGAAGTGAAAAAATTACATGAATTTTTGCTGCGAAAAAATACATACTTTATTCATTGTTTTATTTCTAAACGATTTATCAACTACAACAACGTCGAAATTTTACCACATTAATTATACTTCTAATTCTAGAATCCGTGTTCAAAGAAAATACAATAAATACGCAATGAATAAAATCAGAAGGGCTGCAAAACCAAAAACCACATCAACAACGACCTTCCCAGATTACGCAAGTAACTTGAAGATCGAAAAGCTCCAGTAAGTGAATCTCTCAAAAAACGTAGACCAACTTTAACACAAAATATGTAATGAGATAGAAATACATACTACACTTGGATTCAAAATCTCATCACTGTCGTTCACCATGAATATAATATGCTGTATCGTGCATTGAAATATTTTACTCTGAGATAAATTGTTTTCCTGAAGGTTTTCATCATCATCATTATTATTATTATTATTATTATTATTATTATTATTATTATTTTGTTAATATAGAATTGCGAGCCCATTAAGCGGCTCAAATAGAACCCATACTAGCCACAAAAACGCAAATGTTTTGCGAGCGCCTCCACATGGGTCGCAGGCGAGGCGACCATCGAGCGCGAGCGTGTCCACGCCACGCGGCGCCGCGTGGGCAGGCGCGTTGCTTTACGTTGCGTTGCTTTGCGCTGCTTTGCGGTGCTTTGCGTTGCGTTGCGTTGCGTTGCGTTGCGTTGCGTTGCGTTGCGTTGCGTTGCGTTGCGTTGCGATGCGGCGCGGCGCGGCGCGGGCTGGTGCCGTGGCGGAGGCGCGCTTTGGGGCGGCCGCGGTGGCCTTGACCGCTTTGTTTCCGGGTCCTCCGCAGCTCTTCCGCGGCGCTGCTCGCGGCCTCTTCGCCCGCGCCACGTCGCGGCTGCGGCAGCGGCGCCACGCGGCACGCGAGCGCCCGCCAGGCGCGCCCGGAACACACACGCCAACGCGCCTCGCGACAGGAGGACGATTCTCCGCATCAACGAATGCACACAGTTACTCTTGCCAATCTGGCGTAAAAACACTTCGCCCAAAAAAAACCAGAAGCGAAGTGAAGTCGAAGGAGGGATACCTGCAAGACAATGACCAACTGCTCGAATATCTGCAGGTTTGCTAATAACAACAAAGCTCTTACAGAAACTATCCAGGAAATTTAAACGCAGATTACTTAAACCAACGAAAAAAAAGTATGGCAACAATTCTATTGTAATGTATGTAGTTGACGCCATTAATTATAAGTTGCATCTATGACAGTACTGTAAGGTAAAGGACTGTAAAGTATAAGACAATACTGTCGTTTCTAAGAAACGACTTACCATCCGACAAATCCTTAAACAGACTACTCAAATTCAAGACAAGATAGCGATAAGCGCGTGACGTACACTTCACTACATATGTAGGCAAAATATGCGGTAAGAATAAGATTCAGCTGGACCGAGTCCAAAACGGTCGTACATCCAGTTCGAAACCGAAATTCGCCAATTTGATAGCAAACAGGAAAAGGGAGACCGGCTCGCCCCTCCGCGCGCGCGGAGCGCGGGGACCTATCCTGCGGCAGGCCGGCGGCGGCGCCCCCCCAGGCGCGCGCGCGGAAGCGGGAGGAGAAGAGCTGCGCCGCGAGGAGGGTGGGAAAGCGGGCGGAGGGGGGAGGGAGGGGGCGGGGGCGGGGAGGCGCAGGCGGTTCGCCAGCGCGGCAGCGTCATCCGCAGTCCGCGCCGCTGCCAAATCGGCCCCTCTGCCCCACTCCCGCCACCGCCGCTCCAGATGGCGCGGACCGCATTCCAGCGCGCGTCAGGTACCGCCGCGCGGGCGCAAGCCACGTCGCAGCAGCAGCAGCCGCCGCCTCCACCACCACCACCGCCGCAGGACAGCGCTCGGCAGCCAGCGCCAAGTTTCGGGAGGCGACGCCAATCTTTTCCGCGGAACTGACGTTTCGGTGAATAACATATACGGATACAACGAACGCGGGAAATAATGCGAGCGATGTGACCCAGATAGCCTTCTTAGAGTCCAGTTCGTAATGCTTGCCGTACGACGTGTACACTGTTTTTTTCCCTATTCGTTATGGAAAGCTTCGGAATTTGTTTTGATTGAATTTTGTGAAGTCGAAGGAGGAAACCTGAGAGATAATGACCAACTGCTCAAAAATTTGCAGATTTGCAAATAAGCAGAATGCTCTATATATAATTAAAAATAAAAAGTTCAGGAAACTTGTTTGAATCTTAAATTGCGCATATATTATTATTTAAGTACGTATCTAATCGACTATTTTAAGAACTCATTTGCATTCCATTCCATGTTGCATCGATTGCAGTTTCATTATTGAATTTTGTTTTGGAAATTGAAAATGAATGTTAAATATGCTGTTATCTGAGAGGTAACAGCATAAAAGCAGAAAGTAAAACTATGATGGACAGGGAACAAAAAGTGGGATGCATTTGCATAAAAAAACCTTGCAGTAACACATTCAAAATCTTAAAATTCTATAGTAAGAAACGAGAAGTGACGTGAAGTAGGTGTACGTAAAAATAATCTCATTAAGACAAGGTGAAGAAACTATACAACAATGATATAGCAGGCACTTCAAGAATGATACAAAAGAGAGATCTTGCAGCTCGAGTTGCAATACCGGGACAAATGTTAGAGTCGGTGTCCGGAGAGTAAAAGTGGAAGTATGAAGTCAACAGGAATTGAGAATGTTACTGGTCAACGATCATTTGCCGAGGACTACTAAGGAGGCTAACCCATACATCATTGTTCGAAAACCAGCCACTTCCTTCCCACGTCCCTGAACCAGGCGAGTTCCCGGGGCAAGGAACCCAACGCTTGGGGCGTCGCACCACGATGGACTCGCCTCGGGGCGGCCATGACAGCGACCGCCACAGCGCCTGCGCCTGTGCCCCGCCGCCTGCAGGCGAAGAACGCGCGCGGGCGAGGCCCGGGGCCAGGAGCGGGGACGAGGGCGGCCTCGTTTGTTCCCCCCTCGCGCCTCTCGCATTCCGCCCCAGCGATCGCCGACGCCGCGTCCCCAAATGTGGATCGATCGCTTCTCGGGTCTGCGACTCACGCCAATCATGGGAGACGTTGCTTAGCTAACGATGTAAAATAGTACATCGGACGAAAGCACGCACGTACACGCACAACAACACGAGTGGAGGAAATATCTGTGTCACAGTCACACTCGCGTACATCCATTACTCATCATTTCTCAATTTGCTTTTTCAGCTCCTCAGCCAACTTCGTGTACTTCAAAACCATTCGATTTCTTTAGATCGTCAGTTATATAGCCGCCCTTTATACCCGTACCTATCTGATAAGTACATCACGTTCTATAGATTTTTAGTAATTTTTTTACTTTCTCGCCCATTCACTTTATATATAACATTATACATATTATATATATATAAATTATTTTGTTCGATAGAGTAAAAGCTTATAAAAATGACTCAGGTCCCGTTCCCGGTAAAACCCGAGTATTATTGAAAACTGCAAAAAATTAACACGATAACAATATTAATGAGCGATTTCTTTCTTAGTGAAATCTTTCCAAAATAATTACGTCTTCTACTAATGAAAGAAAAAAGTGTTTTTCGTGCAATTTTGACTTGAAGGAAAGCAATAAAAAAAAGGTCTGAAACACTGCTGTGATTTTTTCTAGAATACAGCCAAATACGCGTATAAATATGGTGTAGGTTGTATATTTGAACTCTGAATTTTCGAATAATGCAAAAGTTAAAAATAATACAGCAATTTATGTGTTGTTGTAGCCCGACTACTTTAAGGAAACGTATCATCTCTTCATTCATCCTTCAGCGTTATCAGTCATGAGAATGCATCGACCCCATTAAAATAAACAGTACATTACAAAAAAGTTTCTCTCGTTAAACAATACAGTTCTGTCATTTTAAAATGTCTGTGTTAAACATACCATTCTGTCATTTAACGTATGGAGCCATAATGATTCAAATTGAGAAGATCGTTAGCCAGGTTGTACGAAACGCTTCCTATTTTTATGAATTCTAAAATCTCACGTTTTGTGAACACCTCGTGTACTATTATTAAAGCTTTTTATTCCTTTGTTACTAAAACTACAATGACGATAAACTTAAAACTCATTCTATAACAAAAGAACTTAGACATACTGAAGTACTAAGTCATTCCACTATTCACCAATTCAGACAAACCACTGCAGTTGTGGCACATTTTCGCGCCCCTGACATTTCTTCGTCCTGAAGAGAATGTAGACGTCATGGCCACGTCGTTCGAATTCATAAATGCACCTAATGCCGTTAGTTTTATCTTCCACAGAAACAATATGAACAACAAAATAATTACAAAACTCCATAACAGATGCTTAGGCCACATTCATTAAAACTTAAATAAAAACAAAGTTTTAATGAGATGAAAGGTGGATATTTTTCACGAATAAGATAAGCAATTAATGAAACTCCATGGGCAATATTAATTAAATATATGAGGTCAATTTGAAATGTATATTTGACTCTGTTCATTTCATATATTGTAAAAATACAACCGGCAAAAACCTCAATAAAACTGTTATAATTGAATCGCCTTCCGAGTTACCGCACACATGAATGGAGCATTATGTAAATTAAGAAGTACGACATTTTCTCTCATCATATGACATATGCTTATTCCATTGGAAAAGTCAGTAGTTCAGAAGTTTTATGATTACCATTAGAAATAAATTCACGAAATTAATCTTGACAAGCACGGGAATGCAAGGAAGATTAAGAAGACTCATTGCGACACAAAATGAAGGGAGTGCCACAACAACTAATATATTTATAAATACTATTTAGAATATATGAGACGTTAAAATGGCAAAAAGGAATGGAAACAGTATAATTGCCCCAGCAGAGAACGAACGTGAATAATTATTTCCGAACGAAACGAATCCGAAAAGCAGAAAAATCAACATTGTTGCTAAATCACATACACTGGTTACTAAAGCGAATGCATTTTCATTGAATGTAGGCCTACGAGTTATGCTTAATGTAATTTGCGATAGTTGTAAAGTTATGAGTCCCGTATTTCAGGAGAAAAGAGACATAAAACCAATTTTCCGTAGACCCCTCGACTCCAGACCATTCAGTGTCTCATTTACTGTGGACAGAGGCATACAGGAACGCTGCAGGTGCGCGTGTCCATAAGGAAATCAAACGCAGCATCCTTCCACTTCACATTTTTCCTTTATGAAAGACAACTTGACTTGGATTATTCTGTTCTCACAGTATCGTTCTCACGGCTTGATGGTGGAACGTTTCCTTGATATACATGGAACTGCTTTGGCACTTACTTTGAAAGAAGCAGGTTAAATTTGACGAAAGTCATAATTGCACCTCTTCAGCCAATCACAAATTACACAAATATTACCTCTCTTCTACGCAGCAGGACATATAGTTACACCCCCGACGAGGTAACATGTCAACATCTTACATAACAATAAGTAATTTTGTAGCTTTTTAAAGTAATTTTTACTGCATTTTTTGCTGATTTAATCGATTTTAATAGTACTGCTTCAAAAAAGATTTACGAGGTGCAACAAATGTTCACCACAGAATTCCTGAGTAGCCTATTCGATTTCTTCGCTCATATATTGCAGTGTCTGCCGTTGTGAGTACTATGGAATGTAAGGTTCCTGTGACGTTTTTCACCATTTTCAGTTCGTCCGATTTCACGATAAATGAAGGCAGACATTTTATTTCAAAGAATAGTCTAAACCCTAACTTTGCAAGCTGAAGTGACTTGAACAAAAGGAAGATTACATCAGTAATATATTATACAGCTTGAGTTGTTCATCTGAAGTGGTTTTGATCAAATTTTTTAAATTATTTTTCTTTGTTTTAAGGTCATTTTCAAAGCACTTTAAAAACATTTTATTGATCATTTTTAGCAATGTTTTAGGGCATCAAAATCCGCCCACTATTTAATTAGATAAGGTCACGCCAATAGCAGTAGCAAAACACTTTTACCGGCGTACATTCTCATGTATAGCAAACCCCGAGCAAGTCATCGCACCGGCATTCCATGCCTGAATTCACGAAGTCGGTTCATTCCTCGCTGGTTCATGCAAAGAAAGCGTGCTCTCCAAGCCCACAGAGACTGCTGAAAAACGTAGGCGTGCGCGGGGGCGAGCCGGGACGGCGAGGGGCGCGCGGCTGCACGCGTGCCCATCGGCCCGCCCTCGCGCGCCCACGACCCTCGCCCTCGCGCCCGCCGGGGTCACGCGCCGCCAGCGCCGCACGCTCGCGCCACGCGCCTCGCGGAATGCGGCACGCGGAGGCGGGGAGGGGAGGGAGGGAGGGGCACGAGTGCGTGGGGGAGCGGAGGAGGAGGGGGGAGGAGGCCTTGTTGGGTGGGGAGGGGCGAAGCACTACCGATCCGTTCGCGTGCGGCTCTGCGCCAAAAAGCGGGAGGCGCAGGGGCATCTGTACACCGTCTATTCTGTACGCCACGTAGCGACAGACCATTGCGTATGCTACGCCGACATCTTGGAAATGGGAAACTAAATAGTACGTAGAATGTCACAAGACACGGTAAAAAACGTGCCTTCAGAAAATCACCCATCGGTGTGCAATAAGAGATCAAGAGTTCACCCTCGCGTCATGCGATCGAAATTGCATACAAAATACACATCATTCTCATTACGTTACATCATTATTCTTCACTAAACTTCTAATCCTAAAGGGCAGAAGTTTATTGAAATTTTGAAATTTCATCATAAGAGTGGCTGCAAGAGATGTGAGCAATCGACAACCGTTGAATTGCGAGCCAATAGTCGCAAAATCAACGATTCTCGAGTTGCACGGTTATCTCATGCGAACTGTAAATCGCATATTAATTGCTCGTGGCTTTCAGCACAAATGTGTTCTCTAAACGCAACTACTGACATTAATATATGTGAATATTCTCAAAACCGTATAATACAATCGTCTTCAACACACATCCCATTTACCACCTCGAGATCCTAAGATATAAATATTAATCAATAAGTATGTAGAAATGTAAACTGTTAAATATGAAATAAAATTTGACGAATTCAAACAAACATTAGATCACTAATATTCAATTAAAACATTTTTTAACATTTCACAACCAAATGATCCCCGCGCAAGACATTTTTTTAATACTCAGGTATACTTTGTCAACCACAGTGCATTTTTATTATTTTTTTTATTTTTTAGGTTACTCTATATCGTACAATAGATTGAAAGCGTCATATGTGAGGAACGAAAATTGCCTTAGGACTTTTTAAAGAACTTTCGCATGATTCCAAAAAGAAAATTATTCGGTATCTTATTAATTAGCATCCTGTTCGATAATCTGAAATGTGAGAATTTACACTGAATTTAGCCTGATCGCTCTGAACCCTTCTTTGCTGCCAATGTGAGAACTTTCTTTGCGACATTACAAATTAATTCTGGGTGGTTCCTTCTCTTTGTGATTTTCGAAAGAATAGAAGAGCATTATTCATTAAATTAACATTTCAGTTTTGCAAGGAAATTAATCAGAATCATTAGTGTAATTGCCAACATGGGTTGTGCTTTCTTGTGGGTATATAATTAGTTACAATTGTTTATAGTGGTTATATAATGTTACTCATATTCATAACAAATGACTTACGTTGAAATTTTTGTAAATTAACAACATAGGCAAAATGTAATTAATTGTAATAATGTGCTTTTTGAATTAACTTGCGTATTTTTTCTCCTTTACTGTAAATTACCGGGATCCCAACCGATGTTTGGGGAATTTTGTAAAGGGCGCTAGGAAGTAACATTTCAATGACAGAGATAATCCCGAACGTAAAAAATGAAACGGAATTTTTAAAGATTTAATTCACAATTTTAAAAATAAAGTTTAAATAGATAGTTTGTATTTATGTTCCTGAAAGAAATTCCGAATTCCTGTTTTCAAGTTACTAGAATGAATGTTTATTTGTGTATTGATTACGTTTCAATTTTTAGTTGTGAAAAATTACGCAATAAGTAACATAAATATTAATAAACCAATTTTATGTCGTTGATTGATTCTAGTATTCTCAGAAGGTGATCCAATTTATTTAATGTTCAGAAGGGATTCGCATGGAGAAAATGGTGGGGAACCGCAGCTCGGGAGTCGGCCAAACGAATGGGTTACGAACAATGGGTACCTTTAAAATAAATAGTACCTCGAGAGATCATTGACATGAACTATTATTACAACCATGACTTGGATTCGAAACTATTCCAGTCTTTTTAAGAAAACACAAGACAAATCAGAATTCCTAGTGAACTCGAGATGAAAGTGACCTACAGCAAACGTTGTTTGGTAAAATTATGTAAATGAGCGATGAACATTTCAAGTAGAAAAACAAAATCTAAAAATTAGCGCTTCAAGATCAAGTACAGTAGAAAGTGTGAAAGTGCGCCATGCGGGTTCATTTACAATAAAGGAACACATCAAATCTATAACAACACTTTGGAGTTCGAACGAATATTAACAACTAGTGAGCAAAATGTTAGGGCTCAACACGGGTGTTGATTCTTCCTCAAAATTGTTAGTATAACTGGTTACACAGTTTGTAAATTGAGTTACAAGTGCAAATACGTACCTAACTTCATTCCAAAACAGTAAATGCACTTGTGCACTATACCATCAATATTATTTTCCAAGGAAAAACAATACCGTTTGGATAGCAGCATACGTAATTCGTAATTTCAAAGTTATTTCTCTGTTACACATAATTAAGAAGGAGTATGATTTTTAAAATGAATCAAAACGTGAAAGATGTGCATCTCAAAGATAGTCTTACTGACGTAATTTACGTAACTGGCGCGGATAATCACTAGTTCACCCAGTGCGAAAACGGATAGAGAGCAGGCGGAACCGCCACGTCCGCGGCCAGCACGTGCAGGGCGAGGGGCGGGGAGTGGGGAGTGGGGCTGCACCCCGGGCGCCGCCCACTCGGCCGCGCAGCGCTCGGTGGGCGGAGCCCTGCGCGCGGCGCGGCCACACAGCGGCCGCGGCGCGGCGCGAGGGGCGGGGCGCCGGCGCCGAGGGGCGGAGCCTCGCCCAAGCCAGGCTGCACCAGCCCCTCACCCCTTCTTCCCCCACTCTTTCTCCCCTCCCCCGCAGCCGCCGCTGCAGCATAGCAGCTGCCGACCCGGCCCGGCCCCAACTCCCTGGACGCGCGCTGCCAGAGGGGCTGGGCGGCCTTTGGGTAACGGGCCCGCTTAAATAACCACACATTAACCTGCCTTGGAAGCGATACCGTGCGATATATGCCCTCGGGGGTCAACCGGTTGCGTTTGTGTTCCAAGCGAAGCCAGTTAAAAAATATCTTAACATAACGGCTCCATACACTATGTCAATACTACGCAACTAATGTTTGTATATAAAACCTGGTTCCGGCAAATGAAAGAATATTCAAGGAACCTACTAATGGGGAAAAAAGTGCAGTATATTGGCATTTTCGTTCGTCTGAGTACAACAAAGAGCACTAGAAACAACAAGAAGAGAAAGTAAAAATAACGTGGGAATCAACCATCCAAAACTAAGGTCAACAACATCAAGAATGATACAGGCTTTCCAACATGAACACGAGAAGAATATCATGATCAGGAGAAAACTGAATTTCTGCAATTTCTCCCTTCTGATTCGTATTATCTTACCCCTCTCTGGGGGAACGATGGTCACAAATTAAATGACAATGTAAGGTAATGCTTCGCATTATTAAGGAACAAACACTACAATTTTACAACAACAAACATTCTAGCTCTGAAGATTCTTACCAGAAGAAGAGTCACAACGAACCGAAGAAGGAAAAAATGTCATACCCATTCTGGATTCCTGTCTCACGCTTCAGCAAAAACCAGTTTTTACAGTCTCCATCAATCATGTCGGTGCTTTTCATTACGATTACATAATCGAGTCCAGGAGGGACAACGAAGCCTCCAAACGCGATGTCCGAAACGCAACGTAACTAAGCGTGCATCCCGACAAGAAAAACCTTAAACCGTCTTTCACACTTTTTCGACGGGCGACGAGTGTGCAAGGCCTTACAAAGCGCGATCGCAACGTCTCGTTTTGTATTATTTAATCCTCCTTTTTCTGCCCAGTCTCGTTCTTTTTCCTCGCGCCCCGGGTGGCGAGCGGCGTTCCGCAGCACCTTCGCAGGTGTGGGCCGGCGCCGCTCGATTCCGCGGCTAAGGCTCGGCCTTGCCAAGGGCGATTTCCCCACCGCGATTACGCGCCGGTGCCTCCGCCGCTTCGGAGACTTACCGCTCAGTACTTGACGTGTGGCGTCATATCTGTCGCCAGTACAAACGTACTATATCAGCCATGTGGACAGCGCTGGCGGAAGAGACGCTGGGCTGCACAAAGGCTAGGGAGCAAGGGAGGTTCGTGGGAGGAAACTGGGAGACCCCGAACACGGCGGAAACGCGTCGGCGGACACTGCAGGTGACGCAGTTCCGACAGCCTGCCCAGAAGGTATATAAGCGGATCCCGACCTAGCTCGATCTTCTGTTTTCATCTGATTCTTGGGCGCGCCGGTAAGACGTCGTGTGGGTTGTGCGCGGCGTTGCATTGTAATGCATAGGCGACCGAGGCGGGGAACCGAAGCCGGCGTGATAGGTCGTGACTCGCTAGTATGCTCGCGTAAGGTACTGGTGCATCACACCGAACATGGTAATTAATTATCGGGCCAGCGGTGGTGGTAACCAGGGAAACTTCCTTCTTGTAACGGTCAATTTATTTGTAAATATTGTATATTGTACTGTGGTGTCGGAGTATTTTATTTCTAATAAATACTAAATATTTACAAGCCGTTCACGTCTGTAATTTATTGCCCCGGCAAGACGCCACAGACAGAAGAACAAGGGCAGGTGTTCTGCGCACCACCAGGGAGGGGCGCTCGTTACAGAACTGTCGCACCCTTCGCAATTAATCATGAGCAGTTCGTTCCATCAGGGACACTGACTGTCAAGCTCTTCACACGAGAACGTTTCTTATCTCCTGAAGATAAGTAGACTAACGCAGTACTACAATATTCAATCATTACAACATCTGATATTATGAATTTCCAGTACCTGCACGGGTGAAATGTATGTTTGAACCCAAGAGGAGGGTTACTCCCCATTTGACTCTCCTTTTGTATACGAAATGGAAGTTACAAAAAGCTGCTCAAGCTATCAACTTTTCTTTATTCTCAAACCCTGGCGACAATATTTAATAGCACTTCAGCACTGGATCAATTAATTTTGTTTCAACGTGGCCACGAGCTGGAAAATCCTTCTGAGCTCAGGCACTTGCGCGGAGGCAAAAGGAAAGGGAAGAATCAGAATAAGAAGAACGCGACTGCTTGAGCGAGAAACTGGTTCTCCGGGCGCTGAAAACTGGAACTTCGCACAACAGGCGGAAGTGGTGGCCGGGCAGATCTGTCTTGCTTCTCTCGTCTCTCTCCCTCTTCGTCTGCCTTCTCCGCCACCAACTCGAAGAATGTGGATCTACGGTGGCATGCGTCCAAATATACCCGACCCCTTACTAATGCGTGACGGCCTCAATTTCAAAGGCGAATTAAGCCACAACAGGTGAATCATGAAAAGGTCTTGCGTAATTCACAGCGCAACGTTTTGTCATTCAAAATTGAAAATGTATATGAAAGAAATAATATATATATATATATATATATATATATATATATATATATATATACACAAGATACCAATAAGGTATTAGAAAAAAAACTATTATATAAATCAAATATTTAATTCGTTACAACGCAGACCTAAAATTATATACATGTCATTGTAATGAAAGGATGATGACACGAAATAATTATTTTACATCAAATGTTCTATGAATTTCCGAATTCAAATATTTTCAAATTGAATAATGCTTCACGCTGTTATCTTCGTTTGATAATTTCAGCTAATTTTTATGAATGTGAAAAGCATGCCTAGGTCTTCAAATGGTTTCTCTTTTGATGAATGCGTTCTTACCTCACACATTCGACTAACGAACTTTCACAACCCTGAAGTATTAAAATCCGTTCAATTATTATTATTATTATTATTATTATTATTATTATTATTATTATTATAAACATACATATAACGATTCGTTTAAACGTATAAACTTTTTCCAAACTTGTTCATATCTAGAAGACAAATAAAATATTCCTGGATCGCTTATCTCACTTCTTAAAAACTGCTTTTGAGGAGCATGCCGAGTTACGTCTGGACGAAACTCTGCTAGGTTTCCCGCCGATCAGCGCCGCAGGGTGCGACTCTACGGTCTTCTCTGCAACACGCAATGAATTTCTTTTTCGTGGACCTTAGAATTCTTTGGATCGTATCACTCTAGGACAGCGATCATCAACCCGCGCCCCGTGGCTTGTTTTTTGGAGGCCCGGAAATAAATATTCATTTAAATTCGGCCCATTGCATAGCCCATTAAATCCAATATTAACAACTTAGTGACAAAGAAACAGTGCCAGGTTTCACATTAAATTTAAGAATGTTATCGTACTTTGTTTAATAACATGGGAAAATGGAAGACAAGGCATAATACACATGTAAGCCCTAAAAGGTTAAGTAATATCTAAAGCAAAATATTATAATTATTATATTTTTCATTAAATAAATTTTTAATAAACCAATGTGGCCCGTTAATGTTTCACATAAAAAGAAAACAGGGTTCTACTTTATAAAAAGGTTAAAAACGATTGCCTAGAGAATCCGTCACCGCAGTTGCTGTTTGCTAAATTAAAATTTACCTAAAAACCTGCAGCCTAATGTGTTAGGAAAATGTCTAATTTTCTTGTCAATAGAAGGAACAAACGACGCTGGTGAAACATTTGGGCAAATCATTATTGTATATTTTGTGGCCAAAGAGTCAATACACAGGTTCCTTGTTCTTCAAAACTCTCCATCTTGGGCTTGTACATTCTTAATCCGTCCCAAGTAAAATTCGTTGAACGGGGGCAAAAAAATTAACAAGCTGTGAAATTCGTGTTTTATTCAGTAAAGAATTACTTATTGTAACCAAGACATTTTATAGATCTGATTTCAGTCAAAACTATCATGTTCTTCAAAAAGGGATTCCCCATTATAATCTCATATTTGCACATGTGCATTATAGTTTACCGAACTGAAGCTGATCACGTCTTGTAATGTAATCCTTAAAACATATTTTTTAGAATACGAGTAATAACATATGGGAGAATTATTTGCATAGGAAATGGATTCAGCAAAGAAAGCTGACTTGTTGTGTATGTTAAAAAAGAATGATAATTATTTCTAAAGCCTAATTTGACTGTCGAGGAACGTTCTATATTTTCTCTACACTTACGAATTTTTACTAACTTTGCGAGTCTGATTTCTCAATAACACTACAATAGATGTAATTAATAACTGTTAGGATAGAATTAAAACGCACGCTTTTAAATATGTGAATGTTGTTAACCACACCAAAAGAACAAAAAGTGGTTCCGTCGGAGAGCCTCAAAGACAGGCAACGACAGATTGTTTTTCCCCCGCCAACAACTGCCCTTTAATTTGGCAATGGTCCTTTTTATTACCCGCAAAAATAACTGCTCTACCTGCTTATCTTGATCAATTTTCTCCTGTTATTACTCTCTGAAGGTCGCGAGTCTGGTTTCTAACATACGAAAGAAAGCCAAGTAAAGAAAAAAACAATCGCTGCCATCACTGCATACTCAAGGACTAGAAAAAATTGACAAATAGAAACTACAATTAAACAAAATCGTGAAATTTTCACGAACATTTAATGTTATCAGAAAAAAAATTAAATTAAGAGAATGATGAAATATAGGCATCCCAGAGTTTTTCTTGGCCTTTCTTTTGAGATGGTTCATGAAAGAAAAAAACAGACACAGATTGTTTTCATAAAAAACGTTCCCCTTCCAATTGGTAATCAGACTCGCGAACAGTTCAAAAGCGAATTCAGAAAGGCGAGCTTTCCCAATAATTTCTAAAACATTTCCTACGATCATCAAAATTCATGTTCGGCAATTTTCTTTTTAATAAGGATTTTACAATATTTGCCCTCGAGACGTACATTTATCATTTCTTCTTTGTTCTTTCTTCTGTTTTACATCAGGTTTCGACTGGATGATCTTCACATTGTTTTATCCATTACTTCTTTTATTTGTTTATCGCTGCTTCCGTTTCTCACATCAAGTATTCTCATTCCTTTTCTCCCTCTTCCTTTTTCCCTACCAACCTTGCCTTCTATTAAATTTTCTTGCACACAATGTTCTATTCAGTTCTTTATTATTTCGATCAATTGTCTTTCTTCTGTCAAGCTCGTTTTAAGTAGAAAACCTACGAACTTGATCCAATTACTTCTACCTCTGAGGCACGTGTGATGGCCAAAACCTAATAGACAGAACACTACTTCTGTGGTGAACAGAAACTTTGCCGTTGTGAAATACCTGCATCTGAGAGAGAAAGAGAGATCGTGGAGTATGCGCAAAGCACAGCGCTCCAATCGCCCAACGTGACGTCAGTATCAAGAATGCATCGCTTGTAGAGCAGACTCCCACAAGGCAGCTGACTCTGCACTCACCTGGAACAGAAGAAGGAATTGTTACAATCAGAAAAGGAAGGCAACCTCGTCCATACAGAAATTTCTACAATGGGGCAAAATTTCTAAAAACAACGCTAACACTCAACTTTTTTAAGATGTGTCCGAGAAGGTTTTAGTACACTCAATAATGTTTAAAGTTTACAGGGCGTGTAATATTTACACACCATTACTTACACACACAAAATTACACGTACTTCATCACACAAATCACTATGTGCCTACAGATGAAAGCAGTCAAGAGTGCAGGATCACCAATTTTCCAGTCTTTCGAATTCATAATTTATAAGTAAAATAGAGGTTTCTCAAAATATGACATTTGTGGAACTACTAAAACTACTTGACTAAGACTCTTACGTCCAGTACAGTTAACATCATCGAGCTAGGATCTTTTGCAAGTGAACATTCGTGACAATTTCAATAATTCTTTACACGCTTCAATCTAAATCTCTGAAACATTTAGAAACATAATCTCAACGAAACAAAATTACGCAAAGAGAACAGTAATACGGAGACAAGGAAAACATTTATCGTCAGTAAGATTTCTCCATTTCCGCCCACAGCTTACTTCCTTAAAACTACTTTAGGAGGGAAAAATAACATAGGATGCAATACTTACATCTGAGGTTGAAAATTCATTGAATATTCCAAAGATGTATCAACTGATTACAGACAAATTGCTACCAATTCAAACAGCAAAATGGGATCCATTGTAATATTTATTGATCTTGCTTTACATATACATCATACTATTCGATCAAAATCCGTTCTACTAGTGCCAAATATACCAATAAAATTATCAAGAATTACGCAATGAGTTTCAAATTACAACCCATGTGGATCCTCGAGAATGAAAATTATCGCATCCACGTTCGAAAGTTTGAAAAAACCTAATTGGTGATTCGACTCCACTACTTGCTTCAGCGAAGGCAAAAAAACTTCAGAAACTCTTTTGTTGGTTTTTTCAAAAATATTACTTTTTTTTTTATACGAATGGAAACATTTCTTAGTAAACACGACGCGTTTTCAGATTGCCAACATGGGTTCCAAAAAACCAAAATATACGGAAACAGACTTTTTTCCCTTAAAGACAAAGATGGTTATCTTTTTATCTTAAACAACGATCTCAGAGAAGAAATACCTTACTGGAATAATGAAACCTGTACACACCTTTCCCATTCATTACCAATTACACGCGGAGTCCTGAAGGGATCGATTTTAGGCCCAACTTTCTTACTATTATACGTAAACAATAAGTCCTCGACGCTTAGAAACGGAAGAACAGTTCTCTTTGTCGATGATACGAATATTCTTTGCAATAAAGAAACCGTAAATAGTACAAATCAGATATTTCAAATTGGTTCCGTAATAACAAAATAATAGTAAATGAAAAGAAAATGGTTTCTATTCAGTTTTCTATTTCATATAAACAGCTCTTCACTTCACTGAAAATGAACGGTGTGCCATTGACTGATGTAACGGTAACAACATTTTTAGGTCTTTCAATTGAGTCAAACCTTCAATGGAACGTCAATTTAATTGAATACTGAATTAAGTTCTTTACGCTACACTTTCAGAATTCTTTCAAATTTAGTCAGCCTCCATTCTGCTCGTTTTGTATATTTAGCGAATATTCATTCTCGCCTGAAAGATGGCATAATATTTTGGGAAATGCATATTATAGCTCCCAGACTTTAAGATTAAAACCAAAAAAAAATTACGAATAATAGGCAAATCCCATTCTTATATGCCTCTCTTTATTAATGTCGGTATTTTGCCATTACCTTGTCTCTTCATATATGAATCAGTGGTTTTTGTCAAAAATGACTTACTGAAGGACAGGAATATATTTTCAGAAAACGCCGTTGTCTATACAACACTCAACGTAGTAATCATATTCATCAGGCGAAGGTATCAACAGCTCACTACAAAACATTGACATATAATACATGTACATTATTTTACAACACCTTGACATTTGACGATTAAATTCGATGCAAAATTTTAAGTCTCAAGTAAAATCTTTTCTGCTGCACCACTGTTTCTATACAATTAGAGACTATACCAAGCATCCAAAAGGAAAGTAATATTAATTTGAACAACGACATTTAGTTTTTATCATTTGGATTGTATAATTCTAAAGAACCTGTAACAAGTATTATACTTCAGCTTCTGCGTCAAAGACCCCATCTCGATCAGGTTTTTGTCCAGTTTCCCTGATCCTTGAGCAAATGCTGCGATTTTTCTACAAGAGTCAACAACTTTAATCGAACTGAACTGTTTTATCATGCTTTCACTTTGTGCAACTCTTGTTTTATGCATTGCGGTGTAACTATATTGGTATCAGTAAGTAATAAAACTAAAGATCTACCAATCAGCGAATAATAGTTCTTTTCCTGGTGAAACACAATGTGCAGTAAAAAGTGGGGCTTTCCCAAAACAAATCATCACGCGGAGGATGACGCGCGCATTCCGGCATTTGCGTTTCAAATCATAAAACGCTAGCTCGTGATTTTTAAACAGTAAAGATCGAAAACGGTATCGTGAAGATGGAATGTCGTTGAACACATTCCAGTGTTAGCTCGTTTGCCAATTCCAAAAGTTGTCCTTTTCAAGAGCTTTTTCACAACGTATTTCTCATTCTAACACATCTACTGTTAATGAAGTATCATAAAGTATCCCCTTTGAAGGGGAAATATATCAGAACCCTTTCAGGGAAGAGAAATCTTTATAGGAAAGGTGTACTTGCCCTTCTTTAACCGACCAAGATATCAAAAACGATAAAGTCACAAAGAATTTAACATACTATAATGGAATAATATGTAATCTCTGTATAATGGAATTCATATCCTTTAAACAGATTACAACTTTTTAACTCACTATATTTATAAACGAGAACTTATCAAAAATTTCAATTAAAAAAAGGTGTGTCCTATTTTTTTAATCAGGTTTCTCAACATTACATGCAGAAACAAGATGACAGTATAAATAATATATATGGAGCCGGATATTCCGATAAATAACAAACAATACAGGCAGATTTACGCAGATCCAAAAGGTAAAACGCACAAAACACACACAACCGACTACAACAGGGTTCTCCAAGACAGACTCAATACAATAAGTGAGCGAAGATATGTTCCCGCTTCGGATTGTTACGATTTCAGAACTCACAGCATTCAGTACTCTTATTTGGATACCAAACAACAGAAACGTAGGGGACGGGCGATTTTGTGGTGGGCGTAAGAGGAGTGAAGAACTCCGCACCGACGAATCGCTGAGCGACGCCGAATCAGTGAGGCGGCCTGAAAGCCTGGCCGGAAGGCGAGGGGTGCGGGCGGTGAGGGGCGGGGAGGGGACGGGAGACACGAGGAGCGGCGGCGCGGTGCTGGCGCGGCGGAACGGAACATGTGCAGTGCATGGCTGCACCGGCCACGGCGGCGCTCATTGACGAGCAAATTGGATAACGAGGAGAGATTTTCGCCGTCCCGCCAACCCCGCCCCGCCCGGCGCCCGCCGCGCGCACTTTGCGAACGAACGACGCGTTGCGGAGTCGCGGCAGGGCCGGGCGGTGCGGGACGGGGCGGGCGAGTGAGGGTCAGCGGAGAATCGCCACCCACGTCAGCCAAGGACGCTTAGAGGCAACGTAATAGCACGAACCACGAAGGAAAGAAATGAGCTCCGGTGCTTCAACGATATACGATAAATAACACGTAGAGATGGTCTCTACTCACGGACTCTATTGTCCTCGCACGTTCAGAAGCGCATGATCAGTTTTCCGGCCTGCGGAAACATTCTACGAGGTCCAAACAAATATCGTATACTGGCTTCAATATTCAGACGTTCGATTTCATGACAACCTTTCGAATTGAGCTCCGATGGCCATGGTCAGGGAAGATGGTTGATGTTCTGACATACTAAGCCACCGAAATTCGCCTCTTTATAGTACATGTTGGCAAAATACATAATGATTTAAGTGAAAACATAAATTACTGTAAAACGAAAGGAGGGATGAAATAATATCTACGCTTAGAACAGAAAGCAATACAATGTGAAGTGATAACAATCAATGATGTGAAAAGATGACCAATATAAACCGTTTCAAAAACCGGGATGTTAACAAATTAAAAAGTATATTAACAATAATTGAAATTTGAACCGATACATTACGATGTAAAGGTTTTCCGTTCAGGAGCATTGACTAATAGTTATTTACGACCCGAGTGATGCACACACTATTTTTTTTAGACAGCCTTATTGACTTTCACTTTATTTTAATTTACGTAAAAACTGACTTAATTATGTACCACGTTACATTAAGGTTAATAGTAGCGGATGTGGACAAACGAAAGTATTTTATTGGCTTTGTTACATTCACAGTTTTATCTCAATATTTGAGCTTCGTCTCCCTTTCAGGGTTAGTGGTAAAAGTTTGCACGCTGTGCACGACCTACAAGGAACAGCTTTTACTGGGACACTCTAAAAAATCTACTTTAATCCCAGAACACGATTCTATTATATATTATCACATATTACTACTTAATTTAAAAGCTAATATCCAAACATTAGCTCTCACGTTTGAGATGTGAAATCGACTAGATCAATCGGGCACTGTGAATTTGGAAAATATCCTGGGTAGGGTTTACGTACTTGTTCACAGATAAAAAGGTAACTGACCGACGTTCAAATAAAATAGAAATCGATATTACAGACTTCCGTCTCAAAACGATATTTTCATCAAAAACAAAACAAACAAACAAAAGAATACAGCAAAATGGCCTTTACGATATCTTATCAGAACAATCCCTACAAAACGTAAAGACACATCACTCAAACTAGTTGCATCACAGCAATGGGATATCCGGCAACGGCGAAGATCGGTAAACGGCTGAAAAGGGGCTAAGTGAATTGGGAGAATAGTCAAAGAGAATAAAAAGGCGCGGTTAGAAAGAAAAAGACCATTCGCAGAATTTCAGTGCCTGGCAGTCAGTAGCCTGACGTCAGTTTCGCATCGCCTGCTTTTCCACGGCACAGCTGGCAACTTCGTGGTGTTAGCAAACCAACGAAGTAATTTAACTTCTCCGAGTCACAAACTCACACTCAGTCAATTTTCCATATTGCCAGTTGCCTCAGTGGCAGAGCAATGTACTTTCTCGTGACACTATACGGAGTTCTGTAATTAAACACCGACACTAATGAAGCAGATTCCGTACTAGAGTGGAAAAGGAATTTGAAGTTTTTCATTGCAGATGGACGTTAGTATTGCAGAGGGAGCCCATGATAATTAGAAAACGGCGATAAGCAGACCAAGGTGATTAGATGTTGCCTGCTTATATATGCACAAGAAATCAGAAAACAAGTTAACAATAGAAAGGTTGAGGCCATCAAGAAGAATAAAAAACAGAGGAATGATTTTCGGAACGTAATGACAATAGCCGATACGAGAAAACCTGTGATCTAATTAACGACAAGCAGCAAGCTGATAGAACTTTTACAATAATATGCAATTTTTTTTTGCATCCATCCGCCTTGCCGCGAGAAAAATGCATTAAATATTCTTTATTCTAACACACCCGTTCTGTATCAAATAACGCCTACAAGTTTTTATTCGTGTCTCCGAGATGGAAACCAGTAAATATGCAGAAGACAATAACAACAAATACGTCTATTACTACAGATGCAACAATATATGGTTGCTTCAGAAGTTCCTACCCGGCGATATTTTCAAAATAAATTTCTCATATACGTACAGCACCTGACCTCGTTATGTTAGTATCATATTTTGAGCACCTACAACTTACCTCCCTCACACACAATCTTGCGATATCCTATTGAATGACAAAAGGAAACATTGACCCGCTCTTCCTGCCCCGCCGGAACGAGTTTTTCCCCGCATCCGCTCACGTCTTCCGTCCTCTGGGAACAACCTCCGGCACGAGTTACGCAGGCGGCGAGGAGGGGGGCGGTGACACGTTTACGATGTCGCCAGCTCGGTGCGCTTCGCCGGGAACCGGTCCGACCGCCGGAGGCTGCGACAATCGCACTCGCAGCGGCGCATTCACGCGACCCGGCCCTGCCCGGCCCGGCCCGGCCCGGCCGCTCCATTAGAACGGCCGGTGGCCGGCCTGGCCGCCGCCGCGCGGGTAGCACGCGGCCCGACCTGCCTAGGGATGCGACATCGGTGTCGATCGATGTTGTTTTTCTCTTCTGCTGTTTTGTTTCTGAATGAAAAAATCCCCATGATCGCAATAATGTAAGAGTTGAAATATGAAATAATAACTGATAGTAACACTGTTACTCATGTGTTGAAATCAAAGGAAGGCTGTTTGCATTCCTTGCATCGACCAAACTCTCTCACCTGAGACGACCTCCATGCTCTTGAATTTGCTCTTTCTTCATATTGATAAACACAAATGAAAATTTTAATGTCAACGAATTTAATGATTGACGTTGTAATTCAGTCTAGAAACATCGATAGTTTTTAGTCGATGTATTTTTAACATCAATGCTTTCTAACATCGGTGTTGCATCAACAGGGTGGTCGCCACCGAGCAACATCTCGACGTCCCATTCGACGAGCATCAAGAGCTACCGCGAGCGGAAAGTGATTTCGTGGTCTCCAATGGTAAAGATCTTGTTTGAACCACTGCACGAGGAATTTATATTCGAGCAACTGATAAGAGTGCCCTACAGCAACAACAAACATAATAAATGTGTTCAATATATATCAAAAATTGACGACGAAAAAATCCAAGAAAAAACTATTTGAAAGAGCGTAAATTCGGCATCAAAACAAGCATTCGTTTCAATTGCACCCGCCCCAAACCATCGCAGAGCCTCCACCAGCTAGAATAGTCCCCTGTTGACATGCAGGACCCATGGTCGAATGAGGTCGTCACCATATTCGTACACGTCCGCTCGAAACAATGTGAAACGAAATTCGTCAGACTAGGCAACGTGTTTGCAGTCATCCACAGTCCAATGTCGGTGTTGACGGGCCAAGGGGAGGTGTAAAGCTTTGTATAGTGCAGTCATCACGGATACACCACGGTTTCCGAAACTCCAAATCGATTGATTGGTTCGCATGCTCACACTTGTTGATGGTCCAGCATTAAAATCTGCAGCAATTCGCAGAAAAGCTGCACTTCCGTCAGGTGTAATGATTCTCCTCAGTCGTCGTCGGTCCCGTTCGGGCGCCATATTTTTGCGGCCGTAGCAAAGTCGGAGGTTTGATGTTTTACCGGATTCTCGATATACACGGAACACTCGTGAAATGGTCGTAGGGGAAAATCGAAATTTCATTGCGACCTCTGAGATGCTACGCTCCATCTCTCTTGCGTCGACTATAACAGCACGTTCAAACTCAAACTGTGATAAACCGCCGGAGTAACCGATCTAACAACAGTGCAAGATTGGTTGCCTATATAGTCGTTACCAACCGGAGCGCCGTATTGCGATTGGTTCCAGATCTCTCTATTTCAAATACGTATAGCTGTACCAGTTTTTTGGCTCTTCAGTGTATTTTACAAGCAGTGTGACTACAGAATTCGTTGAATGTTGAGCGAATCTTTTAAGGTCCCTTGATAATCAATTTTGAGTAACATAGTTTTGTATAATTTCTTGTAAGGCAGTCTCAAATATGCAATGTAGAAATGTGTTGCGCATTTTTATTGCTTTAAAGATTTACTCACTTATGATTAATGATGATAAAATTATTTGTGACAATGTGAAAATTGTTTTTCTCGTTTCTTCCGTTATTTTAAGAAATAGGATTTCGAACCAGTGACCAAACGGTGCAGCGTCACATAAAAGCAATAAAACATTTTTAAAAAATTGGGATTTAAAAATATAAATATTGAAATAATACACAACGGGGGTGTTTATGAACACAAAAACATCACTAATATTTTTAATTATTAATTGATTTCATTCGACCACCTCTCTTACGGAATGTCAGTTTTCAGCACTGAACAACTGAAAAAAAGAACGTTACGACAATAAAACGGGAACGGGGACACAATCGTGTCGTATTTCTCAGTTGTCGAAACAGCGCTAATAAATGTCAGGCACCACTTAACACGCACATATTGTTACCCACGCGCACGCGCGCTCGTCCACTCGCGGAAGCGTGCGTGGGGCAATATTGCGCAGGTCGCTCCGCATTAAGCCCGCGGGCAATCGGGCGGAACGCATTGCGTGGAATAGCACGAATACCAATCTACATTAAATTCTGCATCACATCCATGTGACGGCGACGATGGGGTATCGCCCCAATGCCTGGGAAACCAATTAATTGCGTCGGTCACCAATTCACAAATCAAGCGCGATCGATTGAAAAGTGAAAGCGATTCGGATCATCATATCTAATGACGTTGAATCCGACTCTGCGTTTCATGTGCTCTAATATGCAATGCACTAATTTGTATGAGTTTATATTAAACTCTTCAATTGTCAATAATAGTATACAAACATCATGCCGAGTGCATAACGTGTCAACTCCATATGATGTTCAAATTTGATGCATTTTTGCCAACGTTCATCTGAACGATAAGAATACAATGCAACTTTTTTCTTATTAACATAATATTGCAGACAGATTGCTAACATACTTCAAAATATTCCACATTACATTATCTTCTCAATTTAAAATGCAATCATTTATTTTACACATATTACTTGGTTTCTAGATCATATTTATGCAATAATTTGTGTACGAGTATTAATTTATGTTAGTACGCCATCACTAGAGATTGGATGTTTGGCAAAATGCTTTTTTTTCTATCGTTACCATTTCCATATGTTTAACAAGTTCACATGTTTAACATGTTCAGATGTTCACATTCCAGATTAAGGCTCCATCCCAAACGCACCCGTAACTGTGAAAGAGGAGTGGGGGTGCCTGGGGTGGGTAACAGATATCGGATTGCTCTCAGTACGAGAGTATTGTGTTTCTGTACTGTACGAATACCGTACTGGCACTGCACTGTTCTTCGTGATAGCGCAAAGATACAGATGGGCAAGACAACAGACGTGTTTTCACAAAAAAGTGTCAGAGTTGAAATGTTACTACAATCAAGTAATAATACCATGAAGGAAATTAGTAGCATTTTGGGAGTTGATGTAGTGTATCTCAGTAGATTTGCCAAAAAGTTAAAGGTAAGCGGACCATACCTCAGAGAAAGGGAAAAAGTGGACGAAAGAGGACTACAACTTAAGTGTTGGACCGTCTTTTTGCTAAGAAAAGTATCCATAAATAGACATTTTACATCGTCTTCCCTCCAACGTGTAGCCCAAGAGAATGGTGTACAAATTTCCTCAAAAACTGTGAGGATGTTGTTTGAAGGTGGGTGGCTTAACGCCACGACGATCCCGCAATAATAAAAAAATTGACGGTTTTCATTATCATATCTTCAATGGATTAAGTTGCACCAAGAATGGACCACACAGCAGTATGTAAGTCATTTTTTATAATTCATAAACAAAATTCCATTTCCTCCTATTTTAGAACGTTTGTGACGGAAATAAAGAAGTACATCATATTGTTCAGATAAAGAAAACAATTGTTAGGAGCTTCAGGTTTGCTTCAGGTTATTTTCAGTGCTAAAACAATTATCTGTGCTATGGATGATATCCCAATATTTTAGAAGAGGGCCAGGGAAAGCCTTCAAGGAAGAATGAGTGCTACAACGAGTGAAGTTTCCATTTAAAGTTATGATTTGAATGGTTATTTCAGAATATGGAGCAGGCAAAATTCACCCAGTAAAATACCTTTAGCGGACAATTTAAGAGATCAGCCTGCCTTCTTCCAGCAAATAATGAGTGGTTTGCAACAGAGGACGGAACATTCATGCACGATACTGCTTCTTGCCACCGCTCAAAAACTATGAAGAAAGAATTGAATTCCAGTGATGTTTGTGTGCTCGACGGGCCAGGAAACATCCTGGATATGAATCCACTAGAATCACTATGGAGTGTTCGTAAAAGGAAAGTACAGACAATTATTCCTACAACAAAGGAACGACTCGTGAAGTACATCACTACCACTTGGAATGAAGATGACGAAATTGCTGAATTATGAAAAAACTCGTTCACAGCACGCATAGACAAATTAATGCTTTAGTTCATAATTAATATGGCCAAACCATAAATTAATGTGTTTACTTCTTTTTCAGTTCTAGTTTGGTTGTAATGTTTTGAGAAAAAACCTTTTTTTCTTTTAAATATAATTTTGCTAATAATTTGTCTACGTCTGAACATATAATTATTCGGGAATAATTCAAGACAACACGAGAAGCTTAATGGAACTCGCACGAGACATCATGAAACAGAATCCTGTTCAAACGCAAGCGGATGCGTTGCTGAAGAAATGAGTTACCGAAGAAATATGCAACTTGTTTTTGCTGCACACAACACTAAAATCTTGATATCAACTTGTATTAAGTCTTCTTTCTAACATTTGTAACAATAAAGTTCAGGCATTTGCATAACGTTAGTATCTCACAACGTGATTAATGAAACATTTTGCATCCGTATAGGTGCGAAATATATATTTTGAACAGAGATTACTTACTCGCCTTCTATTCAAATTTGTCACCGCCAAGATGTAAGGCAGAAAGGCAAATTTCATCACAATTCGATTTCATACGTAGGGAGGGGAGATGAAGAAATGGAATTGTACACAATATTATTCAAAAAGAATTACTCACATTCGTGTTCAAAGATAAGTCTTCAATCTTGTTGAGCAGCAGAATGCATTTGAGTAATGACGTGCATTAAACCTGTTTTATACGTGGCAACATATACATACTTTGTACGCAAGCAATGAGAAAGATCTATTGAAGTTAGTCAAGTCATTTGTATCCAGTTGCTTGAAGTACTTTTGTCTCGCCGTTATATAATCGAGGTTGCGCCTGCAAGAACAGGACTGGCATGGAAGTCCATTCGTAGTAAAAGAAAAAGAAATCGATGCAAAAGCATAAGGGGCTAAATCCAAGGTCCTATGCAATTAGGAGGCGGAGACATCCATTCATTGTAATAGACGGCCTTTATGTTGCACGATGCCGGGCAATTAGTGTCTCTATAGAATGCTCTCGAAGGGCATGAGAGTCTCGTGCTGGAGAAACCGTTTACTTTCGCTACCACACGTAGTGGCATTCACAGTATTGAGAGCAAGCCTCACATCGCATTCGAAAACTAAGGAAGAGACTAAAAACATTTTACAATTAATGTCGAAATGAACACTTTTCTCATTTTATTTGTATTTAGTAAGTATTTTTGTCACTCAACGAAAGCTTCAACATAAACATAATGGGCAAGTATTCTGCTAAATAGCATTTCAATCTTAAGAAGCTGCGGTTACAAATAGTATTGTGGACATTAGAGTCATATAACGAAAATTGTAAAACCTATTTTAGTTGAATTACAATGAAATGACATTTTAGAGAAGATATTTAAGAAAAGAAAGAGAAAAGAGACTCTTGAGAGCGGAACGGGCCACTAGGCCAAAACCTTGTTGCTGCTGCTGCTGCTGATGATGATGATATTTAAAATTCAGCTTCAAGCGTTTCAGATTGATTAATGGCGAGAAATTTGCAAAGAAAATGTGAAAAATATATGGAACATTGCTTACAATTTTTTTTCTCGCAAGCTACTTACGTAGTATTGAGCAAGTATTGTAAAGTTGCGGCCAAAATAGCTATTTTTCGACAGAAAAACTCGTATTGTGGGGCCCTGATATCGTTCCTACCTCTAAGCTAGGGTTGCCAACTAAGATCATGTAAAAGCGAGGACACTCGATATGAATAAAAAACATTTTAGAATCTGCATATAATTTTACAATATGCAAGAAAATCATATTTACATAAGTTCATAATTTACTTTTCAATATTTTTTTTTTTTTTCGCTTCTGGCAGTTAACAGTGAAGCTTTGTTATGTTTTATATAATCGTAAAAGGCTGAAAAACTCACGTCAAAATTAACATTACTTAATAGTTCTCCCCAAATAAGACTAATATCTCTATTTCATTCTCTTCATTTGAAATTCATAAGTGAAAAGATTCGTTCACAAAATGCAGATGAAGACGGCATATTAATTGAAATAGTATTTTTGCCTTTCTGATATTTAATAATTAAAGCATATTTTTGCTTCTCTTTATTTTATGCGCTTGACAGAGACACTACGATGCATGCGTGTGTGAGAGTTCAGAAAAAGGATATTCATGTTATCAATTCTAAATTAAATAATAAACGATACAATGTTGCAGGTGTTGAATTTGTTATAACATAAATGACAATAAATGCTAAATATTTACTAAAAGGAGGACATTTAAAATACAAAGGAGGAAGAGAGTACAATTAACGCAATGGAGGACTGCCCTCCGAAATGGAGGACGGTTAGCAACCCTACTCTGAGCCCCAATATATTTTTCCTATACGTGGTAAATTACTCTCTAACACGTTGTGTAGTCAGAATGCACGTTTTTGCGTTCTGGATACAGAAAAATTGGCAAAACGTCCGTCTGAGATCAACGCTAGCGCCTAAACGGTTCAAACGATTTTTCCAAAACCAATGTCCTCAAACCGAATAGGACGAACTCGAGGCCCTGCGAATTTGAAACGGAAATTTTGATTTTGGGGTGGTACCGTACATTTCCGCTTTAGAAACCTTATCAACAAATTTTCCAAAATGACCACCAATTTTTAGATGAAATCACTTCATCGAAGTGATGCAGCAATTGAAATTAATTTGTCCACAATAATACACACGTAAAAATAAATGTAATACTCACTCTCTTGTTAAAAAGGATCATTAAATTAATTAAATGTGATCACTACAAATATTATTCACGCGAAAGTTTTCTGTCCAGTGCAACTCTTACACGGGAATTGTGCGTACCATATTACCTACACCTGCTCATGAAAATAACGGCTATTGACGCGGTACCGACAAGTTTCTATTCACAATTAATTATGGAACGGCAAAATCGCGTGATTTAGCGCTGCGGTTGTTTGATTTTCGAATTGCTTTGACAGTGTTCGTATATTGATATACACTTTTCGAAACGGCAGAAGTTTGAATCTTCTATTGGGTTTCTTTCCCTTCTACAAATAATTAATTGATATTGTCTCTTTTGGAAATAATTCACGCTGCAAATCATAGTTAACCTGAATGTGACACAACGTACTATAACAGAGGTTGTCTCTCGCACATTTAAAATTATTTGAATGACTACAGTAGAGGGTATTGAAAACTGACTTCTCCACACTTGTAGTGTTAAGAAATTGAAGGAATTGAAAGTATTACGACGACTGAATTAATCTACAACTCAGAGGCCTCCACTTGACGAGCGAAGAGCAGAAGGCTGCATGGGAACACGTGCGGCTGCACGCCTCCGGGGTTCATTCACACGGACCGACGCGCGGCGCGGCGGCACCCGTTCCCATGCAAATGGGCGCAAGGCCGCGCCGTTCCCCGGGGCGAGGTGGCGGCGCACGAGCGTGCGACGTGGAGTGCCTGCGTGCACTTGGGGACGCGTCGTGGAAAGGAAGGCCCGTGGGCGAGAAGAAGAACCGATCGGACGTCCAAGAACACGCCGACAGGCTGTGAACGCGATAACAAGGTGAAGGGCTGAAAACCAAATAAAAAATATGGGAGCGGCGGGCGCAAAGAGCGCCGAAAGACTAGTACCAGAGGAGAGAATTCGTGGCAACGCAAGAGGGAAGGAGCGGCTGCATGAATGGCGAGGAGGGAGGGAGGGAAGGGGGGCTGTGAGCGACGAAGGATGGCGCGGAATAGGAAATGGCATCGCTTGCACGAGAACTTCACAGGCCACTCGTCCGCGCCAGCTGTGCTTATTCTAATGCGCGATTAATTAAGTGCCATGAAAACGGAAAGCATATATTACGCGCGGAAACAGCGAACGGGGCAATAACCCCCAGGTGGCATTACCTTCTTTCATCGCCACGTCCTTCTCTCTATTTATCTCGTCATCATTTTCATTTACCTCATTACTTCCTCACATCTACTCATTTTTCTCCCAAATGTATATCACCTGGATCTCAAAAAGTTACTGGAAGAAACTTAAAATAAACACAACAACAATATAATTAAACTCGTTTAAAGAATTGTTAAAAATTAAAAAAAGTTTTGGCCCTTATTCCACAAATTCAAGGAGGACTATTCAAGAGTAATATTTTGAGAAGAGAGTAATTGCCCCAATCATACATTGCAGAAGTTTTCGTCCTTAACCATAGGCGCAAAGATATCACTTCATGAACAATCAATAAAATAATATATTTTACAACCGATCAACTCGGAATACACTCACACGAATTTTTCAAAATAATTTCGTGAAAGTCCTCTAGAAACAGACAAAAATGAACAAATGCATTTCATATCTTTGCAGCCCTGTTTTTCTTCCACAGTATTCCAGCCGTATGAATCGCCGAGTTGAGAAATAGCCCCAAGCCGTGTGAGGAGGGAGCGAGATGACGCTCGGTCGCTGTTTCTTCCTGAAGTAGCCGCGCGGGGCGCAGAGAATACGAGGTGACGAGTGAGGAATATCAAAGGGGGCCTTTGCAGGCGATGCACGACACCAGCGGAACGCAACGTTCGGGAATGTCCACTCCCATCCCCCGACGCATAATACATAAACGCGCGTTCATGGCGTTTTAAACGAAACGGCGAAATTCTTCCCGACAGCTGATTTTCTCTCCTGACAGTTTACCTCGTTTCGGAAGAAAGAAGCAAATGACTGAGCAAATGGAAGTGGTAGAGAGGTTCGGAGCTTACTTGAAGGACATAGGAGATTTGTTCCCTCTAGGTTCCCTCTAGTGCGTTCTGTCCACTCCCTAGTCACAAACAAGGAAGGCGTGCGATAGGGCGTGAAACCTTCACTCGCAACTGAAGTAAAGTTTGCCTGTGAAAGTAACATTTAGCTACTTTTTAGCAGAAAATAATAAAGTAGTTTTAAGTCTTGTACTAAAATATGCATTTTATTATTATCCACAAAAATGTGCAAAGGGATGAGCAATATCTTTGACATTAGCAACTTTTATACAAGCATACGCACTTCATTTCTTAATAATTCTTTAACAACAATTTAACTTATTTCTTCCAATTTACGAAAGATAAAATTTGATTATGTCAAGTAAAACTGAAAACAACACTGTAAATTAAAAAGATCTATACAACGCACACAACTGCACAGTAAGTGAGGTTTATCAATTTCAGTGAAGCCAAGACGGTACTAGGTTTTTATATTTTATGTTACACAGATATGTGGAAGAGCCATTATTCTATGTACGTGGCCCGCCTACGTATCTGATTTATGGCAACATGTGACTTAAATATAGACTTTTAATCTAAGCCTTAAATCAAAGCAAGCCTTCTATCTTGAAAAAATCCAAATTGCTTGACCGCAGACATAGCTCCTTGACACAGAAACTTAAAACTTGAAATTAAAACTTGAAATACGAGCCAAATCAAGCTGAATGGGATTCCTTTTTATACAAATACCGATCATTGCTTTAATTAAATTTACTCTAACCACCTATTTTGTTTTACTCCATATTAGCATTCTCATTTTATGTGAACAACCGTAATCTAATACTAACTTAACTTCAACGGCAGAAGACCGTTTTACGAAAATTGTATTTAATACTACAACTGAATATCCAGGTAACTGCTTGGCTGTCCGGGAAACGACGCGTCCTAGATACAGGTGCAAACATTTCGACCATCGTTCTGCGACCTTCCTCACGGCGAAATGCCAATTGCATATCAGGGGAAATAGAGTACATTAGATCTTTAAACATAAATCAAGCTGAACCATTTAATATTTATCATATATCATCATTCATTTATCATTTGAAAACACAAATCTACAATTCCTAAAAACAAAAATATTTAGAAGGCAAGGAACGTATGAAGGCCAGTTATTTTGACTTTTGACAACGTTTTGCCTATTTTCAGTGCAGTCGCGCTGAACGGGTCGCAGCGAACTGCATGCGTTCTGTTCGGTCGGGGGGCCTTACATCCGGACGAGTGAATCGACGCCGAGAGCATACGACGAGCGGAGCACAGGGAAATTACACAGACGGGGCTCGCTGGCTGTTGATTCTGTGGCTGCGAGCGCGTTCCCAGAACCGTCGGCCGTCCTTACGTAAGGCGCGTGCTGGGGGCTATAAAGCGAGAAGCGCCCGCGTCAGACGCCAGCCGATGACGCCATTCGAATGGAGAAGAACGCCTCAACCATACGTATGACTCGTCGTCACTGGGTCACATTTCACATACTGTTGCCCGAGCGGCGCTGCAAAGCTCAACAAACAAGCCATAACAACGTATTTTAACTGCGAGGAGTCAGCAGGACAGCGAACGCCGGGACACCAGTGGCCTCGTGCGCGGGTGAATGTGAGTGTTATAATGAATGAAAACAATGAGGTCACTGAACAATTACAACCGGCAAACAGAAAAAAAATTGTTTTCATTTTCAGAAGCAAAAGTCTGAGGTACTTAAATGTATACAGCAATGTAACAATCTGGTTAGAAGGGTTTTTTTGTACTTATTTAAGGTCGTTTTCAACTACTAAGGTCATATAGCGACCACTCCAAGTAACGTTGGGGCTAACAGTAATAATGTATGGACACACACAAACATCCATGCCCCGGGCGGAATTCGAACCCTCGACGACGCAGCTACAGCTCTTCAGCCGCAGCGACCTCGGCTATCCAGACCGGCAAGTTCGAAGATAATTCAACCGCAGACCCATAGTAAATTCTGGGGGACGAGAGTCATCTAACAATGTATTTTTTTAAACATCAGCAAAAAAAGATTGTGTAATAATACGAGAGTTGAAATGCAGACATCTTCCAACCCCAGCTGCGCCGTTGTTCTTGTCTATTGAAAAAAAGTAATTCTTAGCCAGAGATTGGACAGAAATGGACAGCCAAGTTATCAACCCGCATGGTTTCAGCGCCCAGTAAATAGTTAAGAGCCCGAGTAACATCAGCTGCAGGCGCACACACCGCTCCCTCCGCAGAGAAGGCAGGGTGCCAGAACGGCAAGGCGTCCTCAGATCACGCCGTGCTTCGTGTCGTGGTCGCCTGTGGACGGCTTAAGGCCCAAGAGGTGTGAGGGCGGGGGGGGGGCGGGGCGGGGCGGGCGGGCGGCGCATTCCGCATCTCGTATGGCGGCGCGCGGCCGACTCAACGCCGCGCGTCCCCCATGAATGGGACGAAGGGCGGGGGAGGGCGGCTCGGCGGAGGCGCGGCGGAGGCAGGAGCGCGAGCGGCCTTGGAGGGCGCTGCCGCGGCCGCTACAGACCAATGCAAATTGCTGTAACCTTTGCGAGAGAGAGCGGAGCGGAGCGCCCCGGTCGCGGTTACGCAAGCGCCTCCCACGCGCCCGCTCCTTGGGACTCCCTACACACTACGGCTCCTCTCCTATACCACTCTCCGTTAACTCCACTTCAACCACACTCGACCGATTTCGCCGCCGTCGACACCTAACACATGGCTTGCAGGATTCCCCGGGATGGCCTGATGCGTCGACAAGTACTTCCACATCACTTAGAGAAGGCAAATTCAAATGCCAGTCAAAAGAGAATAGACCTATTTTGGAACTACACTGAGAGCTGATGAGGTCCAATTCAACTTCGTACAGAAATATTTCATATATTTGACTAATCAACAGCATTTTTGCAAACAAAAATCCGTTTCTTTATAACTACATATCTTTTCTAAAAGCTTCTGTTTGAATGAATCTCTAGGTAAGAAAATACCTGTTTAACAGAAGGATAGAATCATCGCGTGAACGAATTCAACAGTACAACACAATGTCATTTACAAGATTCAGAAACAGAATATTTCGCAATGTTTGCTATTAAATTTTTCCTCTGAAAATAATGAACATTCATGTTTTCGCATTGAGGCATTTTCAGGCCAGATGCCCAGCTCCAAATGCTCCTTGCGCAGTAATTTGTTCTTCCCCGCAACGGAGGCGTAGCGAAGTCGTGGCTAGTAACACTGGCAGCGCCGTGAAGAGGAGAGGTGAAGAGATGTGCGGTGCGGTCCTTTATTTGAGCGTGCGTATGCGCTTGTAATGCCAGCCAGAGATCGCGGCGCGAACCGGGCCCCGAGAAGGATCAAATAACATTGCTTTAAAATCGGACTCAAGCAACGACCATTCATTCACTGTTTGCTTTAATAGTCACACAATCAATCTCAGAAGTATTACAAAGGTCTTACATAATTTTACAATCATGTATTGGATTTGACTCTGCTGTATTTGGCTGATTTTCTGGCTCACCAAAAGTCTGGTATTCATGCCATTAAAATTAAGATACATACCAACAACCTTCATTTATTAACGAAATAAAATTCATAAAAAATTCCAATCCATTTCAGAAAAGGAGGAAATTAAATGTTTGGTCGAAACGCAGTATTTGATCGTGTGCTTTGTTCATCATCAACACAGAAACAGGAATTACTGAACGAATTCAATTATCTTCAACCTATATATTAAATTCAGAATATCAATTCACATATTATACGAGTATAGGTTGTCATAAATACAGAATCGCTACTGCTAAGACAGCGAAGTGCAGCAGCCAAGTACTGGCTATGAACACGCCAAGACTCGGCCTCACCAAGAGCAAATCTTACCTCGCTCGCTGCGCCGCCGTAAAACGCCTCGACATGCCTCCACGAACGTACCCTGGGCGGTGGCGTGGCGTGCCTCGCCGGGAGTCCTCCGCCGGAGAAGTCCGTCATTGCCGTCGGCCGCGGCGGTCGCGACACGGCTTCCGTGCTAAACCAGTTCCTCCGCGGGGGCCGGTTCGCGCCGCGCTCTCCTATAGCTGGCATTACAAGCGCATACGCACGCTTCGCACCGCGCCGCCTCAAATACAGGACCTCTCCTCTTCGCGGCGCTGCCAGTGTTACTAGCCACGGCTTCGCTACGCCTCCGTTGCGAGGAAGAAAAATATTACTCTGGCAAAAAGCATTTCCCACTCGGCACCTCCGATACGCAACAAGAAATAAATTCATTTTGTTTGAGATCATTCTTAAAACACATTGTTTTTGAAGGTATTACGTCCCAAACAAAAAGAAATACATTCTCCTATTATTTCTAAATATGTAACTTTCAAAAATTCAATTCAACGTAAATGAGACCTGTGTCTTTCTTTTAAGCGTCTTTTGTTCTGTCTTTTGTTCTGTCCATTGAAGAAGAAGAAAAAATGGAGACATTTTTGTGAAATTGTTTAAAAAGTGCTTTCTATCACGTAAAATGGCTCATATTATGGAAATACTACAAAACATTTCTTCACGTCTTTGGATAAAAAATCAATAAAGTAGTCGTACTAACACGCGGAAAAAATCTTTTACAATTTGAATAATCAGGGATATAAAAGAAAATGAGACAAGTACCATTGTTAAGTGATCTTCGGTTATCCAAGAACGTTAAACCAAAAATAGATGCCGTTTTAGGAAATTTTTGAAATGTTGATAAGGCTTCTGTGAAGTACCTCAAAAACTCACAAACCGTTTGAAACTCAGAGAGCCTCGAGTTCCTGTAAATCGTACGTCGATACATTTTAGAGAAAATTTGCTGAATGATTTTGACGCTAGCGCTGGATACGACGGAAGGACGGGCAGACTGCGTTTTGCTGCCAGTCAGTTTTAGTATCAAGGACCCACAACAGTGGATTCTACTACACAAAGTGTTACAGAAAGTGATGCTATTTTATATATAGCATAATATGATGTGTGTGTGTGAACCGATTTATCCACTTTTTTGTTACTAGGGCCCAACTAGAAGTTTTTTTTTTCTGTCGAAAATGCATCGTTTTCCGACATACCATAACAATACTTCCCTCTTTTCTTAAGGGAAATTAAACGCCACCTATCGAGTGAAAAATCTTCACCAGACTCTACTTAAACTTAGAAAAACTGAGAACGAGGCTTCTCAAATGACTAGGCGACTAAAAAAAATAAGACGGCGGAACCTCAATCTCGAATTCATCTCGAAGTATCGAATTATTGACCACAAGTAAGCAGCGTGGTGGCGTGGGAGTGTCTGTGTTGCGTGACGAAGGTGACGTTACGCGGGCAACGCGGCGTTAGACGTGGTAGCGCCGTACACCGCGGACCACGTCAACCTCAGCGACACAGTTTTAAGAGACGTCTCGGTGCAGCACAGGCTGCGGAGGCAACGTGTTACTCTCCACTCCCGTACGACACGACTTGGTGTTTCACTCAGGACAGTCGCTTCCAGATCCTCGCTAAGATGGGTTGCAGCAATCTCAAACTTCCTCGTCGTCGCTTCCTTAGAATTGTGCGTAAGTTGAGATTTATTCTACACATTCTCCTTAATGATTGCTCAGAAGGAGCTTCTCATGCCTAGCGACGCAAATACAGACGAGAGGTTTTTAAGTGATGTATCAATGTTATATTAAGATGTCTATCGTTTCAAAATATCATCCTCCCAGTCAATGAAATTTTTATACATAATTTAAGATTACGCGAAGACACGCCAATAACAATCCTATTCTTGCAGTGGCGTAGCGTGAATGTCAGCCGTCCGGGCCAGAGGAACTTTTCGTCACCCCCCTTATGTCGATATTTCATTTAAAAGTCTATAATTAATATAATATAAATAATATAAATAATATAATTAATATAATAATATAACAATCATCATATTTTGCACAGGTTACAAATAAAGTAATGAAATATATTATTTACAATATAATAATCACATTATTAATGTTGAATTCGTAACGAAAGTGTAGATCGTTTCAAAATAATGACTAATAAATTTAAAAAATGTAACTTACTTTGCTGAAATTTACCTGTTCTGATTTTTTCTTTCTTTTAATAAATTAAAACTTGAACAACGCGCAGATAGTCAAACATAGAATTGCAGACATAAAAAACTTAAATAAAATAGTTATAGTCACAAAGTCGAATGTATACGTACACGAGCAATAAAGTATTTCAACAAATATTTATAATTTAACAATCACTACACGAACATAAGAGCACTAAAATCACAGTTTGTAAAAAGTATACACATATACGATTAAGTTAATGTGAACTGCACGACTGGCTCCATCAATGATTCTTTCTTTGAATTGTCAAAGCTTCACTCACGGACTTCCCTGAAGGGACTTTCCGTACTGTAATCTTATCTGCAGGTGCTATTATACAACACTGGAAACTATTATTTATCAGATAGATTCATTCTCGCTGAATATTCGTTATAAACAATCTAAACACAAAAATTATATACGGGGAATCCTTACAAGCCAGTACAGATAGTGTGTCAGTCGTGCAATGAGCAAGATGTCATTATTTTGCATCCATTTAAAGAAGTGGTCACAGAAAAGTAATGATAGATTCCGTGTTCATTTCAATCCAATCTTAGGTGGCGACAAAAATAAGAAATGAAATGGTTCAAATTTGTATAAGATATTATTTGTTGTGAATTTTTTTCGCCCCGCGGCGAGCCGCCCACATTATGCTATGACTCTGTATTCTTGCAGTACAAAACGTGATATAGTGTCATGAAGGAGTGTTATGTTCAAAATTAATTTTATATTATAAACTATATTCAAAATAATATAATTCGATATAGTTGATCAAAATGTTTAATGTATTTTTAGAACTATGATACCGATGAGTAAATTTATGGTGACGTAGTGATCGGGTTATTTTATTGACGTGTGAAAATATTCCCCCAAAAATTAATTTCTTCGCGTTTTTACGTGTGACGCCATGAAAACTGGTCACGTTTCTTTCAAGGAACTAAGACTGACTCCCGTCACAAGATTGTTTTTATTTTTTTAATTTCTTTTTCACGTTTCCGTTAGCTATGTAAGTAAACAGTACATCAGTAAAATCTCGTTTAGGTTGTGGACATGGTTAGGTGGAATAGAAGAATATCGGTTTCGTGATGAAGTATATGCAAGCATCTATCTCTGACAACTAACACCAATAGGTGAACGAAAGTAATCTGCTTATGTTTAACAAATTTTGCAAGCGCTAAATAAATTGTCTACTTTTCCATCAGGATAGCAACAGGCTCGCTCATGCCCAGTGCATATTTTAACCAATATAATGTTGCACCATTAGCACTAGTTACATACAAATAAATGTACCTATTTTTAAAATGATTCGGTTTGTATGTGCAAATTCTGAAAAAGAGCGAGCCTCACTCTGCGAGAACGGCACGAATGCGATTAGATGCTTCCACAAAGGTAGGCGGCAGGACCGACTGACACCGAACAAATACGGAACACACGACGAGCGAGAAAGGACGTAGGATCGGCATAAGCCGCATTTATTCCGTGGCTCGCAAAAATATTAGGAATTGGCTTCCAGGACGCATTGCGTCGCGCGTCACACAAACAGTGGAAAGAGGCAGAAGAGGAACACGGAGAAGCCAGCCCATTAGGCCCCGAGGGGCTGCGGGGCCCCCGCGGCCGGGGACCGGTCGCGCCGCGGCAGGAGCTCCGTGGCTTCCCGTGGGCAGGCGCCGCCATCTTGCATTGAAATCACTATTCGCAGGTACTGTCAATAGGATACTTGACGGTCCGGGATGCGCCGCGTCTCAGTCGATTGATCTGACGAGTCAGATGAGCTGAAGTTTCAGTCATCGTGTTGTGGCTTTCTTCAGAACTATACCGATCCGTTTCGGCCATCGTGTTGTGGCTTTCTTCAGAACCAATGACTCCGGCCGTGGAAGCAAAAGAATACAACTGTCAATGGGAGTCACTCGGAGGCCGCTTCTCCGTAGGTGGTGTAATATTCTATTAAGGTTGTTTTATTCACGCTAGCGTCGACTCGCCATTTTAGATACGTGATTAATGATGAACTTCGTTCTGCACGAACGTGGCACATAAGTGTTGGTAATCATGGTCTCGACGGCCCTTAGTTCGAACCTCATTCAGTGATCATGGCATTAAGCAATACGCCTCCTTCCCAGGCCCATGCGACCCTTTCTTACTTCGATTGCTTCTCATTCAAGGTAGTTTTCAATAGCGTTCCAATTTATACTTCATTTTAAGAATTTCAAGCAAAATCGTATATGAACTGAGGAGGGCATTAAAATGTAGCTGGTGGCAAAATTTCCGATGTTCCTCTGTTAGTTACACTTGATCTTGCACATTACACAAAGAAGTGATCTTACACAGATCTTACACACAGAAGTGATCGAGTGCTTTAAAATAACTATTCACAAGTACGTTCAATAGGAGGAAAGAATTGAAACTCACTTTGAGAACCTTCTCCCTCATATGCAAGATGGGAGTGGAAGAAGGGCGTTCGTTCCACGTTTGCTCTGAATAGCAAACCAAGCTTTGGAGACAATGGTGTGTATTCAGTGCGTGCGATTATCGGTGAGATTGTTAGCTGAAGTCGAAAATTCCAAATCATTCAAAGGCATGACTTCTCTGATCACGATGAAAATGCTGTGGACGATGATATTTTGTCAGACTCAGGCAACAGTGTTGTGGATCCGAATTGTGGGAACTCATTTCGTGAAACACTCAAAGATCTCTTAAAACTCGCATAAGAATAACTTGTACACGCAGTTATTCTTGCAACTTTATTGTATTGAAATATGTAATTTTATACTTAATTTATTTGTATGTTTGGGATCGTGGTTTTTAAATAGGAGACAAAATGAGTCACTCACCGGTTTATTAATAAGCACGTACAAGAATGCGTAGTGAATTTAGGGTTAAATTGTAGAAATGTTGCTTTACTGGAACAAACTACATATACCAAACATTTTAAAATACGAATGTAAGGATATCCTCAGAAATTTCTCAATTAAGATGTTTATAAGGAAAAACAGGTTCATTGTATTATTTCGTAACAGAACGCATGCGCGTCAACAAAATTCTAAACTGATGTTTTGATATAAACATATCCTACAACCAATCTTCTTTTTTGTACTTATCTGAGGTCGCTTTTCAATTACTACTGTCATACAGCGACCACTGTACGTAACACTGGGGTTAACGGTAACGGTCACACACAAACATCCATCCCTCGGGCGGGATTCGAACCCGCGACCCTTCAGGCATGAGGCAGCTAAAGCTATTGACCCAGAGCGACCTCGGCTATCCAAGTCGGCGACCAACATTAGTAATACAGAGAAAGGATTAGAACACAGCGGGAGCCAGCATGCTTCAGAAGACTCAAATAAAATGCAGGTGTGTTAAGTGCCAGTTAGGCTGTTGAACTGAGGCAGAAGTGTGTCAGAACACAAAAACAAAAACATCCCGGTCTCTTCTACGAACTTTAGAGAGAGAATGTGAAAGAGTGTGAGAATTGGTAGAAGACATATACGAATAGATCTCTTGCGTCATACGGAGGGACGAACACGACGAGAAAAAGAAACGCATACACACGAAGCAAAGAAGACAACAAAAAGATACCACAGAACAAACAAAATGAAAAACACCCAGTGAAATAGACAACTCGGAGAGTACATGTACTCGCAGCATTGCATAAAGGTGCGTGTGAAAGGCCACACAAAAGAAGTCAATTAGTACGAGTTCACGGAGAGTTCAAGCACATATTTATGACAAGCGTTGGAACTTGATAATGCTAAGTATTCAACAAACAGGAAGATTTAACACACTCAACTTCATTACTTTTTGAGGCAGGGCAAGAAGAATCAAAAGCAATAGGTATTAATTTAGGGCGAAAATTACAAATTAGTCCGTCAGTTCGTTCACGCACCTAGGTGGGATATTTTCATTAACGTTCTCGTAATACACGTTTCAGTATCTAATACATGAAAGTAACTTCAACAATAATAGTGTTATAAAATTATTTTTATGAAACATTTCTGAACACTACACACGTTTTAAAACTAAACAAATCCGGAATATTTGAGTTAAAAATGTACGTATGAAAGTCACACTTCATTATCCGTAAACCTCATTTCTTTGGCAAACTGCCACAAACCAAAACTGACACTTGCAGATTTTCGAATAAATAATATTTTTCAATTCTGCACTTTTGCTTGGCATATTATATTTGTACAAACTTCCTTATCAATCAGCGCTCTGTGAAAACTTCAAATGACAACTTCAAATACTTGAACGTTTCTCTAGGAAATGTATTTGCGAAAGTCTTTTCAAAGAGCGACGATATACCGTACTTGAGACTTGCGCCCTCGACGTTAACCGTTTGAGGTCCGGTCCAGCGCAGTATTCGAACGCTGGGGGCCAGGCGGCGGCGCCACGACGCTCTTCACGTGCGTGACGTCACGCGGCAGGGCGAAGGTCGCGCGCGAAACAGCAGACGCCACTCCTAGGCGCCCGCGCCCGCGCCCGCCCCCTCGTCGACAGCCCGTCACGCTTCGCCGCCACCCACCTCGTCCTCCACCGACGGCGACCCACTATCGCATGCGGGTGGGGCGATTAGTCAAATCCAAACATTACGTAGGCATCGGCCGTCCTCATTGGCGGATGCAACGGCCTTGTAAACACTTCACGTGAAATCACATTTAGATTCTGCAATCATTAGTGAATTCGTGTCATCGCCAAGCGAGTAACGTAATCCCCAAAATATGACACCTCGACTTCATTGTAGTAAGTTTATCATCAGAAACATTTCGCCACAATACATTTCGGTACAAATTGTTGCAGGTTCGCGGAGTTGCTCTTTGTTCTAAAAATAAACTTTAATTACAAGTCAATCAAGCTGACACCCCGTTTTCTATAACCGTATTCGTACAAACTGCGGGTGAAGGACATACAATTTACAACTTTTTACGTTCGTATATTACAAGAGTGAACACAACATGTCAGTTCGCAAATGTCTGTTGTAATGAAAAATACACAATATTTCGCATCGTGAAGCCAAACGACCTGCACAAAAGTAAACGCATAAACTCTAATGGTTCAAAGAAACGTAAGCACAATATTCGCACAGTAATTTTCGAAGTGTGTGAATTTTTAATACACACTAACTACAATACTTCCAAAATGTCACTTGACAATCAGCCAAGTGGGGTATTATTACCAATAAGTTTCAATTTTCAGTATTATCATAGAACAGTTTAATGTATTTTATAGCGCGTAACAGTCTTATGTAGCAGGGGGTGCTTACTAAACTACCTTGTATAGTAAACTTACAATCAATACTTAGTGCTAGACGTATATCTATTACATAATTTTATAGATAATATAATACTCCAGAGATATGACAAGAAATTAGAATACCTGTTAGAACATTTAACCAAAGCAGAAGACGCCATCTTGCAACCGCGAGAAAAGGATGCGAATCAGGAAAGTCTCTTAAAAAGAAATCTACAAGAAAACTGAGGGAACAAGCCTACGTACCATGCACTAAATAAATATTACGTATGAGTCAATTCCGAGCGCATAACCAGCTGCAGAAGAACTGAATATCAAACAACAGATGTTCAAGAGCAAATAATGCTAATATCGCTGAGAGGTTCGTGAACAAAGAATCTTGATCGATGCACGAATATCGATTCGGTCTCTGGCAGTTGTTACTTCTGTCAATAAAGTGAGAGTTCCTCGGTGTGAACACCCAACTGAAAAGCTCGCATATACGAATCTTTATACATGAACATTGCTATAATAAACTAACTGCGTGATGTATCGCCCAAGAAATATTGCTCAATGTAACCATTCAGAAAACTATCATCAGAGTTGAAAACAATCAGTAATTTTTAACTTGTTTCACAGTCAATTTAGGTCTTAAACTCACGAGTTGTCATATAAACAATAATAAAAATCGCTTGCAGATTTTCAAACAGCAATTTACGTTGGAATATATTAGCAACGTGCACTTCATTAATCCGTTTCTTGACTTCATATTTGAAGTGAACGACCCCACACCCTCAACCGCCTTCTCCCAAACGACTGGCTGCCAGCGAGGCCGCTAAGGCGCGCGGCCTCGGAGTCCGCGCTCAAGCCCCGGTGCGAAGCGAACGCCGTGACTAAGCTCTCCGGGCGAGGCCGCGGACGCCGCGCCGCGTCTGGCGGTCGCCGCTTCGAGCCCAACCGCCTGCCCGCCCGCCCGACCTCGCCGCGCCAGACGCTGCAAGGCTGCCTTCCCCCTCCCCGGCGCTGGTCTACGTCTAGGAAGCCTAGACGCGGCAGCCGCCGGCGCAGGTGAAAGTCATGGCGACCGTGGCCGGGAGCGGGGCGCGTAGAAACGGAGGCGAAGGTGACTGTCGGGCAAGGGCGAGCGGGGCGCAATGGAAAGGAATTCAGATGCCAAACGAAAAATCAATTTATATTAATACAATATTAATTACTGTTAATTGAACAATTAACCGTAATTATTTGTATTATACGATTTTATGTATAACGATTTTAAATTAATTATTTATTTTTCCATAAAAACAGAAATTCAGTCCGTCAAAAAAGTTACTATTTTTTTACATCGAGAAACATTCTTACTAGTGTTCCTACAACACATTTTAACATAGAGGTACCGATTCCTCTAACTATACAAGTTCACTCTTTTACTTCTTCAACGTAATCTTCCTATTGTTGACAAAAAATATGACTACCATAAGAACAGTTCCGTGCGCTCTCCGACGAAGGGAGCAGCAAGGGGCCGGACGTGGCCGTAAGCGGTTGCAGGCAGGAGGAAGGGACGCGGATGGCGAGACAATGTAGTCGCCAGTGAAGGTTGTGAACTCTGCGTCTGCTTCCTGGAAGGTACACTCTCGTGGCTGTGGCGGCGTCGCTGGTACCAGTGGTGCTAACGGAGACGGCGAGTCCAGTGTAGCCGGTTCGCAGCAGCGGAGAACAGCGCGCCTCGGGACGACCTTTCTCGCACAGTGAATCCCCACAATAGCAGCGCGCCAAGGATCTCCGCATTAGGAGTACTTTCAACCTTAATACATTGTTAGCATGTTTAAGCTCGACGCATTACAAAAGAAGACCTTCATTTTTCGTATTCACGTTAACTGTAATCGATTTTACAAAACATTCTTCCAAACAAAGCCTTGTCCAGTAGTACATATTTCGAAAATTCTGACCGTGGAAATGGATGCAGCACGGATTGTTGAAGCGCGGACACGGGAACGGGTGTAAGCACCAAAAGCAAGAACTTCGACATTGGTATTAAGCCCCTCTTCTTCCTTGCACCGAGAATGTGCTCAAAAATTGATTGTGTAAGTTTCATTAACTCATCGAGGTTGGTACAAGAATGTTGTTTGTGTGATTTTTTACAATTTTTGTTCCCAGTCTTCCATATTCCAGAAAATGTATTGGCTACCAAAAATTATAAAGTTTGGAGTTTTTCACTCTCAACCTTGAGACAGCTTCTTAGAAATTTTACTGCGAGTGAAAAATGGTCTGCCCCAGAACTAAAGACATCTTTTGTCATTGAAACGATTCACGGTGGTCAGAACCGGACTAAAACGCGAGAATACGATTTTTTAAAAACAATTATGAATTGACAAATATCAATTCACATACTTCAAATTACTACAAACTATAACAATTAATAATTTTTAACAATTTTTGCAGCCAAAAGACGCCCACAGTAAGTCAGACATTTCATCCAGGGAAATATTCAACCTTTGCCGCAGATACAATATTCTAATTTGCATTGTTTATAACTTGTTTTCCTAATCTTTTCACGGCCATAAAATATACATTATCTATGATGCCCTTCCAAATATATTTCAGCTTCTGAAATGTCATTTATTTCGAATCACAGTCGATTAATTCCTTTTGCAATTACAGTATGCAAAGAAACTTCACGACCTGGTAGGGGTTATTTAACGGAGCACTTCTTACATCTTGAATCTTTTGAAGTACCAAGATAAGGCAGTGCTTCTGTTTCTCAATTACTCTATCTCTATCTATCATGCGAGTGGATCTACACCACTTTCCACAGTCTTTCGCGCCCAAGCTCCCATCTTCTTCTTTCTTGCCAATAATTTTCTTGGATATGACGACCTCTCATGATATCATCTGCATTACTCGTATGCCGAAATGTCTGTCACAAGTCGCATTAGCTATATCCTCATCATTCAATGCCATTATGAGTAACATTGCCAACCAAATACTTTAGTATCAACATCATGAGGGTTTTTATTTTGACCAACACAGAAGTCGCACCAAACCGTAGTACCTTTTAGGGGCTAATAAATTGACATAAAGAGGAATTTTTTTGCTATCACCCCTGGAAGCAATTCCTGAAGATTTCTGTGAACTGGGCCACGCTAGATACTGCCCGCCCTTTACATCGTTCTCCATGTAGTGGGTGTTGGGAGTTATATTGTGCAATCAAAAAATAGCTAAAATTCTCATCAACCTTCTACTTGAAGTAAACCAGCTGGAAAAATATTATGACGATCTACTCAGAACAGTAGAATTTTCCTGTTTTGTCAGGTGTCTAAGAAGCCATGGCTAAAACCAATTAAGTGTGCCATTTTTTCAACGCTTCGAGATGGAAATTATGCGTGATGACGCAAGAAATCCCATAGAAAAGGTGAGCGCCCGATTGGCGCGGGCTAGGGCGACGGCAAGGGCTAGTGCTAGTGCTAGTGCTAGTGCTAGTGCTAGTGCTAGTGCTAGTGCGAGGGCGACGGCGAGGGCGAGGGCGAGGGCGAGGGCGAGGGCGAGGGCGAGGGCGAGGGCGACGGCGACAGCTAGGGCGAGGGCGTCGGCAGCGGACAGAGCGCCGCACAGGCGGAAGGCGTGGCGGCCGTGGCGAATGCTTCCGGCTGTGGGCGACGCTGCGGGCGAGGAGGTGGAGGGGGCCCGGGCGGGAACGTCGTAACACAACACAAGCGCCAACGCAATGACGAATGCGCCAGAAATGCAGCAAATGGAATATTTTCAGGAACAACGAAGGAACGGGGGAGGGGCCGGCTCCGATTGCTACGAGTGAGTTACACTTTGGACAACTCCCAAGAAACCCTCTATTAGTGCTAAGGAACACCAAGCTAATATGTGTGATGTCAATTCACACTGTGGCATGTTCGAGTTAAAAGTTTCGCTTTGGCCTTAGGACAGTAGCCCTCCGGCCTTTCCTCTTCCGGCTGTTCAATGCTGAAACATGGGGAACCGCATTATAAGCTAGTAGCTTTACAGTTTAAATGCTTTTTAATTAAAAAAAATTAGGTATCTCCTTTACTCATTGCGTAACAGCAACTGAAATCATGATCCGCGATACAAAATATTCACAATACGTCACTTACGGTCAATAAATAAGCTTTAGTCTCGTCCCATTACAGGACGCAACTTCTTAGCATTTCTGACTTAATACATGTTTGAAGATGTTTTCTAACACGAATGTTTGGTGATGGTCGCGGTACAACATTCACGAAAGATTACTCCATCACAGACAAAAGGTCAACTATTTTTTGCACATGGATAGTGGAATTTTGAATGTTCGTTTCTATTGTTTGTATTTGTTCCTGCTGTATGATTACTAGTGGAGAACTTCATTTTGTTGTGAACACTTCACTTGAGACAGAATAAACACGAATTTGCAACGAAGTACGATGGGATGACGAGGAGTCGAGGAGCACTGGGTGAAAAACATGAATCAGACTGCTGGCGGAAAGTTGCCAAGGTGAGTATGTGTATGAGAGAGAAGGTGTGTAGCTTCGAGTTCCATTCTGAAGTCGTAAATTTATGTTTACGCGATACCACCTAAATCAGGGTGTCTAACTTGCAAGGTCTCGTGGGCCATAACTAAAACCTTTATTATGGTGCGGGACATATTTACAATGCTCGGGCGATGCACACCTGACTTCCCCATATTGTTGATCTGGGCAGTTTGGCCAGCTGCTCTGAAACGGGGGGAGGAAATGAAACCATGCGTGCTATCAGGCCGTATGCACCATGTACAGCACAATGAAACAGATTGAGATGATTCTGAATTTACTAGAGAAAACATTTTAAAATCTAAACCTATTTCTACATTAAGGGGGTATTGTCCCCGGCAGGGCTTGTGAGCTAGGCACACAATGTTCCGCTCGACATGGATGCAAGGGATATTCATATTTTATTAAAACTATTCGTGGAGCACAATAAATGACACCGCTGGCCGCATGCGGCCCGTGAGCCGACAGTTGGAAAACCCTGACCTAAATCAATCTCCAACCTCACTATAAATACCAGTTGGCGTTTCGACTCGTACTTCCGAGCTGGAGCAACGAGGATCCGGTTTTCGGCCATCGCGATTTCCATAAAACAATCTGAAGTTGTAAAACGCATAATTTAGTGAACATTTTTATTTGCAAATACTTATCAGGAACATGTTACAGCTTACGCTTCACTGGGCGATCACCTTTCATTAGCTAGCTCGCCAGAATTAAACGGATGATGTCCGAAATGGGTCGATCATTATCATTCATACAGCTGTATCTAAACAGTCTAGCTAATAAGCCAATTAACCAACTAATTCGAGAATTAGTCATATTTTGGACGTAAGACATACCACATGATAGTACTTTTAGGCATTTCTATTATAAAGATTTGATTGCAGAAACTCTTTAATCGTTGGGTCATATATATATATATATATATATATATATATATATATATATATATATATATATATATACTGCTGTGTACTGTACAAACTAGACAATGCAAGAGTGAAGATTTTTCATAGATCATAATAAGACGAGAGAGAAAAGAGATCGCACAACTTATGTGCGATTACACAATGGCGAAATTGTCTCCGAAAATAGCGAACGTAACCAAAAGCGAGGTTGGTAAAAAAAAACAGAAACAGAAATACGAGCGAATGAGTAGTTCTACTGACATGAATGGAGTTTTTTTCTCCACAAGTTCAGAAAAGAATGTAGAAACGAATTCTAATTTACAGAAAATGTAATTTCAGAACACATTTAAAACTTGATTCCATGCACTTCATATTTCGTGGTTCAAAATACGTCCCGCACTGTGAAATAATCATAGTGGTCATTACATTTTTCACTACGGTTAGTAAACACCGATTAATACCTTAAGCCTGGAAGAAAGCAACAGAATTACAGTTCTTCAAACTCAGCAACGATACATAATTAAATGTAATTTTTACATAACTGTGACGTAAGTACATTTTAGGGAGAAATCAATCAAAAACAATCATTCCAAGCACGCGTGAAAATCCTGAATAAGCCTTTTATTCAGCACGTAACGCGCAGGCAACGCTCAAGCGTCGACCGGGGCTGCGGGCGAATCGCAGAAGCCATCCCCTCCGCCGTAGGAAGAGACATCAAACGGCGCAGCGGCGCTGGAGAGGCGGGCGAGCGGAGGCGCTTTGGCCCGGGGCGCGCGGCGCTATCAGCCCATCAACCGGATGCCGCGCTCGATAACAGCCGCGGCCACCGCCTGCCTGCCTGCCTGCCCGCCCGCCGGCCCGGTGGAATGAACGCGGAGGGGGGGGGGCGGCTTTGTTGGCGACGCGTCGCGATGCGGGTGGCAGCGTCGACGACGTAACCGCCCCGTGTTCTAGAGGCGATAGAGAGCGTTCAGAGAAAGGCTGCATTGCGATGGTTATGCTCCGAAAAGTGAATGCGTATTCGAAATACAGTATCACATAATTAAAATACGTTGAGATAAGGTGTTAAACGAAAGAAAAACGAGTTGGAGGGAACCGCGAATGAACAAGAAATACAAAGGTAATTTGCCCAAAATGGAGTAATGATGCATGGATGACACGATTAGAAATGTTACAGGAGCAGATCTGCAGGGAAGGAGAGGGTAACATACATAATCTTCCCAAGTGTGTCATTTTAATAGACATGAAATTGACGGGTTGTGGGGAATAACACTGTAACCCACATGAGGCTCATGTTGCGCCATCAACGATGGTAACGTCAATAATAAACAAATCAAAACATTAATTTTGTTAAAAATTATTTTTTAAGAACCACTTGGTTTCATTCTCTCGAGAAAGATAACCCAAGACGAAAACTTCCGGTGCACGAGAGATTTCTAAGGCACTATTCTATTCTTTTGTAAACTGTGGGTTACAATGTTATTGCCCACAGCCCTTCAATTAATGTTTATGAAATTTAATAATATGATTAGATCAAATAAATTGTACGACAAAAGACTAGACAGCGTTTGAGATACGTCTTTTCTGTGATAATTACCCAACACGTAATTCACTTAATACGCCTCGAGATACAAACAAGAGTCTTAAGTCATTCTGAGAGGTACGTAAAATCTGGGAATGGTCGAAATAAATCAAATGTCAGCAGCCAGGTGCGGCGGGTGGCGCGGCCGTGAGGAGCGCCAGCGCAGCCGGGTGCGGCGAGGGGAGAAGACCAGTGGGTGCGCGCCGAGGTGAGGAAGCGCGGGGCGGGGAGGGGCAAGGCAGGGCAGGGCGGTGTAGGACGGAGCGGGGCGGACGAGCGGGGCGGCGGACGGACGGCGCGGGCGGGGCGGGGGCGGGCGGGGCGGGGCTTGGCGGCCGCGGAGAGAGCCGTAGTGGCGATTGGGTGTGTATCAGGCCTGCGGGCGGGAGGCCCCGTGAGGAGGGGGAGGGCGGCGTGGAGGCGGCGGTCGGGCGGGAGCGTGGCTACGTCGCATTGCCTTTGGCCGTCGCCAGGCGGCTGCTCGCGCCCGCGTAGAGGCAAGCGATCCAGATGCGCCATGCGGGAGGGCGAGCAGCGAGGGGCGCGGGCGCGCTCGCCGCAATGCTAAAGATGCGCGTGGCGCCATATTGCGGCCCCCAGCGCTGCTTTCCGGAACAAGGGCTCCTTCCCCGAAGGGCCGACGCGCCGGCAGGTGGCAAGAAGTACGCACGCCTTCGGGAAAAACTTGGACATTTAAGGACCTTTCTAAAATGCCGTGCAGGCGTAAGCGAGGGAGCAAGGGAATTACACAAAGAATTGGTAGTTCTTCTCTCGAGCTTAAACAAATTACAGAAAAAAATAACTCAAATCGTGTGCGTACAGATATAACGTTCCCCAAACTTGCAGGGGAGGGGGGAGGGGTTCGCGGGGTTTCATTCCCACCAAAAGCCAATGATACATATTAAAAAGTATATTTTCTATACTTACGGTAGCCATTCAATAAATCGATTGTTTAAGTTATAAATACTAAGTATATGTCAACAATAAATAATTATTTTACTTACAGCATAAATGAAAAATTATTTATGAGAAAACTTCAAGACACTACACTTCTAGCCCGTGCAACCCCTCTGAGAAAAGCACTCGGTCCGCCTCTCCACTGACGCATACGTTTTTAAAGAATTATGATAAACAAATCAATATACTTTCCCTGAGTGCATTTTTCAAATTGTCTCGTAATGAGAAAAAGCAGTTACTCTAAACATCGGACAAATACCCCTTTTACCAACAAAGTATTATCAAGAGCTCAATTCAAAATAGCAGGAAGTTCGTGTTTTGAGTTTGGCAAAAATCGCCACAACATATGTGGTTGGTTGCCTCGTAGGAGCGAAAGGCGTGCGCGCGCTTCACTCCGTGGATCTACGCCGCCCGAGCTCGCACAAGCATCGTGTGTGAAGACCGCGCGGAAATGCCATTGGGCAGATTCATCCGTCCCCGCGCGCCAGTCCGATGCAGGTAATTACCGGTACAGTTTAGTCTCATGTCTGGAAAACCGTTACATACAAAGGTAGTCGGACATTGCTCTTCTCAGAGTGATAGCGAATAACAAAACACCAATGAAACATCACTCAACTTTTAAGGGTCCCTGCTTTACAATATTACATTGAAATGAGAGAATTTGGGGTCGATTAAATTGAAACAGCCAATCCGGTAGCAGAGATCGCTAAGGCAGTAGTGTCGTGACGATCTCGGATCGAAGGATCGCGAGTTCGAATCCGTCCTCCGGCATGAATGTATTTGTGATCGTCCCTTCACCCTTTATCATCATCCTATCACTTCATTAAAGAAGTAGTAATAATTCCCTGCTCAAGCAGGAGGCGCTTGCCGTTAATGGGATGTGCAATTGACCACTAAAAAAATTGAAACAGCGGAAACTTCGAACTTCACTTAACAGTATTTATGTACGCAACATATCCCACATTTCATTCTGGAATCATAAAGGCAAAACGAAGATTCGCATATGTAATGTGAGATCTTGTCATGGTAGATCGCCTTTGATAACGAATTAAATATTCTGCGAGAGAATGAATAATCCATAAGATTTTAATTTAAGAAAATAATTGTGTGTGTTTTATCTTGGCGGTTCATCTTTGGTGAATAACATATTTCCTTCGAATTAAAGGAATCACAATGCACATGGCAGTAAATTTCACAGCCTAATTTTGCAAGAGTACCGCTGCTTCAGAACAACCGGTCAGTAATTTTACATTGCAACTATGATTATCACACACAACGAAGGGAAGTTAACAGACACTATCAGAACCGAAGCACAATAGTCAGTAAAATACTTGTTATCCTGAAATTCGAAAAGAAAGTCATTTTTAAAGTATTACGCTAGAGAACACAATAAAAATTGTGATCATGGATTTCTGCCCACTGACTCGAGAACACAAGCAGTAAAATACTGAAGTAATTTAACACGGCTACTGACAAAGCCAGCATTTACCAGCGGGCCTTGTGAGTGCAACCACGACCGCGGGCACGCCGGAGGCGATGACGCGGGCCAAGACGCGCGCCGCGGAGGACCGGGCGCGGCGCGTGTCCAGGGCCCTCAACGTTGTTTACACTGCCAGCGGGCAGGGGGCAGGGGGGCAGCGGGCGCGGGAAGAGGCCGGCCGGTGACGCACCGCGGCCGCTGACCCCGACCGGCCCGAAATCCGCGGCGCCAACACCGAAAGGGAGGAGGGGGCAGCGACGAGAGACCTGTCGCGGTCACGTGTGGGCCACGCACGACCGGGCGCCGCCATGTTGCGGCCCGCCGATCAATACCAGGCAGGCCCGTCCGCCACGCCGCGCCGCGCCGCCGGCTCCGCGAGCGCCCACTCTCGCAAAAACTGCTACGCCCCCACCTATCTCGCTATCGAGTTTCGGGCGGGCAAAGGATGGAAATATTGATTCCCGCCAGAAATTGCATTGCCCTCGTTTAACGGCGCGCGGGCGCGGGAGAAGGGTTAGCAGCGGGTAGTTGTCGCTTTTTATGCGCAAAACATCGCGTCGCTGCGTGGCTCCGGGGCCGGAGGGCGGGGGGAGGGGAGCAGCGCCCGCGCCCCTCAGCGCGTCGCCATGGCGACCCGAGCGGCGGCAATTGGGGCGGCGAGCGGCGCAGTCCCCACCCTCGCGCTTTCGCTCTCCTCGCAAGCCCCGCCCCGCCCTGCCCTGCCGCACGCCTCCCCCGAAAATCCGCGCGAGATGGCGCGGGGCCCGAGGCTCGACGCCGGGCCGTCCGGGTCGATAGCGCAGCCGCGGCCGCCGCGCTCTGCGCCATCTTGCAGCCGCGATGACGCCGACGCGACGCCGCAAGGGCAGGGGCGGCGGGGCAGCGGCGACGGCGGCGGCGGCAGTGGCGCCGGTGTGGAGCGCGTAACGGCTGCCATTATGGTATTACGACCGCCAAGCAGCCACCTCCCACCGCCGCGCCACGGTCGCGCAGGCGGAGGGCGTCGCTCGTACCCAGGGTCGGCGATAAAGAGGCGTACTGCTCAGATAAGGAGGCCCGGATGAATGAAGGGAACGAGGCATAAGTAATGATGGCTATTAGGAAAGAAAGGATAAACAATGACAGAGGGTGTCGAGAAACGCCCGTAGGAGGATGACATATTTTAATCAGAGCTAACGAGAGGAGACTGCATTCATAGATAAGAGCGGCGCCGATGATTTAGTTTTATAGTGTGTACCTTGATGCAACAAGGCATGAAAAATGGCAATCTAATTAGGCGACAGGGTTTGAAGAGCGAGCGGAGGCTGCGCAGGTGGCCGTGACCCGCGCCGCCACCGCCGCCGCGGGCGCCCAAGCGTGACGCCAGCCCGCCGCTCCGCGTGCCTGCTGGCAGGCCGGGTCCAAGGCCTGCCGCGCACAGTACGAGCGCGCTTTCGCCGCCAGCCCTGCGGTGGGCTCAGCGCCGCGCGCGCGCCCGTTCGCGATCATCGCGCCGCGGCCCAAGCTCAACCGACCTTCCCTTCAGCCCCGCCGCAGACTCTCGACCACTCCACTGATCCGCGCCGCGGTCGCCGGCGACGAAGGGTCAGCGGGACGCGGTTCGCCGAGGCGCAGAGGGTGCGGGCGCGCCGCACCGCCCCTACCCCCCCCCGCCGCTGCCCAAATTGTAAAGCGCGTGGCGAATTCGCGAGAGCTTACCTGCGCCAAGGAAAGTGGTGGTGGACGGCAAACGGCACCGCACGCAGGTGGCTTGCCGGGCGTGGAGCATCGCCGTGACGGGGCCACGACTGCGGGCGTTGCGGCTCCGCCGGCCGGCGGGCGGCGCCGCTCTCTGAGGGCCGCCGCGACGCGGCCCCGCGCGCGAGGCGACGCGGCCCGCCCGCGGACCCGCACCGAGCGTGCGTAACGCGAAAGGGAGAGGCGACGGAGCGAAGCGGCGGCAAGCGCGCGAGGAGCCCACGCGGCGAGTCTCGCGCCGAGAGCATTCCACCCTGCGAAACCAGCGAGCGAGCTGCGAGCGCCGGCGCGCGCAGCTTTGCGTTTGCGACCTTCGGTGCGGCCGATGAACAGTGAGGGCCAGGCCCGAAACTGAAGCGCCGCGCGGGCGAGGCGGGGCAGGGACGGCGGGCGAGGCGGCTCAGAGCGTGCCCCCGCCGGCCCCGCCCTCCCCTCTGCCCGTGCAGCTGGCGAGCCCGGCCAGCCCCGTTCCTCGCAGAAACCCGCCCCCGCGCCGCCCGCGGTTGCCACCCCGCGTGGCCGGTCCCGCGCTCGCTCGTTCGGCCCGCCCGCAGCGCGTATGGGCCGGACGGGGCGGGGCGGCAACCCATCAATAGAGCGTAGTGCGTGAGCGAGCGCACCGCGCAGGGAGCTGTGCATCACGTGACGTCATCGTGCCGCAAGCCGCGGTGTGGCGGTGCAGCGAAGCCCGCCTCGCCTCGCCCCGCGCAGCGCCGCCCCGCCCCCGCGCTGCACCGCCGAGGCCCGCTGCAGCGGACGCCACGAGGCCCCCGAAAGGGCCGCGCGCACCTCTGCCTCGACAGCCGTCGCCTAATATGCTTAGGGGTGCGCACGGTATTACCTTATAATGTTTTGTGGGGTTAATGGTAACTCATCCACTTATGTTAAACCTATACCAAAATACTTCAATTCACATTTTACATCAATACTATTTACAATTTCACAGAGACATTAAGACTTTCTTTATTCAGAGGTGACAGAGATATTGCCACCAACTCGCTGAAATAAACAAATTTACAAACGGTTTTCCCAAATGACTAATGATTGTGAATAAGATTGGTTTTCCCAAATGAATAAGATTGTGTCTTTTAGACAGAAGATTTAACCAATACTTAAAACCCTTCATAAAATTCTACAGCCTATTCGTTTTCAGGGAATAACATACATGCTGCAAACTAATTTCATCTCATATTCAATTGTAACATCAATTACAATGTAAAACTAATAATGAATGTGGAAGCATTTATATCTTGCTAGGAATCCTTGCACCCTTTGAGATATTGTGTTTTAAAACATCTGACGTACATATTACAAAGATGTAATAATAATAATAATAATAATAATAATAATAATTACAATGTAATAATAATAATAATAATAATAATACAATGGTATAGACGGAATAATTTGTTAATAGGAAACAGTAAAAACAGTGCTGATATTGGAGTTATTGGATGCAAAATTGTACGTACGTACGAACAAAGAACCATCATGCAAATTGAATAAAAGTAATCAGTCATATGCATTTAATACTATGACTTTGAGCGATCAGCTAAGAATTCGTTTTATTAAGTAACAAGACGCAAGACGAGCGAAGTAAGTACACTAATTATCTTACTTTGTATTTCATAAATTGCGCGTGTTGCATCCCGCAGGGCAACCGCGAGGTCACAATGCTTTATCGTACTGAATGGCCCCCGACTAACCAGTACATGAACGATCTCATCCGCTGCAAGCGATTAAATCAAACGCTCGCCACCTCTGTCATGCGCAAGATTATTAAAGCAACTTACGTGTAATTTCTTGCGCAATGAACGAAAATTCCTCGACAATAAACGCTTCCACTAATCCGTAATCCACGTCATAAAACGAAAGAAATATCTCGCCATGACCTTGGATTCGCCACCCCAGACATAGCACATCCCCCAAAAAGGATAACAACAACCAAACAAATCTCTGTATCTGACAAACACTTCCAACGTACTCGCCCACTCATTCGTTGTCGGTACATTTTGACTGTCGCTGACGCATCCACCAGTCGGCGGAAGCCTTCCTCCTCGCAGATGAAGCCTATTTCGGCAACGTAAACGGGCGGAAACGCACGAGCTCGCCCGGGCGCGCGCGCGGCTGCAGCTGGTTCGTTCGCGCCGCCGAGCGCACGCTGCCCGTGGGCATCCATCCAATATCCCGCTGCTTCGGTCACATTGTAATATTTGCAGGCGATGGCGCGCATACGTTAACCAACCAACTGGACCGTCCATTTTGAAGAGCAGGGAGAGGCAAAATTCAAATGAACGCCAGGATACAGCAACATTAAAAAGAACAGCAGCAGATTCATTTTGACTGCAGACGGACACCTCGAAATACATTTATTACAGAACACGTCACGAAACAAACATTTGAGTTACGTTTGAACATTGTTAGTCTACCTTTTAAGGAGCTTGCCGTTATGCCATCGTTATCATTAATAACGCAGGTACATCTAATTGCTTTTACTACACAGTAAATGCGTTATCACTTGAAACATCACAGCAAAATTGTTACAGAGTTGAACCAAATACTCTTATTACTTAATTAACTATATATGTATGTATATATATATATATATATATATATATATATATATATATATATATATATATATACATATACATATATCAATGAAAAGTAACATACCCAATATTAATTGTATACTAATTTGTCTTTCATTGACAAATTCTAATAAACGAATAATTCTAATAACAACAAAGAATCAATTTAAAACAGCATACATCATTAATATGCTCCTCGTAATATAATCCCAATTTTCGATTTGTAAAGAGAAATGAGTAAGTCGCGCATGAATGAATTTTTTCCAAACGACTCATTTACTCAAGGGAACCATTCGCTCTTTAGAACCTCTAGGCATTATAGTGCCTCATTATACTATTAACTATGTATATGTTTCCAATATGAATACACACTTCGAATCATTCCTTTTGCCAGGCTTCTCAGAACACATTACATACACAGTATACACATCAAAATAAGTCAAGAAAAAAATTGGTTAAATAAATTCGCTGCCTCTGTACAGGGCACCAACATATCTTAAATAAGAAAAGCTAGCGCACCCAAGCAAGGACTCTCGCATGTAGAAACCTAATACCTCCCCTGTCGCCCACACATCTGCAAGAAAAGGTAAAATATTAGAGGATCGTATTGTAACACAATTCAAGAATCAGTACGTCTCTGAATTTGATATACTGCAAATCCCTTTCTTACTACCCTTACAAATTGCGGGTACTCAGAAGAGTTGACATGAAAATACAATAGCATGTGTCAAAAGTTATCGTTTCGTGGATTATGGCGTGAAAAACATTACTCGATGCCTGCAGCATCGAAAAACATGGTCTTAAGACACACGTCTGTTTATGAATGATCGAGGCCAAGAAACTAAAATATAAAGCCTAGTGTTGAACTGTCTTCTTCTCTCTTGATTGCTACTACCATTTAGACGAATTTTTAACAACTACGAGTATTAATATTTACAAATTGAAAGTGTTATTTGTAACTTCCCCAAGTGATTTTCTTTCACCAGTCCATTTGTTAACATTATTTGGGCTTGATGGAGATTCGCACGATGTGTCTACAGTATTACAGAAATAAATAGGTGGACATAGAAATACGAGGGATTTTTTATAATGAAGTTGTCATCCATTTTATAGCACTCTCGTAATAACAAATTCTGCGAGAAATTTATAATCATTGAAAAATGAATACGCTGCATATCCACAGACTTTTGGAAATATCTTTAAAATCCCAAAGAAGACTCCTTACAGCTATATTTGCCAAAATAATAATGTAACATAACGGTTTTTCTGTCTTCCTGAAAATGTATGGAATAAATAGAAAATGTCTTGTAAAGCTCCTTCCTACATGTTAACGGACTATTTGAATAAAGTCTCCCCGTTACTCGTATTAGGTTTAAACACATCCATGTTACAAAGTGGACGTATACTACAATGGTAATGCATGTGATTGTAAAAATGCAAAGGAACTTGTATTACGTATACCTACAACCAACCTTAAGGCGGGTCCATAAATTCGGCATTAGACGAACAGCTCGTTCAATCTCCAACAGCTGATGTGTTCGGCGAAATGTTCCTTTGATGTATCCGAAAGACCAACACGCGGTGGGGTAGGGCGAATACCGAACGTTCGGCGCTCGGTGAATCGCAAGCAACCCGTTCACACTACTAGGGATTCGGCGAGTGGTTGCTCGGGATTTTCTGAATGCCGCATGTGTGGAGCCGCCTTTACGTTCATACATTACACACTATTGTGAATATCCTTAGACAAGAAAGTGGCCATTGAAGAAACCTACATCCAGAAAAGTTTTGCCATACTAGGGGCAATTATGCAATTCGCAATACATGCCGGTCTTACGTTATGAGAGACCTGACAGCCCGATTGGAGCTAGGGCGACACCGCAAATGAAGGCAACACGGCTCATTCACATTCGTTCAAGAGGCCTCGTTCCCAGATTTGTATGTGTACCACATCGCAAGTATGCGTATCTGGCAATTGCCCAACACGTGTTGCCTCGTACATGTATAGTACAATGAATTCTGCAAACTGTTTTGCATGGAACATTCAAGTACTTCAAGACAAAGAAAGAGAAACGACATCGACGAATCCAGTTACAATACTGGAATCCCGGGATTACTTCCCGCACAAAATAATCAAACACGAGAGTTGGTTTACGGACTGCCGAACGTTGCACCAATACCAGAAACAACTAATTAAATCTTTGACTTCCGTTAATACTCTTGACGATATCAAATAATGGATCAATGGATTGTAGTACATCGGTTCGACAGCACGTCTGAGATCGGCAGGGAAATGAGGGCCGCGTTACTACCACTATTGTGCTCGAGCGGCGACGATTTGTGCAAAGCGAACTCTGCGATTCAAATGACTCACACTTACAATAACACACATTTGATATGCGTCGACAAAACCAAACGCAAACGGCAAATACGATCACATCTCAGGGAAACTTAAAAATTCGGGGTCTTCGTCCGGCTACATTGTAGTTGTCAATTTTCAAAAGCAGTTATACACACTCATCCCACCACATATAATGAAGAGAATTCTTTTGCGACTCGAAATAACAAAAGCAAATTCTTTAAGGCTTCTTTATCAAATTCATTTAGTACAATTTGATTTAGTTCAGTTCTTTTGTTGTCTAAGGAAGCTTTACGCTAAAGAATTCCAGTATTTGCAGGGTACAACCTCTGCAAATTAAAACATTTTTTTATATAGCACACAAAATAATTTAAGATTACAAGTTTGATTTGAAATGAAACTGATCGCGCATATGAAGGTTGGGGGAATGTCATGGGAAAATAGCCACAGCACACGGATGCAAGGAGCGGGGGGTGGCGATTGCGTCCCGCCCGAAGCGCCGCGCGTCGGCAGCGCGCACGCCGTGGGCACGCGCTCGCACGGGCCGGCCGGCAGGCAGCGCGGAGGCCGCCGAAAGGCCCTCCCGACGACTGCCCACGCCCGGGCTCGCAACAGGTTCCACAAGGTGAGCCGGCGGGCGGGCGGCCGGGCCAGCGGAAGCGGCGGGGCGCGGTGGGGCGCGGGACGCCGCAGAGGGTGCGGGGACCGCTGCAGAGGCCGCGGGTTTGGCACCCGCGCACGCCGCCGCCGCCGCCGCCGCCGCCGCGCGCCTTCTCGCGCGCCCGCTTGGAAGCCGTGAAGAATGCGCAGCGGTTTCGGTGAAGCCGGCAGGCGACGGCGAAGCACGTGGCGGAGGCGGGGGTCGAATCGACAGTCCAAGATGCTGCTAACAGCAACGAAGTTGCGAAGGATATGCGCCTTATTTCACATCGCTGCGAATCTTATATTCCGGATATAATACCTTATTTAACACGCATGTTCAAAATCAGGAGGAATGAGGAATCGTTGCTGTTGAAGAGTAAGGACGGAAAAAATAGTTGACATCCGCAGACAAATAAGTCATGTTTTCAAAACACCGGCGAAAATAACTCGGGAAAATGACGTGAAATGTTTTCCACCTTTTCCGATTTTTGCAGACTCATTTCCCTCATAAAAAGTATATCCTAAAAAATGTTTTAAATCCCATTACAAAAAACTCATCAAACCTTCTTTCTTCATTCATTTTTCCAAAGCCATAAACGTAGAAACTATCAAGAACATAATAGCCGACTTAGCCCTAGAATCACCGACTACTATAATTATGTAATGTATTCTCACTCGCGGCGAAGTGGTCAGAAGATTATGATGTGTAGGACGCGCGTGCATCGGCGTAAGGCGGACGGTTCGGCCTCACAGGAAGCGCTTTTATTTACATCAAGAGGAGCAACGCGTGTGCTTACAAGCTAATAATTAGGTATCTTATTCGTCGTTTTGTTTAAAATTCTTCTCAGGTTTCGGGCACAGCTGACTTGCTCAGGGGTTTAGCGCGCCGGGAAAGTCTCACCCTGACCTTTTCCGTACTGCACGCGTGCATGCTCAACCAATCCATTTGAAACGCACAGACCAAGTGATTACCAATAACGTAAAGGATTAATACAGAAGTTTTTCAAATAATGCAGATATCTCAAAATTGGAGACAAAAAAGTGTCGTTTCCAGAATTCTCCGCTAGGAGCTGCCTATCAACAGCAGCGCGGCCTCCATATCCTTTTCTTTGCTGTGTTCTCCTCTCCATCAAGATTGTCGTCACCACTGCCATTGCCACGTGGGACTAGTGCTCTGGCAAGCCTCCTGCCTCCGACTCTGCAGGGGCTTGGTTCAGCGCTGGATCTTCTACAATCCCACAAACGCCACTGCGTTCTTTTATCAACGATACAACAGGCTCAAAGAGCGCCCCAGGCGATTCCAGCTCTTACTTTACGGATTATGTTTATCTTTCCTGGTTTGATGGAAAAGGGGGATAACAGTACCAAATAATGAACACAACAAACACGACTCTGGGGGATTTTAAAGTACAACTGGAGCAAACAAGCTACGTCCGACGATGATGAGGCACGTGCTGAAACAGTACGGACATTTTCCAGCTGAACAGAAGCAGAAGACAATCAGCAAGGGAATCGTTAACTGGCGGTAGGACACTCGACATCAACTTTTGGGCTCCGAGTGAAGAATAGTTGCCCTTCCCAGAACTATTTTATTCTGAATGTTTAGGCCTGCGGAAACGACCCCAAGTACACGGTGATATTACTGAATTTCGAAGTTCCCAAACCACGCCCCCTTGCAGTTCCCAATTAGCCAAATGCGTAGGTGAGGTGAAAAAATGGCAACACAGCTTAAAGAGATTACAAAAAAATCGTACGCAATCGGCCTGGGAATGACTGCAGAAGCAAACTCTTTGCGCTAGTCTGCCAATTCGAATCCAGCTTAAACCATGTAAGCCTTCCACTTTGTAAAAAACGCTCGCTTCCGGCGAGAAAAAAACCCATCATGAATTCCATTATTTAAATATATATTGAAGATAAAATTATTATTTGATAACAACCAAGTAAAATTATATATCAGTTTACTTGTCTCTTGGGCGCCAACATCCAAACAGTCCGATACTAGAAGAAGAATTTCCATTCTGACTAATCGAACATCAACTCGTTCAAGCCTTATACGAATATTATTGTTTACTTCTATAGTAATGTTGTCGGAAGCGTCCACCACGCTGCGAGAGAGGGTGCAGGTATTCGAGCATTCCTCCCACTCATGCACCAACTCCGCTTACCATTCGCTTTGTACGTGTCTTGAAAATTAAAAAAGAAAGTGTTTATAATGATACCTATTCTTGTCTATCAAGCGCGTGTACGAGCGGGCATGAGCTTTTGCTCTCATGCCGCTCCATATCTCGCACATGTCTGTGGTTCCATCCATGGATCACCACCTGATAAGGACACGGTGTTAGTTAAAACAAAAGCAATTGCACGTTGTTTTTTTTCTTTCCCGCGGGCAGCACTTGCGCTGCCGACCGAAGCCACAGCCGCCGCGGGCTGCATCCCGGCACGGAGCGGCCGCGCGTGACGCTGTCGGCGTGGGAGCGATGGCAGGCCCGGAAACGCGCGCCGCGCAAACAGGTTCGAGGCGTTTCTCGGAAGGCATGTGGGGTAGTGGTGTGCGGATAGTGCGCCCCGGGTTGCGACTGGCCCTCCTCCATCCCTCACCCCACCTCATCCCCTCCCGGCCCTTCACTTCAATGCGCGAGGGACTCGCGACCTGAGCACAGCGTGCTCAAGGAGAATAGGACATTCGCCAAAAATAGATCCTTTTTTTTTTTTTTTTCTAAAAGCGTATCTTATTGCATTTTAAGGACGCGGAAGTTTGGACTTTTTTGTAATTCTCTGTCTACATTCCACATAAGGGCACATGTTGGCTTCAACATTTGTCAGGACTGCACACAAACTTGATAAAGAACGGACATTTCACTTCCTGAAACAACTAGCTATATAGAAGAACTAGGTGCCACTGTTTTTTTGTTTGTTTTTTCTTCTTTTAATTATGGTATTTTTTCTTCAGCTTTACCCGTGATCGGGAATTTTCCAAAAGATGCCACGTTTGCCAGAAATTCACGTTGTATTATATTCAAATTATTGCGTAAGGAAATGAGCTTCCTTACGCCATAATTTGAAGTAAGACAGCGTGAATTTCTTGGAAGAGCGCCATCTAAATATCTACACAATTTTGGACTCACAAGGAACACATATCATTGTTTAAAAAAAATGTCGAGAAGCCGAAAAAACAGATCACTTCAATGCACGTGATTGCACGAATTGTAAAAGCAGTGAAATAAAATTCTCAATAGTGGTTAAAAATGCTTTAACTTCCTACGGATAAAATCATTATACCTGCCAAGGACAACGAAATGAATGTTGGTTTTCAAACCTGTAATAAAGTATACTTTTAAGATTATAATTATGTGAATTACAACATTACTACAAACCTTCGAGAGGATGCTTACCCAAGAAACAATTTCACAAAGGCCCGGTATCGAACCTTCTTCATAATGATGAACATTACTAGGCAAATATATATAACATATGAGGATGAAAATAAACGAAGTAAAACTCGCATCGTAAAAGAATATTAAAAAGTATAATGTGCAGTGTGTCACGCTGAATGCTTAATGTGTCTTTTAAAGAATTAATAGAAAAATCAACAACTTTAGCGGCCCAATAAAATAAATACATTGATTCCATTTTCATGAGCCTCTTACTTCACTCTATTCGCTTCTTTTTCACACAACTGTGTACTGATTTATAGACAAACAAAATAAAATACTTGGCATAACAAAACTCAATGAAAAATACAAGGATACAAGGAGCACTAAATTCGCTCTCAAGCAATATTTTCTTACGAATAATTAGTGTGCGTCACGTGTAATATAATATATTGTTTCTACATTTGTATCCATTTTTAACTGTTTGCATCAATTTTTCGATACACTTGTTCTCGATTGAAATTTCAAAATCACATCCGGTTTTATAGAAACCTGTGTATCAGTTGAGAAAATTAGTTCTAATGCTCCTGTCGCACTTGCTTCCTAAGCTCCCCAGTCGCGCGGCCTCTTTTGAATTTGACAATCCTCTGCAAACAGCCCCGTTTCGACGGCGCCATCCCCGCCCGCACGAGCGCGAAATGTGCCGTCGATAACGACGTCACGGTCTAGTGGCGGGGACGAGGAGTGAGGCCCGGCGAATGTAACGGGCCGTGACGGAATAGGGAACGCGGCGAGGTGGCCAACCTCGCGTTTCCCACCTCTACGACTTCCACAATAGAAAGGCGCCTGCAAAATGTCTGGCGCCAGCCACACTGGAATTTCGGAACAAGCTTCATTCTAAAAAAAATGGGTGAAAAACAGAACGGTATAAGTGACATTGTATAAATTCTGAGAAAAAGCGTGTTTATTTTAGGCTATATTTCAGTTGCAATGTAATTTCGTGGTTTTAATGAACAATTGAAATGCCGGGCTTTTAATGATGAAACAAAACACCACAACCTTACAGTAATATTGAATTAAACACTTTTCTCACAATTTATAAAATGTCACTTACACCGTTCTGTTTTTCACCCATTATAGCGTAAGGACCTCCTATTTCTCAGTGAGGTGGTTAAAGATTAACCTAGTGTAAAATCAACATTATAAATACTTTACTACAACTAAATAGAGCACATACACGTGAGATTGAGATCGCGAATTACTTCACGAAATGAAAGGCACGCAAAAATCGACAGAACAATAACTAATCACAAATTAGAAAAAAAATTACACAATTATTTTTTTACTTAAAATACATACTCAATACTTTACTTACACTTTAGGTCGAGAGAGCTGCAGCCACACAACGTGTAAGTACGAGTATATTATAATAGTGCTATTGCGATAAAAGCAGTACCCACCTGAAAAGTAAAATAACTCGGTTTCAGTAATACATCGCCACAGAGCGAAAAGTTTGTTTCCGTTAAAAAGTTAGTTCAATCGTTTAAATTCAACGAGAAACACGATTTTATAATACAATGGACATATCAAATGAGAACAATTCGCAAAGGATATCCCTAATATGATGTCACTTTAAATGCAGGTTACGCGACGTCATACACCGACTGGTCGTGATGAATACAAGTGTCACAAACGCACTAAGTTCTAAACCCCTAGGGGGAGAAAATCAAGAAATATCGTCACAGGAACACGAGTTCTGAATGCCGTCCGTAAATAGGCACATTATTCCAACAAGGTATGTACGATAGCACGTAACGCGTCTAATTTTCTCTCTTTCTTACCCATAAAACAGCATCACTGGGATACCTGAACAACAATCAACATTTACACTTACAGACTTTCTCAGAGACGAATTAATTCGTTAACCCACTCCACAATAAATTACAATATTAGAAGCCCTTGTTTAATTAACAGATACCAGAAGCCGTGATCCTTGAATACATCTTATGCTCTCACAGGGTACTCTCATTACCAACCATTTCTGAAGGAAGCCTGAACTCACCAGTTTTTATGAAATTGAATTTACTGAAAACCATGTTGTTTATTCCCTTATTAATGATATTTGTCTACGAGGTAGGGAACTTCTGCTGGTGCTTTCATTCACCAGAACACATCTTTCAAAACAGTGTAACATTTTAAGCATTTTTGTTACATTTTTGCACACAAGGAAAGAGTTGTGTTTGCTACGTTACGACTTTGACCAATACACAGACGTCTGGAGGTTCTCAATAACCGCTACAGGTACGTGCACTACTTTATTCGCTAACCAACAAATTCTATAAAATTATAGTATATAATTTTTAAAGTAAACTTAAGTTTCATTTTCATCAGTCTGTTCTTATTACGTACTTATTCGGAACCTTTTTCCTCAGTGCGATAGAAGTATCCGAAAATATGCTTTATATTTTCGGAAGGGGAGTGCGGGGCTGGCTAGCACACGGGTTTCTACATATATCATCCATAAGCGATACTTTTTGTTTCATATCCTTCACCATCTAACGAACTTCCCCCAGAAGACTCAGTATGATCAGTATAACTATGGTGGAACTACCATACATTTGGAACTGATTATCATCTGCAATACAAGGAGAGAAATGTTTAGTTCATACAATTAATCACGCAGTAGATTCAACTAAATGGTATAGGAATTTTTGGGAAAACTAAGTGCTTAGTCACGTTCACAAAACTGCTGTTTAGTTAAATACACTAATGCACGTATAGTAATGTTCACTAAACAGGTCGTACCCCCGACGAATGGTATCTTATGGAGATAACTAAACGAATCGTTGCGTTGAATAATACATCGGGTAATATTTACTAAACACATTGCAGTGAAAATAACTAAACGAAACAAGAAAGGGAATACTTTCTTTCTACTCCTTCGGGGAGGTAGCAACTGGGATTCTGGAGCGGTCACCCATCCTACGGCTCCCTGAACTCTACCAGACAGACGCTAGCCAAGCAGAAGTTACAATCTTCTTTAATCAAAACTGCCGGTCGGGGCAGATTGGCACTTTTCAATTGACACAGTCAACCAGCTACAACCTCTGTCTGTCCACCATCTCCACAAAGGGTTTTT
>BOPP01000046.1:6199442-6210081 GCA_017312745.1 Gryllus bimaculatus
TTTTTTAATTTATTAGAGTAAAAGCATTAGCAGGGGTAACAGTTAGGAATATTTTCGCAGTTTTCTCAATATTCTTTCTGCACTAATTTATGTGAAACCCAATGGGCAATTTAGTTGTATACCTCTTTATAAATAGATCCCTTGCTTTAAGAAGGCAAATTTTTAATTTGTTCTATTTATGATTAATTTACTACCAAAGGGTGACGTAACAAGTGAGATCTGTTGACATATCTTGTCTTGATAACTTGTAACCTGTCTAAAAGTTCGACAGTCGAACATTCACAAATAAAAAAATACCATCAGGTAGCTAAATAAATATAGTATCCATTAATATGGACAAACTCAAAACCATATGAAAATTTCGTAAAAAATAAAAAACTATTAACTTGTGTCAACCAGCCCTAGTTATCACTAATGATTGAAAATGTGCATGCATGCATGCACTGAAGATTCTCAAGACGACTCAAATTGCAAGTAATCACAATATCTCCAATAGAGAGAAGTTAAATATCAAGTGACACTTTCTAAATTTCCCCTGCGTTTTATTTATCCAAGCTCTGTTACCCGTTCAACCGTCTTTATACGCCCGAGATCTCTCAATGCTACAAGTCATCATCTTCCTTTAAACCAGTCTCTTCTACATCGCCACCTCTGAATTTATCCACCGCTCACTTGAGGCGTTCCTAGTCGGATGAAACCTCATAAGAGAAGGAGGCGGCTGACATGTCTTTTGGGGGACGTAGTTTGGAGACCTTTACACGATCTGTTACATTGGTGAGGGCAAGGAGCTGTCCGCGACGGAGATCTAAATAAAATTTCTTTGAAGTCACAAAATTGATACAATTCATTCCTTTTCTAGGAATACACTCTCAGCGAATCGCGCGCTGGGCAACACCAGATCTGAATTAGTCGCTCATTTTCATAGGGATCTAAATAGAGTGCTCACGTGTGACACATCGGAAAAGGCCCAACAGCGCAAAGGCACTAAAGTGCTACCAAATGTCACACAGTACTTCGCGTTAGTTATTTCCCTAAGAGTCGGGGGTTTTCTTTCCGATTTTGCCCCGTCCAGATACAGTTCATCGGCGCCTGAGGGACTACCAGGGCAGAACCAATCCTAAAGACCCTTTTGTGTTCCCCGATCATCACACCGTAGCCCTTATGCCATTCTCGGACCTGTATTGTGGTCCTTGATGTAGGGAACCAGTTCTTCAATTATATAAGCAGTGATCACACCTCTCACATAGTTAACATCCAGGGAAAGGGATTATGAAAGAATTAGGGTATAAAATAGAAACACTTAGGGCTACCACCCATGCCACAAACAAAAATCAATTCACAGACTTACTGCCTGCGTATTTGGGCACATCTGCCCTAAGCCCCTGCGGCACCAGACTGGCTATTTCATGTTATTTGTAACTTTTGTAAAATAACAAAAAATCTATCATTGTGATTATTATAATGCAAACCCTGTACTTCTAATTTTTCCGTTACCGTGGGCAAATCTCTCTAAATCAACCTGATTGAAACACTGCAAACTAAACGTATTGTGTCTATTCTAAACTCCGATCCTAAGTGAAAATGTCACTTTTGTTGCATATATGACAAATAATGGACTTAGTAACACTAAATAGATTTATCTCAAGATTTTTTTAATGATCTAATGTTTTAGAGCAGATTTTATTTAAAAAATAAATCTTCATTATTGACACTATTATAACAATGTTTTTTTTTTTCTTTTTGCGAAAGGTTAAGAAAGTTGTGAAAGGTTCAGAGAGTTAACCGAAAACGGAACCAGCAACATTTTTTTACCGTCCTTTTCTATATCAGAGGTAAAAAGTTAGAGCCATTGTTGAGAAAATATTTGTTTGAAAATGGACTATTTTTTAGGATAAATCACACGAAAACTACTCATATTTTGGAAAAATTGTACACGGCCTTATTTCAAGATCTGTCTTTAAGGAACAGACTTCATTAATAAAAACCTGTATCTTCAATATTGTAGTTGTAGGAGGACGACCGTTCTTTTAAAAGTCCTCTACACTATCAGATGACACAGTTTGATCCAAATTTCAAACCCTCTTTGAGAAAATTTTTAAAATATTTTTGGAGTTTTATCTCAAGAACTCAAGACATGTTTCAAACTCACAGGGCCTCGAGTTCATTCAATGAGGAATATGATTTTGTAAAAAATTGGCTGAACGGTTTCGGCGCTTGCGTTGACCACAGACGGATGAACGGACGCATTTCTCGCTACTAAGCACCCACACAATAGTACAATGGAAGTAGAATAGCAAAGGGGGAAAATACGAGGAAACGTCCTACGAACAAAAAAACTATAAATATTAGAAAGAAAGATCCCTGAATGCGAGTTTAATAAAAATACAGGAAACGATGTCTACTATAAAATGATAATTTTGTTGGATTGAACAAAAGAGAGTAGACAGTGCCAGAACGTGAGGAAAACACGAGGCGGGAGACTTCGTGTCCGCGCATAAAGACTGACACGCTCAGATGGGTACATAAACCGGCGAAAGAGATATTGCCCATGAGATAGAAATTCCATAAAAGATTGATTACACGACCTTGGCAGTGACTTTCAAAAAAAAAACAACGGCATAAAACCAATCTTATACTGCCTTTTCACAATGAAGTACTGCCAGACAAGGACAGGCTTGACGGAATAAACACAGAGGGGGAGATAGGAGCTGTACGAAGTTACGACTGGTCGAGCGCATTACTATGCACAAAGGCCGCGTAATTGCAAGGCGCACAAAGTCGGATTCCAGCCGTGCGTAAACCGAACGCTCAATCCACGTACACGAGCAATGATGTCAATCACTGCCACAATAACGCCCGACATATCGCAGGAATCGTTGGAAAGGTCGTAACACAAGGGGACCAACGCCGTGAAGTAACATGTAACAGGAATTACACCCATGGCCTAAACGAACCTAAACCAGGTGGGTAAAATGTCCATTAAAGCTTGCAGTCGTCCACCAGTATGAACGTTGCAATATATCAGTTCTAAATGCCTACAAATTATGTTTTATCGAAATTATGTAACCGTAAAAACTGACATTAACAAACGTACTTTATCAAACTGTTGCAAGTCATTCTTATTTCGTTATTTGTACAATAGCAAGAAATGATAATGTAAGTGGAACTCAGGAAGTCGATAGATGATGTCGAGAAAGAATTGATGCACGAAACTATGTAACTCGCACGAATTTTAAAGCATATAAAACCATCTCCTCAGTGCCTCACGCAAAGCGGCACGTGGGAGCTATGGGTCACATAGCCACACATTTAGAGAACTAAACAATTTGAAGTCACTAAAAAGTCACTGGATTATATGTACAGAATTTTTTAAGTAATCACCGTCCGAATTATACCAGGCGCAATCAAACTACTTGAGGCCTGGTGTGTTGTAATACAGCAGCTGCCTTCTCAAAAGATACGCGTATTTTCATTGTTCATTGTTCGCTCACTATTGCTCATTGTTTCACGACTATAGCTATTCCAGAGAGCTGTGTCAATGAAAATCCAATTGTCAAAAACTGCCTCCGAGAAGAAAATGATCTAATTGACCAATTTCCAAGGGACACGAGATTTTTATTATCAATTTTTATAATGTCCTACTTTAAAATACCAGTTTGAATTTTCAATGAAAAAAATTATAATTTCCAAATAAACTTTCAAATCCTGTTTCAACAAGTCGGTGCAAGATGTGACTACATGAAAACACTTATTGAAACACTTATTTTGGGAATGTGAACTTAAATGTAATTGAATACCTTCCGACAAAAGATTAAAATCCACGCAAGGCCAAAATATTACACTCCGTTCATGGCAGTTTGAAGAAAATTTTGGACGAAGCCCCTACAAAGGAAATGTTTGCTAACGTGTCTCGATTCTTTTCTTTATAGCCATTTTATTTCTGGTGAAGTGAGAAAATATTACAAATACTTGTAGTTGTTAACAACACTAAAAAGTTGCTTTCTGCGTGTTATACCCTCTTTAGCCGGAGGTGTTCAATAATAAACTGTTGATACACTATGGTGATTTGCAAGAAACTATCAACATTCAGTTATTTCAAATTGACACGAGTATAATGGTTTTACTTTTTCACTACAGCTTCCGCAGTAATAAAAAAAGTATGTAATGTTGCGGGGAAAATCAGCGAATTTTCGACCGAAAACCTTATTGCTGGAACCTGGTAAAGAAAGTGGATAAATCGTGTGCCAATGTAGAGTAAATTCATTTTTAAAAAATATTTTTGTTGATGGATAATGTGACGAATGTTTAAGAGAATGGTCCAGATCTCATTTACATTGAAATCCCTAAATTTTCGAAAATTGCTAAAGTTCAAAATTTGTTCAGCTTCTTCCTACAACTAAAATATTGAAGATAGGATGTATTTTTTCTTAATTAAATCTGTTCTTTCAAGAAAGATTTTGAAAAAATGTCACGTACAATTTTTTGAACATTTCAGTAGTTTTGGAGTAATTTTACATGAAGTATATTCAATTCTTATCTCAAAAACAGGTTTCAAATAAGATTAGATCATTTTTACGAAGAAATAAGTATTTTATTTATTTTGGCGTTCAACATGGCCAATTTTTAAATTTTAAACAATTATTTTTAATAAACGGCTCTAAATTTCTCCTCTAATTTGTTTGTAGCAAAGAACGGTAAAGAAAGTGGTTCTGGTTCCATTTTTGTCGAACTCTCAGTATTTTCAAAAATTGGAAATCATTCGAATTTCCCGGGCTTCGTTTGTGGCGGTGCCACAGAGAGCCCTTTCTCATTGTTTAACTTAATATTAATTAATTTAATAAAATTACTTAATATTACAAATCGCTTGCGTGCTTTATTTTTTTTTAGAAATCTATAGTACAATACATAGTGCATGTTCGCACATTTTTTCAATTAACAGTTAAAACTGTATCACGTACTATGAGAAGAAGTGTATTCTATGTACGTTTTTTTAATTCTAGGAATAGTATCCTAACCCATAAAAAAGTTGACTAAATATCAGACGGAATACAGAGGAAATGAAAGGGTTTGACAAGAATTGATAAGAAAAGAGTCGCCAAGAATGTATGCCGAAGAAATCGCCAGTTGTTTTAACAACGCTGTAATAAAGGCTCGATGTAATCAAGGCAATCTTGCGTGAAAGTATTCTTGCTTTTCTGTATAACGTGCTGGAAATCCTGTAACGGTTAAATTTATTACAGTTTGTTTCATTTGAAAAGTCAGAAATGATGGCTGCTGCTATCGAAATGAATGTAGATAAGAACCACAGGCGCTATGTTTGAATTGATTGAATTAGACGTATTCAATTAATAGCTAATGATTAGTAACGCAAATATTGCATTATTACGTAACTGTTTCAAGTAATGCGAAAAAGTAGGTTATGTTGTAGTATCACTAGATTTTTTTATTGCTTTGTGGCATGGCTAAGGCCTTCAAAAGGTAACGTTGACCTAACGACTCTGCGCTGGTTTCGGTGCGTCGAAAGAAAAGAAAATCCAATAGTGAAGGTTTTCGGTTGGTCGAAGAAAATCCAATAGTGAAGGGCTGTCCAAATGGCGGAACGCGTTGCCATTTATTGCAACCCGCGGAATGTCATTATTCAAAACTTTGAAGTCCCTTGCATCCGTGTCGGGCGAGATGATAGCTCGCGCCTCGGGGTCAACTTTAAGTAAAAATACGTTTAGTTTAGAATCAAGAATTATTTTCTAGTAAATTCAGAAATTTAAAATCATCCAATGTAATACCCAGCATTATGCATGGCATGGCCTGATATGACGAATGGTTCTATCCGCCTCCCGGTTCCGAGCAGCCGGGCAAACTGCCGACATCAACAATATTGGGAAGTCAGGTGTGGATCGCCTGAGTGATGTAAATATGGCCCGCAATTATAATGAAGGTTTTTGTTGTGGCCCTTTAGGTTTTGCAAGTTGGACACCTCTGAAATAGAGGATCTCAGCTTGTAAGATTTTGACAGACTCTGCGACATTATCTTATGATATCCGAATCACTTTCATCAAAACACTTTTTCGGGAATTCACGTATTAGTGATTCGTTGACATTAAGATCAGTGAGGAATTGGGATTAATAAATGGAATAGAAAGTGATAAAAATTAAGTGCTATAAAAGCAGCAACTGTCACGTCAACAGACAATTCGTGACTGGCTAAAATGTCCGCTTTCAAAGAGTTTCAATAAGCAGAATATTTTTAAATATAACGCTGAACGCGATACTGTACTGTGTGTGTGTGTGTGTGTGTGTGTGTGTGTGATGTATGTTAGTTAGATTTTCGCAGTAAACACGGAACAACTGGAGCTCTCAACTTTTGAGAAAACCAGAAAAAACAAAGAGAGATTAGCGATACCAAAATGTTACCTCCAAATTAGGTTACACGCCGAAATCTTACTAGAAATTATGAAATACGAAAAGCAGTTAGGCGCTGTGCAATGGAGCTCAGCGGGTCGGGGGACTGGGCGATGCGGGCAGAACACGAGGGATGAACGAGGGACGGGGGGGGGGGGAGGAGGAGGACAGGCGTTGTGTCGGGGAGGTCTTTGGTGGTAATGCAAATACCTGCTCCAACTACCAGGTGATTTGCTGGTCTGTAAATAAAAGGGAAGTGGGAACGCATGTCGCACGTCCGCGTAATCACATGTCTACGGGTAAAGCCAATCTTTTTGCATTTAATGGATCGAAGTAAAGTAAATCAATGTGAATCGAGCACAATAAATTTTCTAAGTTTATTCATTTATCTCTATCATTATTACTCTTTTTCTCAAGTTTTAGTGCCAGCAGACCCCTTTTCCATGTTTCTTTTGTGACTTGGATGTTTTGTAGATACTGCTATTGAATGTCAACTGTAGATGCAGCATTCTACTCAACTGCAGAACAAAAAAGGCCCAACTCCCGCCACTTCGAGTAGTGCGTACTCTGAGTTATCATGATGAATCAATAAGAAATTAAGCTGCCTATCAAAATGGACTCCCAAATCACTACAAATAGGCGCCATCTCTTCGAAGGGACAGCCGAAGGAGATAAGACCCGCAGTATTCAATGCGTCTCAGCCGCAACCTTGTGGTACGCCTACCGCCCTCGTTTTCCCGATTATTCCCGGAGAGCGAAACGGAACGTGGGCGTGGAAAGGGCTGTCGAATCCCGGAGCAGCGAGGGTGCAAGGGAAAGAGGATAAGAAGGAAGGAGTGGGGAGAGGCAGCGCGGCGGTGACAGGAACCTCACGAGGCGAGATAAGCGGCCAGGCCATCGATAGCGCCCCTGGCGGCGACTCCGCGCAGTGCGGGTTACGCTCTCTCTCTCTCTTTCTCTCCCGCTCCACCGAAAGGTCAGAGGTTAATTAGGCCTTCGCGGACAAAACATGGCCCTCCCTGCCGAGTCGCCCGGCCCAGGCTCCCCCTCCTCTCATGCCTCCCATCGAAGACGACTGAGATTTGAATTGAGATGGTTCGCTTCCGCTTGTTGCTGTCGCAAGCGTCACGACTCAAGCGTCAACAATATCGTCATCATTTTCATTTTGAAGCACCCGTTTGTTTATTGAACTTAACGTACGTAAACTACAGCACACTAATTATGCCGTACTTTCTTAAGATTAAAAATATATAAAAATTTGTCAGGTTGTGATGCGAACTAACCATCTAAATACATTATCTGATCTATCATTTTACTATTACCACTTCATAAATATTTGCGCGAGAGGTATATCGCGTAGTGACGTTAAAACAAAATCAAACATCGACGAAAAACGGGAACAAAACAGCGTGGGAGTAGAGACACGCGTTCGATATGCTCTTGTTCAATGACCTAGTTTTCATCCTTCAAGCAGACAAAACGACTGCGGATTTTGAGTCTACGTTAGCGTTCATTTCATTATCTCTCGTCACACTATTACGATTGAGATCCATACACTGCATCAATTTCATCGCAAAACGCGAAGTAACACTAAAGCGTTTTTAACTAATGATTGGGGTAGAAATAAAGTCGGTCATTATTTTTGTCACTTTTGAAGAATACCTTCGTTTTCGCTTTCCGCGGTGAGGCTCCGGCGCCGGTTGCGAGGCGAGCGCTAATTCGGAGGAGCGCATTCATTAGGGCGGGCGCGTCGCGACGGGTCGGCGGTGTAGGCGCGCCGCGGGGCGGCGCGGCGGTGGCGCGGCGGGCCGCCCCCGCAGGGCGCGCGTATCGACCAGTCCGCTCGCGCCCTCCGCCCACGGGTCGCGGCCCACGCAGCCCGCGCCAAGACGCCCCGCGCCGCCCGCGCCCGCGCCCGCTGCAATAACGCCAGTTCGATTAATCACGCCACCCACCACCATCCCCTAAAGTACATCCTGTGTACTCCGCTAGTACTAAGGATTTGTCAAACGGAATTAAGAGAAGTGGGAAGTGATGACCCAGATACTGCATAGGGCTGTAGTGACAACTGCAGAACTGAGGGCGGTGATGTTGGATCCCGATGAACACGTGGATGGTTTCACTTAGTGATTTGTGGCATAGGCTGGGTAACCACCAAACATCTTACTGTGTCATTCTAATCGTTATTCACTAACATTCCTAACAGCCCGAGATCAGGAATTTAATATAAATAACATTTCACCCTTGGGCGCACACGTCAGATGTAATAATGCCAGTTGTATTAACCACGCTACCCGCCACCATCCCCTAAACTACATCCTGTGTACTCCGCTAACACAAAATCCTTTGACAAAAGGAATTAAAAGAGGTAGTAAGTGATGACCTAGATACTGCACAGGGCTATAGTGACGACAGCAGAACTGAGGGCTGTGATTTTGGATCCCGATGAAGACGTGGATGGTTTCACTTAGTGATTTGTGCTAAAGGCTGGGTAATTACCACACATCTTATTGTGTATTCCCATTACTTGAGAATACATTGCACTCATAAACGGATCCTTGTCATTACTTCCTATGCCTCTATTGTGGGAAGGATAAACTCGAAGTTACTACCGTAGATGGCTGGGCATTGTCCCTGGTATGGCATTGACAACTTTCCTATGGTAATCATCATGGTTGACATGTTGCAAAAAACGACTTGTCCCAAAACTTGGATGAATTTAATAGGAACCTGGAAGTGAGCGTCTGATGAAGGAACTATCTACTGGAGCTACGTTCTCTCATTTTTCTAAATTTGCAAATGTTCGAACATTCAGAGAGTTCAACGAAAATGAAAACTGCGAAGTTCTTTAGGCGTCCGTTGTTTATTCGTGAAAAAAATTGGAAAATCGATGAAAAAATTGGAGCTACTTGATAAAATGTGTTTTTTATAAATAAAATTAATTTCAAAAACAAATTACAAAAAAAAATGTACCCTCAATTTTTTCTCAAAAATTCTCTCTACTGAGGTTTCTGGTATGTACCCTCAAAAATCAAAATATCCCGTTCAAACTCTCAAAATCTCAAGTTCGTTCTGAGCGAACGGGAGATACTCGTATTAATACTGGAGAAAATCGGCTCAACGTTTTGGGCGTTAGCTCTGACTACCGATGGACAGACAGACGTTTTGCCATCAATCGATTTTGCTGTATCAAGGGCCTATAAAATATGCATTCTGACTACACAACGTGTTAGAATAAGTAATTTTCAATACATAGAAGCAAGATTTACCCACTTGTTCGTAATAAGGGTCCGGTAACGATACGTTTTCTGTCAAAATTCACCATTTTCCGGCGCACGATTACAATATTTTCTTTTGTTACGAAATAGCGGGGAAGGGAGAGAAAATAAAAGCAAACAAGTGAGCGACTGAGTGGAAGAACTAAAAGCAAACCTGTATCGAAACTATAGTTCAACTGCTATTATAACAATATTTATAGCCTGAAAGAGATGAATACGAAGAGGCGAGGAATGAAAAGGGATGTGAGACATATCTACAATTTCTATAAGTGTAAATTTACTTACAAATTGGACTTGAGTCGAAACGAGTAATTGAATCAGATTCAAAGATTGACATCTAAATTTTCAGACAATATTTTTAGTCGTCTTTAGTACCTAGAAACGTAAAAAGGTTCTCGAGAATATTGTAACTCATATCAGAGAAGGGTCATTAAAAAATTATCCTAATATAAATCTAAATGCAATTGGAACATCTGAAACGACAAGCTCCACACGGGAACGCCACGCCCTCCCAGCAATTTCGCTCCGTGAACGGACTGGAGCCAACTCTATCCCGCATAGCGACCCCAGCGCCCGCCCACCCGCTCTGCCTTCCAGCGAGGTCGGCCTGGAGCCTTGTGCGTGCGCCCCGCACCGCGCCGCGCCGCCGCCTGCTGCCGCTGCTGCTCCGCCGACCGGATCTCCGGCGCGTTTCCGGTCGCATCACGGCAACGCCGCCGCCGCCCCCACCGCCACTACCACTATCAGCGCCGCCGCGACAGGCGCCATTGCCACGGAGGCATCGCCCCCTCCGCTCCCCGCGACCGCTGCAGTAGCGTAGCCTGCCAGAGCTTCCATCCACAGGAGCTCACGGATTTTGATAAGGGGGTGAGAATATGATGCGCAGGTTAGAAAACGGCACGGTTGTGCTGATCACGGGGAATAGAATCCTTAATTAATATTGATTTTTTTAGTTATTTTGG
>BOPP01000046.1:6210193-6260811 GCA_017312745.1 Gryllus bimaculatus
ATTACCCCTGGAGGGGCGTTGGCAGGGCGCCAGCGCTGATGCGTACGCGCCGCGTCGATGGGGCGAAGCGGCGAAGAAGGGCTCGCCTGCTGCGTGACGCACGCGACGTTCCCGCGCAGTCCATGGCGTGCAGGGGGCGGCGGTGCCGAATAACGGTGCCGCCCGCGGGCGACTGCCGCGTCGGCGTCGGCACGCGTCCGCAAGGTCGCGGGGGAGGCGTGGATGCCCCCATCGGTGGGCACCCGGCGCACGCCGCAGTCGGTCATCGTAATGACACACGCGACAATTGCGTCAATTGTGCCAGAGGGGAACGAGGAGTTGCTGAGAGGCGTGACCCATCACGCATTGTTGGCAGATTTGAGGAGAGAAGAATAGATCAGGAGATGTGGCCGAGTAATGCGTTGCAGAGCAAGGGTTTGTCAAACACGCGTATCGACTGCTTGAACGATACAAACCCACAATTTTTTTTGATTGTCATACAAGCGAAACATACTGAAACATTCGTACAATAGAGGCTGGCACGCGAAATTATTTAAAAGCAACATACGGGATTATACAGGCAATCTCAAAAAATATTACTTTACGCTTTTAGCTTGCTTCACAGGGCTATTGGCTACAGTTGACATATTCAGCTGATATCATGCCAAGCAGTATTGAATAAAATTGGGCCGCGCTGCTCAAAGTCCTGAAGCAAATTTCCTTCAAAGAATTTCAAAACTGAAGCCCACAATACAGACTAAAGTCTTTAGTTTTGAACATTTCGTGATCACAGCAGAACAGAAGTAAAATATCTTTCCTTTTCGTGTATTTGGCGGACGAAAATTATGAGTATGTCATTTCACTACTTTTGAAAATACAATGTCGGTGGTCAAATCGCAGAAACTGGAATATAGATTGTCCCATAGAAAAATATACTAATAATCTTTAGCCAAATATTCAAAATGTAAAACGTCAACGTCAACGGACTATACAGAGTACATTGTTAGTAACCGAACACAGCCAAAGGCCAACACAGAGATCTCCTGTTTCCGAGTGTGCATTCTATCCCAGAAGGGATGGAAAATCCAAAACTCATCCAGGGTATGACGCTTCAAACATTCACTGCTTCTTCTGGGAATCCCCATTCGCCATCCGAGCCAACACACACACACACACACACACACACACGCCCATGACGCATCGGGGCTCAGCCACGAATTTATCTCCTCCCCCTCTTTCGCGTATTCCAGCCTCCGCCTCACGTCTCATTACATCTCTTCGACACCTTTCTCCTCGCCGGTACCCAGCCTCCCCGCCGCTGCCATCGCTTTGAGTTATCGCTTCTCTCTCCCCACCCCCTCTCCCCCTGTCCCTCTCTCTCCGCCACCACATGCCGCCACCCCCTCCCGGCGGCGGCGCCCCGCGCACGTGAGCGAGTAAACACGGCGATCGATGGCCGCGCGCCGAATAAAACGGCGACGAGCGCGGCGCGAGAGCGAGGGCCGGGGCCGGGGCCGGGGCAGGGGCGCGGGAGGACGAGCAGCGAGAGTGCGCTCGCAATGGCGGTCGAGGGCGCGGGATCAATAACGCGATCCGCACCACTGCCCGGCGCCGCCTCCGCCTCCGCCCACCCTCCCCCCTCCGCCCACTCCGCGCTGCCGCGGAACTTTCCGCGCCACACGACACCCCGGGTTCGAATCCCGCAGGAGGCCTCTTACGTCACGAACAGCTCTCCGAGCCCGGGCGTAGGAAATGGAACTAATCGATCTACTGAGTTCTTCTGGTGGCAAGTTTTGGATTTATCTTCGGAACCCATCAAGTTGATAACGTTAATACAAGCGAAAGAAAGTACTTTCAGCAAAGTTTCGTTAAAAGACGATTAACCTTCTAACTCAACCACATAAAGCGGACAAAAATAGCGTATAATTCGAGAGCCTCGAAGACGTTCCTGCAATGTCATGCAAGTTATCGTTTTAAATTGCTTCCAAAATACTAAAAAAATATAGTAGAACATTTCTTCTGGGTCTCTACGGTACTGCAGGTTATATAACGACAATAACAATTATTTGTATTATTATTATTATTATTATTATTATTATTATTATTATTATTACAATTATTACATTTTACATTTCCGACGCGCAAAAAATGACCGAAAAGTATGCCATGCGAGATGTGTCCAAGAAGCGTGGATCCTGTTAGTGGCACTCGGGAAAAATACAAAAACAATGAAACCTTTTCCATTAGGACTGAAAAATCCAAATATTTGATGGCGATATTTCCACTATTCACTTCCTGCGCTTTACGATTGAATTCTCATTCTGCATCACAGCTTACGTCACAGCTGACGTTTCGCGACGAGGAAGAAAGAAGCTTCTGCACTCACGCGTGCAGTTTCCGAACAGCCAATTTTTGCGGCTCCAGAACAGCTTTTCCCTCTCACTCGACAGCAGTATTTTAGTCGCAGCCGGCCTCTAGTTATTTTTGCCAATTATGACATCCTCGAATCCTGGCCTTCAAAAAAATTGTGTACTGCCACGAAGATCCCATAAGCCCACACTTTTTCAACCTCGCAGCAGCTAGCGTGCTAAGCTAGTGGGGTTACAACAGTACTTTCTCCAAAATTTTCCAAAATTCAGAGATTTGAAAGAAAAATAGACATATACCATGATCTTATGCGTTCTTTGTTCTATCCGAGGGAGAAAAATTAATTTAAAAATTTAGAGCCACTTTGAAAAGATTTTGAAAATGTACAGGATTCGCGTAAAGTACCTCCAAAATATTTGGGTACGCAGTTTCAAATTCGCAGGGCCTACACTTCGGCCAGATCGGTCACAGAATATCAATTTTGGAGAAAATAATATGAATGGTTTAGGCGCGAGCGTAGGCCACGGACGGACCTTTTGCCGTAAGCCAATTTTTCGTTATCAATGACCCACAAAACGTGGATCCTGACTACACAACGGGTTAGAGGAAGTAATTTAGTAGATAAAGGAACACGATTGATCAACTTTTTCGATAACAGAACCCCAAAATATGATTTTCTTTATTTCTTGATATGAGTTTGGCATAACTTTTTTTTAAATGCGACTTATTTGCTTCCCGCACTCATAATAACAGATAATTAAGTTTTCTTACCTCTAGAAATTTTAGAGCTCAATTCACCCTGGCCTCTGTGGCCTACATTTCCTGTCACTTTATTTAATACATTTTTGATGTTCCAACTCTAAATAATTCTTAGAGCTTTTTTGTACATGACACGGCAGTTTTACTTCACATAAAGACTTATTAATAGGCTTACTAATAGGTCAAGACAAATTGCAAATTTATTTAATACACTTTCTAACTGAAAAACAAATTAATTCTAATAAAAATAGAGAAAGTATTTTCACTTAAATTATTGAAACTAATACACTCTTTAACTTTCAATAAAGTAATACAATAGCTTCCCCTCCACAACACCGGCCACGTATTTAGGACTATTAATTGACATAATGTTGATATGGGGAGATTATTCAAAAGTAGCTAACTATTATTAAACTTTTATTAAAATATTGTGAAATTATATCCCTCAGTAAATAATAACTCTGAAATTACCGTGGGAGATAGAATCAGCATTATATCATTCGACCGTCTCTTACAATGCTTGTCAAAAATAGGGCGAAAAATATACTAAGTTTTAAAAAATACAAGTTTCTCAAAATTAATTTCTCTGGTGGACGTTAAGAGGACGTAGGTTCATTCGTTATGATCGAATTCATCAATAATTTTCTGTTGATAAATTAAAAACTTAGAAAATAAAATTATCTTCAAATTTGTACACAAATATACCATCATAGCCAGGAAATATGTTATTTTATTTCGGAAGAACAACTTACCCAGTTCAAAGAATTAAAACCCGTTATGCTAAGGAAGAATTACATCTTCCATGAATTACTCGTATATTCCAGCTCGTAGATTCTTATACTTTTGTAAAAGTTAAAAATCTTATTTCCGTACGTAATTACATGTATAAATAAAATTATGTGTACAGGCAAAACCTTGAAAAACAAAGTCGAAAAAAGTTATACAATTTTTGAAGGAAAAGTAAACGATTTTCTTCTCAGGAAAAATTGCCACCTTCCGATGTAGCGTAAGGATAGTTCCACTCTATTGCGGAAACATGTAGTACAGCGAGAAAGTAAAATCAATTGAAAATTGAAATTGAAAAAGAGATCTAGTCACATTCCTTCGCAATATGGGCATTGATAGAATATTGGCAAAACCAAATTTTGAGAAACGACATGTGTATACAAAATTAACCGTACACGCTATTCATCACGTCAACAAATATGGAGCAAACCATGATCTAACAAACATATGCATGATGATTACTTGTAAAATTTAAATTCGATGACGAAGAGTTGAAAATTGTAATTGATCGATAACGTACTGAGAGATGCAACAACGAAGAAATGTTTTCAAATTATTCTATAAAAATTCAAAATGGCTCAAATTATTTTTTAAAAATACAAGTTTGTCAGCCTTTTTTGTTCCCAAACCGAGGCGTTCCTCGAGGTGAATCGTGCCTCTCCCCGACAGGCCCTTTGAGGGGAAGTCGTTTCGCCAGCGCGGCGCGCGGCTCCTGAGATATGGCATAACCTGCTAATGCACGCACTAGGGGGCTAGGGTTAAACCTCCCCAGTTACTTTTTTCTTGTACACATCTCAGACTTTTGGTTCTACGTTATCGATGCATGGCGTCTTTCTTTGGTATAGTTTTTGAAAATTCTTTCTCCATGGCTCCAGATTTGTGAGACTCAGTTTACACATAAGTACACTTAACAACAAGTTATTTACATCCAAATCATAAATCCTAAATAAGCCATGACGTAGGCCAGTGATTATCAAAAATATGTAAAAATGTTAAATTACAAATTAGTAATATATATGGATTAGATTTTGTATGTAGTTATATAATTCATAAACTCAGTAGTCGAATACATTTTTATTTCATAATTACTTATTGTGCATAAAAACAATAATGAACAAGGAGTTTCAGACATCTATATTTTGAAACTGTAGGAGTAAATGCATTTGTAAAATGAAGTAATAAAAAGAGAGCATTTAAGTAGAAATATGCAATAAAACGATGAGAACTAATCAAGACTTCAAATGCATCACGTTACGGATTAAAATTTCATTTAAATTTATAAAATCGGACTTTCAATTTTTTTTTATCATGACTTTAAGAAATCTGAATTGGAATACCGATCTAACATTTGCATGCCATGTGGTTTCAAACGCACTTAAATTTCTTAGCATCATTAAGACAATACGCACGAAAACATGCGCCCGTTTTCCACGCTACCGGGATTATGTTTGTTCCGCGAAATATTTTGCAGTGCAAGTTTAGACACACACACACATACACACAAAAGAGTGCTCCATTTCTAATGGAACTGACCAGCAAAAGTATGTTTTCTTGACATGCATTTACGACTGAAATTAAACAGCGTATTTTTGAACGTACCCAAAACCCTGAAAGATTATGTTTAATCCATTACGTTCCTTCTTGAAATTTAAAATTGGAGCCCAATGTCTTCATTCTGGTATAGCGAAATTACTCTAAGAAGGGATGACTTTGACATATCGGGAAACAACTGAATGACACGCAGGGCGATGGCATTGCAAGAGACAGTGATGAATCCATTTACAAATGAGCTAACTGTAAACGAACGCACCGACAAAATGAGTGCATAGACGGAACTTGCAGTTACATTCATTTACATTTATATTTATTAAGAAGAAAAAACAGTAAAAGCTGCATGTGACGTATGGGGAAAAGATCATCTGTGCACGTTTTCTTGAGTTCCCTTCCCATCATTTTAACTATAAATAGTTGAAAGTTGAGTAAACGTTAAAGATAAATAAATAAAAATAAAATTTAAAAAATGCGAGATGAGCGACATTTGAGTTTGTCAGCAATGGCCACGCAGTAGCTGTCAAAGCGATCCCTCTCAAGGAGTCGGATTTAAATGAAAAACATGAAATGATGATACAGTTCCCCACAATGTCTTTTAGCATAGGCATTAATTGTATATGACAAACGGAAATGGCCCCCTTTTTATATGGCATTTTTTGACAATTTCGACTAATAAGTCATTTTTTACTCTTTCGCATTATTTTTAGAGCATTTTCGCTGATTTCATTGATTTTAATATCATTTTTAAAGGTACTTGCTTCAAATTCTATTCATATTCTATTTGCATATTTACTATCACACATTATTATGTTCTCCACAGAATTCCTTAAAAGCCTACTCGATTTTTTCGCTCGGAAATTGTAATGACAGTCGTGATACCGTTCCTGTGACGTCAACACCGCCACTGTCGGTTCAGCCGATTTTGCGACAACTAAAGACACGGATTTTCGGGTAAATAACAGTCCATATCAAAAGCAGAAGGAAGAAGCCTCGATTACATCAGTCACATATCCAACAGTTCGAATTATTCATCTAAACTGGTTTTGATCAAATTTTTAACCTCATTTATCTTATGTTTTAGGAAATTTTTAAAATATTTCAAGAGCACTTTATTGATCATTTTGGCGCTGTTTTAGGTCATTAAAGCCCGCCCCCAAGTAATCTCTATTTAGTCAATTCCGTTCCATTTCGTCAACAACACGCAGAGCGGTTTCTCCTGCCAGCGCGGCGCCGCGAACGGCCGCTCCCGAGGCACGCGCGCGCGCGCCCGGGGCGAACGCGTCGCAAGGTCACGGGCGCGTCTTATCGCGGCCGCACAACGGGCGCGCTTTAACGGCCGATCTGCCTCCCCCGCCGCGCCGCGTCGCGTCGCGAGTCTGTGGCGCTCCGAGGAAAAAAAGGCGCTTTAATTAGCTATTGTTCGAGAGGCGCGTTGCGGCAAGCGTCGTAAAGCGGCGAGCAGCGGACGCGGGCGGGGAGGCAGGAGGGCGTCCCGGCAGCCGTTGCGTGGGCGATAGGCGCGGGCGGCGCGCGGGAGGCGGTTGGGTGATGCGGAGGCAGTGAGCTCCAGACGGGGGAGGAGGAGGTGTCGCCTTTACTGAAATTCGGCTTTTCGTTATTCAACTCTAACATGTATTAACTGCGTTAAACGCATACAAAAAGAGTAGAAAAAAATCACGATTCTGCGAAAGCATCGCAAATGTATTGGCTCACTAGGGGACCGGCACATCTTTCTGGAACAGTCTTACAACCAAAATCCACCGTATTTTATACACCAGCGAAATGCTCACTTACAACATTGCGATCCATCTACAGCAAGAAAATCCTTGGGGCTCGATTGCCGACGCAGTTTCCAACATAAAGCTATAGCTATGATGAAAATAAGCCCCTGCAGCTTGAAGACGATTCTACCAGCTTGTCTCCTGTCTCGAATAATAGTTTTCCGTTTTCTTCAACAATATAGACGGAAGATTGCTACAGACACCACTCTATAAACGGGCCGGAGAGAGCCGCGTAATCTTCCTTCTTCTTTCCTTCACTACTTTCCTTACATAAATTCACTGTTACTTCCAACATATTATAATAAAATAAATAAATAATATAATAATAATAATAATAATAATATATAATAATAATAAAATAATAATAATAATAATTTATTGAATCACATATACAATTACAATCGTGTATGACGAGTCAATATATCTTGGGTGGAGAGAGTGATGCTACATATGCCACGAAATAAGACGGTAGCTCTCCTGACAATCTGAAGGCATACTTTTCGATAATAGACAAATCGCTAATATTATATTTAATATAGTGACAACGTACGAGCATGTAAATCTACTATGCTACAAATGTATGCATTCGTTCATATATATCCCAGAGACGACGTAACTTGTTTGACACAAAATACTAGGCATCAGTTATAAAATTATTACTATTTACTCAACATACTCTAAGAAGCACCACATTAGCACAAATCCGTGAATCTGTTCTGCAAGTCTTCAAAGAATATTATAACTCGAATTATCTCCTAAAATCCCCACTATTTACCATCTAAAACTATCTTTAACCGTCATGTATTCTAACTTCGGGACTAAAGAATTAAAATGATTGACATCAATGCGTAATCATAGTTTTCAGTTACTACAGAGACAAAAAATTCTAGGGCAAAACTTCACAAATCCAGAATACACGAAACTCATTAGCCTTCAATCATAACCTACAGACACAAACTCAGAACCTACAGACACAGTGGCCTTATGCATCTGACCCGTAATAATTTGAAGTTTCATCGGTTTGTCGTCGAAAATGTTCCTTTTCGATAAAAGTGAGTTTCTTGTTTCCAGACGCGCCATTCAAATTCCGAGACTCGAGGTGCAGAATTGCTGAGGGGTAGAAAAGGGAGGTAGCGAAAATATATGCAAGTTAATTAGTCATTTAGAGTCTACGCAAACAGATTTTTACAAACGATCAAAGTGTATTTTCAGGAAAAGAGTTATTGTTTTACTCAGGGTAAACTCACGAAGAGAAAATTTTCTACCCCTATTTTAAACATATTGCGCGCGCGGAGGAGGTTGAGATTTGGCATAGTTAATGTTTTTATGGAGGATTGCAGAAAGCAAAAATGTATAATACAAGCTGAATATTGTGGCGTCACCGACGCTGTTAACATTTTTAAAGAATTTTCATGTGTTACAAGATTCTAAATGTCACAATTAGCCTTGTTCTATTACGTTCTTACAGTATCGCATTGGACTTTCCAATGAATCGTAGTTGCTGATAACACTGATCTACAAAAATAAACTTTTCATTCGCAAAAATGAAAATAACATATTCAAGAAGTATTTTTCATGTTGAATTTAAATATTTCAGATTTCCCCAACCAGTAAAAGATTTTGTGATATTCTTATTTTTTTAAAATATTTTTTAATGAAATCGGTAGTTATCTAACCCTATATGATATTCTACTCGTTATGACTTACATAGAAAATGGCAGATAGTAATTTTCTTGTAACTTCAAAGCAGCAACACTACATACCAGTTCTGCCGCGCATTTAGAGATGGCAACAATCAGTGTTGCCATCCTCGGTAAGAAAATTATGGCGTCGTGGAGAGAAAATTGCCTCTGAGTAGTGGGGTTTAATCAACGCCCCTTATGTACATCCATATAGGTGATGTTGGTATAATTACCGATCTACCCGCTAAAATCGCATCGCAGAAACATGATTTTGGAAATTTCTGAAATTGGAATCGTATGGCCTCATCCGAACACAAATTATCAGTTCCCCACCGGGAGACAGAGACGCGTCGAATGACACATTGTACGTCTCGATTGGTGCACGGGAAGTGGTTCAACCGTGGGTGATGAACGCACGGACACTCACAATCACTCAAATACTATGTATATGGATGTGTTTCAAATATATTCAATTAAATAACAGAGCTTGCCGATGCAACCCGCAACTCGCTTCAATGCCCTACTATCGTACACTGTATATAACTCGGGAACTATGTTTTAGTCTTAAATCTGATTTTCGGGTACCCTAGAGGATATGGGTTTAGTTTTCTTTGCACTAATCTACAAAATGATACTTTTTAGGCGTTTTATTCCAAGCTTCCAATACTTCACCCGCTCTTTGCATTTGTGTACGTGAATATAATAATATATATAATATAATATAATAATGATAATAATAACAATAACAATAATAATAATTTTCGCACGTGAACGATATTAGTTTTTAAAAAATTTCGTAGTAATGTTATATTTTACTTAAGAGAACATTACACATACACGAAGAGTACTGGAAACAGTAATTTGACTGCCGACGATTTGGTCTTTTGGCGGTTGAGATCACGAGATCAGTTTCAACAGAAACTGATGCAAACGTATTTCTATGCCACAAGGAGACAGGGCAGAAAATACGTGATCCCGTTTTCGAAGGTAAGTTTCCAAAGGTTTTCAAATTTCATAGGTATTACAGGGAATTAAGGCAAACTATACACGCGAATGACGTATTTGTACACGCTCGGCAGATGAAGTAATAGAACTTTTTAATGTAATAATGTGTGCAATAATTATACAGGTATACAATTTGTCGAATTATTAATATTAAACGAATAACGGCCGAATTTCGACCACTGGGCGTCCACTACAAAATATAATATAATGAAACTACTGATGCCACAATCTGGCACAGGTACCCCCGCAATACGTATAGACAACCTGGCAGGGGCATTCATGCTCCTGTCGGACTTTTGCATGTTTGTACGTCGCGTCTTGGGGCGAATCTCGCGCCCGATCCTTCTCAAAGTCGGTGGCGCACCGCCTTCTCACAGCCTCCACATTGAAGCTAAGCGACATGAGTATCGCCGAGTGACTCTGGTCGAAATGGACGTTACCTCCCACTAATAGTCTCACGCCTTGCTCGTTTGGCCCCCTCCGGAAGGGTGTTATTAAGAGAGAATTACGTTTGCAACAAATCAGGTCTCAAAATGAATTTATTTTAAAATTGCAACCTCAATTTTTTTTGCAGCTCTACAATACTTATTCTATACTACTTAAATGAGAAAGTAAACAATTATAAACGACGGTCCCTTGAAAAATGAATACGTGAAATAGGCTTTGAAGTCGAATAGCGAGGTCTGAAAATGATTCTCGAAAGTCGCGAGCTAGCTAGAGACTTCAGTCTTCTACTAAATGGCGCGTTCCGGTTCTCAGGTCAAAAGTCCGACAACCTAGTCAGCGCAACAGGTACAGTGAACGTTACAAAACTACCGCCCATCAGACACGGTACGCTGAAACTTTATATTTAAAACGGATCGTTCTCATCCAATACGAGATGTATCTACAGGGTAAATCTGACATCGAATGACGATGTATAATGAGAAGCCTCGCAGCGCGTGTTATGGAACAATAAAGTCTCCGGATGTGTGATTCAGGACGGCTCATTCACTTCGTAAACCAAGAAAAACTGAAGTGTTGTGTAATAATCTGACTAACGTGCATGCTCTCTCGCGCAATTTGAGAAAGACGTCATAATGCAGTAAAACTTTATCTACAGTATGACATACTGTTTCAAGATCCTGTGTTCATACTTTCACAAAATACTAGACAATCGCCCATCACTACATCAGCTACTTGTCATTCTTAGCACTTCATAAATCTTTATTTAAGACACAAAATTTCATCTTAATACCGCCTTCAGAAACTGATTACAGAATCTTCAGGTTTATAAGCAAATTGTGTTGCAATTACATAATTCTAATATATTAGCCATCTCTTTCAAAACACACTTCAATAAACTGTTTGAAATGCAGCAGATTTTGTCTATTCACTTTCATCACCTCAAGTCCTTTTTACTGTACTTATAACCAAAAGTACCAACTCCAATTTGATCAAGGTGTAGGGCATATCTTATTAATATATTATTATATATATATATTTATAATATATATATATATATAATCTTGTTAATATTTATAAAGGGCGTGAGGCAGCACTGAACCACACTTTGAGAAATCTTGAGATGTAGAGGAACAGCAGGAGGCTTGCTGTGGCTGGTGTGGCTTATCTAGTGAATCTTCATTTCAATTTTCGCTTTGACAACAATCGTAATTTGCTATCACACCCTGGCTACCTCGAATACTGTAGATATCTGCTGAAGATGTCATTAATTTAATTCCGAATAAATCCCCGAACGAAAAGTCTCATGAGTGCTACAGACGTTTCTGTAGCAACTCCAGCAGTTGTTGACATTAGAAAGGCTGTTGGTGGTATACACATGTAGAGCAAATTGAATTATATTATTTAATTACACTAGGAACAAGATGTTTACCTTCAGGAAGGAAGAGTGTGCTACACATTCAATTTTATACATATATTACGAATATCACAATAAAAACGTCATACCACGTCACAATTTTTAAAAATACCATATCTTTATACCGTATTTTGCTATTAATGCAAATACATTTACCTATAAGATATGTAGAATCAATACGCATAAAATCTATTTAAAAATAAAACATTTGTTCAGTTCATCTACGCAACTTTCATGGGATATCAACAAAATTTGGCTTTCACAATTTTATTTTTATTTTTTTTACCTTCTGTATTCGAAGATTGCAGTCTTTATTCTCGCGTCTGGTAAGTCGTACGAGTAGGTCTTAGTGGATGTTTTGAAAACAAGCCGCGTACACCCTCATACTTCCTACAGCGCATAAGTCATCGAAAGGATTTTTTTTATCCCCTTACGTTATTGCAAGTGTACAAGTATCCAACTCTTGGAGTGGCAGATTGAGTCAGCTGGTGTCATGCGGAACTGCATCCGTAGAGCGCGAGAAGTTCACGTATGGTTTGCGTGTGCCTCAAATACATTAATTCTTTATAATTCCGTAGTGTTGATAAAGTGAACTTCGCCACATGATCTGTACAACTCAATCGGTTCGATAAAATACAAATCGACATTTCACATCGAAAGTGTACGAATCAACCCGATTACTTCTGATAAGTTGGTTATAGATTTACACCCAAATTTCAAAGGGAAAAATATATGAAATTACACAACTTACTTACTCTTTATACTTTGGCTGTCACGTTCGTGATCAGGACAGACCATGGGCTGCTCACTAGTGTTGTGTCGCCTGTACAACGAACCTTGGTTTGTGGTTGTAGGGAAAATTCGATTCATTGTCATTCGCTCAACCAATGTTGTGGAGAATACCTCATAAGAAGCGTGCTCATTAAATTTTGTAGAAATACAACCGGAGTATCAATGTGTATTTGAGATTTGTGTGAATGTGGAAATTAACACAGGATTTTGTTCATTGCAAATACTAAATATGTTTATATCTTTTGAACCTTGCGTGATACAAACTTTTAATAATTTTCAAAATCAGCTTGAACGTTTCCTTTGAAATCATCTACTTTTATCGTGGAGGTACGAAAAAACATTTTTTGTTTCCTTCTGTTATCAATCAGTAGTAAATTAAACCTTAACTAGGAAACGTTTTTAGTGAGATACAGAGACTTCGTGAGGAAATATCTATTACAATATGAAAACAGTTTTGATTTGATCGGTGTCTAATTTACATCTTTGATGAATATAATGTAGTGCAGTACTATTTTAAGCAGTGATTAAGTGCAAGTGTGAAAATAAAATAATAATTCTCCCTAGCGCTACTCCGTAGCGAGAAAGTATAAATATTTGACAGTGTACTATTTACTTTTGAGGTGTAAATGAAAATAATAATCTAATTCTTATATTGGGCTCCCAGATAAGAGAATTTTTATGTAGCTCTTAAGATACGTTGCCAAGTGCCCTTAGTAATAAATATGTACCTTGTGAGATACATTGCCAATAATAGCTTCCAGTGATTTTGAGAATGTAACATTATATCATTAATTTTTACATCGAACACAGTTCTTTTATAATATTTTGAATTATACTCGTCATAATATTTTTTGTCATCTATAAATACATGCATAAATACAAATAATATATAATTATTTTAATGTTCATAATATAATAATTATAAATTGTTAATGATTGTAATTTGTTAATAATATTTGATATTATGATTACTTATTCAATTATAATTGATAGTAATACGAAAAAGTGAGACAATGACGGTGCTTTCAGACGGCTAGGCACGATTTGTTTACACAGAAAAAAGAACTGAAACAATATTATATGCGCATGATATTCTACACAGTTTTTTTTTTAATTGCCCTTAAAAGACATTTTCAGTGCGATGTAACCCCAGGGCGCTTGCCTAATCTACATCTGATAGCTCATAGAAAGAATAGATGGGAGCACACGATGAATTCACAATATCCAGGGGCTATTCATTCGCAGCCGCAACTCGAGTAGGCAACCTGCAATAACGATGAGTGTTGAGCATCAAGGGCTGCGGCCCATCAAATCAAGGCGCGAGAAACTATCCCCCTCCCCTCCCCTCACCGGCGACGAATTTCTGGCCTCGACATCTACCGCCGATAATGCTGAAATTTTGACGAAACTTGGCATATCGCTAGCCAGGTTTACCCAATAGAAGTTTTCGTTTGCTCACTCTCATAAAAACATTACAAGCGAAGAGTTTTTTCGGGCCAAAATCACGCTGGGCGAGAAAATTGAAGGATTCAGACAAAAGTTTAGCGGCCTCTAGACAGGCAATATATTGCGCAATAATGGATATTGTACAATAATATTGACAGTCTGTACATGACATTGAAAGATTGCGCAATATATTCAGTCAATCAATATAAGTTTGATTCTTACTCGTATTGTGCAATCTAAAAAATATTGCGTCGTCTGTGGCTAATATTGCGCAATTCTGATTCGGTTGTAGCTTCACAGCATTAGAGTGAACATCCACTAAAATGGTTACGAGTACAAACAGAAAATAGGCTTCAGGTAAAACCATTCCAACCAGTTCATGAAATAATTTATCTAGTCACAGAAAGTTTTGAAAACCACTTCGTTTACCCACCCGTGTATCCAGTTATTAAATTTTCATGAGTTTTTTTGTTGTTGTTGAACCATTCCTTCATCCATCTGCACTTTTCTCTCCTTTTTTGAAACTATAAGTTAAGCAGTGGTCACCCAAATTGCCGTTTCTTATTATTCCACATGTTGACTGAAAAAGTGTCAGCGGTGAACTAATTAATTGAGCAAAAATACTGCATCATTCATGTAGGTTGGCCAAGCAATATTATTATACAATATATTGACGTAAAATATTGACTGTAAAAAAACAGTAAAGCGTCCATCCGTAAAACAACAGGCGTACATGGGTTTATTTGCTCTACCAAAAATTATATATTAGAGAAAAAGGACCGCCGGCATACCCGAGACTGTCCAAAAGTAATGGATTTCCTAGTGGTATCCTTCTATAATCTTTTCTGTACCATATAGTATACGAGAAAGAGAAAATTAATTAAATATAGACCCATTCGTTTTGTTACTCACAGCATAGTCTTGAACATCCATTCCGCAAGAAGCAAGTTAATTATTATTATTAGTACCTCGCGTTTGGAGGGTATTTGCGCCAGGTGGCGAGGGCTCGCAAGCGGGCGAGGAAATGACGAGGGGCGTAAAGCGCTGCCCCACATCCCACGCGCATCGATCGCGCCCTTGACCCCGCGCGGCGCGGCGCGGCACCGGAGCGCGCGGATCGATACCCGGACCTGCCCCAGCGGCCGCGGCCGGGCCCCAGGCCCCCGGGCGCCGGCGCCAGCCCAACCACGTCCAAGGCGCGTGCTAAAGCGCCTTTTCAATCGGACTCTCCTGCCTTTCCCGCACGGGGGGATAGCGTCTGCGTAGGTGGGCGCGATTTCCGAGTTGTAGACGACCACCCGAACCCTGAGTTTAACGGCGACACTCATGCAGGTAGTTTGAAGGTGGAGGCAGTGAGTCGGCGACGCCGAACTCGGTGTTGCCGGGCCTCGCCCGTTAACCCACCATTCGGGCCCCTGGGCAGGATTGGGTGAAGGAGATTCTTCGGAACACTCTGGAATCCACAGATATAAATTCGGCGGGAACTTGATACAACTCGTCAAATTGGCTAGGTTCCGGCGATTCTCGCGTCAATAAGCTAAAGGTGTGTAAGCAGTGAGGAGAAGGGAAGGGCGCTCCAAGCCGCTCGAACCTTAGTTCGTGTGTTCCCCTGTCGGGCACTCGACTTTGTCCTGGCAGTTGCCCGAAGCTAGGCAAAGAGGAGTGGCTTGTCCCGGTGCACGTGAGTGGCGCATTGTTTTGACTCCGGTACTATGCTGTGATTTATGCAATTCAGCCCCTGGCAGGTATCAGCTGTTGACCGTTTCATCCAATCGAGCGCTTGAACGTCACAATAGCGACGTCACACTGGTGACGTTCAAGCTCCCGATTGGATGAAACAACCAACAGCTGATACCTGCCAGGAGCAGAGTTGCGAAAATCGCAGTGGATAGATAGGAGCTCTAAGCTGACAGGGCGGCCCTACCTACCATTGTATGGGGAGGTTATCGAGAGGGAAAAACTGCGTTCTGGCGGGATCCAGATCCCACCCCAAGGCGTACTTGTGCAGATAGAGGAAAGCGCCTAGGTGCCTACTCCGGGGTACAAAGTACAAACGCGAGGTAGAAGCATAGCAGACCACTACCCCTCTGTCAGGTTGCATAGATGCTGGAAGTACTCACGCCAACATCTTAAAGGTGGGGCAGTGAGAAGACGGGAAGGGGGCCCCGAGTCTCCCGGAACTAAGTTGGGGTGGCACCCTGATGGGCTCTTGGCATCGTCGCGGCAGTGGCAACTCAAGGCAAAGAGGAGAGACTTGTTTCCGGGGCAGATTAGTAGCGCATTGTTTGTACTTCGGTATTAGCCAGGATTGCTAATAGCTCTGGGCTGGCAATGCGGCCCCAAACCAGACTTTAAATGGAGAGGTTGTCGTGAGGGCAAACTGAGTTACAGCGGGAGGAGAGGAGGGGTTAAAGGCGTAAAGCCATAGGTGGCCACCCCGGGGACATGTGCCCCCTGGTAGAACAAGTAATTGTGTGGGGTAGTAGCCTATACAGGGTCCGTACTGTCCCACGTTGTAGATTAACAGCGTGTAAAAATATCAAATCTAAAACAAGCCCCTAAGCTAAATTCGAGTCGCCTGTTTCGGCGCCCGATTGGTACCTTCCTTCTCAGCTCATGTTTAAGGATAGTCGCAAAATGAGACAGGTCCGTGACGTGACGCAGGGTGAGTTTTATCGTGCAGTGGTTATCAGAAACTCACCATGTGTCACGTCACGGACCTGCGTCTCATTTTGCAAGTAGCCTAAGATCGTAGCGAAATTTGTATGTTCAGGCGAAAGATCAGGCCTAATGCCATGAGCCTCGTCACGTAAAATAAGGCATCATTGCATGTTTGATTAATTGATAAGTTCAGCAAGGACAAAGAGCTGAGGAAAAAATGAATACCAACATCACACATACGAATTTTCTTTACGCCGAAATCGCCCAATCCTTCTGGCCATCAGGCCCTGTAAAATTTCAAACGGATATTTTGATTTTGAAGAATGCTTCACAAGACGGCCTGTTTCCAACTGTTTTCTTCATTTTATCAGAGAAAGACGCGAATAAATATAGTTAAGAAAGATTTTTAATAAAACTTCTAAATTTTAAAAAATTGCAAAAGTTAAACTTTATTCCAAACCTGTCCTACACCTTCATAGCTGAAATTAGAGATGTCTTTCTAAATGCAATTTAATTTCCATTATTAGACCTTAAAACAATTAAAAGAAGAGTTTTTCAAACAGTAGTTTTGTTGAAATGAATAGAATTTTCAAACAATTTCATAAGATTTTCTCAAAATTAATATCAAAATCTGCTCTGAAAAAATTAATGCACAAAAACTCACACAGATTTTAATTACAAAAAGGGCAAAATAATGTCCACAAATTTAAATTACTTCATTAAATATATGATGATAATTCATAAATGATTTGAAAACATTATCATATTTCAGCAAGCATCCAGAGTTCACGCAAGAAACGATTTTTCCCCTCCTGCAAACTTGCTTTTCTTTGAATGACAATTGCATGCATGGATGTGAAGTTGGCGTTCAGGCAAAAATGCAAAAATATGAATATTTTTTACCTGTGGTGGTGTAGACAACTGTGATGGTGTAGACAAGCTTAAACAACAGCTAATTATTATTTAATAATTGGTCAGGGGAGTCAATTTTTAGGTGCAATCAACCCCCAAACTTTTTCCTGAAGCTATCAACTACCATGACAGTTCAAATTGACCCAGGGGGTCAATACTGTCCACTATGGGACTACTGTATATTTGTCAGAAACCTGAAGTTCGATACTTCTTTAATAGAAGCCTTAATTGTCTTTTTATAAATCTGCAAATATCTTGAATCTTTCTTTTCTATGGTAGACACTTGTAATACATAACTAAAATACACATTTAACTTGAAATCAAAATGCTAAACAGTTTTTTTGTTATCAAAAAAGTAATGACCGTCAAATCAAGGCGGTGACACTTGTTGACAAAACTAAATTTTCTGAACAAATATCGTAGACTCATTTTTCCTATTTGAAATTCTGATATCACATAAGAATTCAATTTATAAAAGGCTTTACTAAGCCGTTAATACATGAAAAAGTAATATTATTTCCAAAAGCACACCTGCAAAGTAAGTTGTTTTTTTTTTCTCCAAGCTTGGTTTTTCAATTCTAATATAACAATAAATATTGCTCATAAAGACAAGATGAAATGTAAAATTCAAGAAAGCTTAGAATCTCAAAGTGAGTGGCACCAGCTTACATTCACTTGTGTATGAAAATTATTCCTTTCATTTAATTCTTGCTTGATTATTTTAATTTATATACTCTCATTAACCCTGATACCTTAGATCTCAATTATAATCCATCAGCATTAACAGACATAAAACAAACTTCCCTTGTTTTTAATGCTGACAAGGAAACAAAATTTGTTTTTGTATTTACAACAGATTTTATTTTCACACATCTTCAAATTAAATTTTCTAACAACATATTCAACTTAAGTTTTCATAACAAGGTAATTGCATAGTATTATGTATATTACGTATGTATGCCCTCATTAAGAAGAATTATTTCCAAACTTCCAAAAATAAGATAAAGAAAGGACATAAAGAACAAGAAAGATAAAGAACAAATTAAATGCACACAATAAAATTCACAGCAAAGCTGAACGTTTGATGCAAGAACTTTTTGTGAGGCTGCGACTTTCCTCAGTACGGAAAACAAAATTATCAGTCTAGAAAATTACAATAATAAAATATTAATTGGGATTAACCCGCTAAAGCAGTAGAAATTATAATAATATAGCTCATATTTGTTATAAGTAAATTGTGTTAGGAAAAACAATCTTTAATATTATTTTTATTATTGTGATTTAACCCTTTATTATTATTCATTTACTAGATATTTCACAGTTCAGTCTCAATGAAGCCAATGACATGCCTAAAATATCTTAATCAAACAATTTACCAGCAGCCAACAAATTCAAATTTACAAACTATGTAATTCCGGTACATTAGTATGATAAACAAGAATTCTTAAGTGCCTTCATTCTTTTAAAATTAAAAATATCCGGAAATCATAAACACATAGCAAATTTTAGTGAAGTATAACCTCGAATATTTATTATAATAATAAAATATTAATCGGGATTAACCCACTGAAGCAGTAGAAATTATAATAATATATTTCATATTTGTTATATGATATTTGTGTTATAAATAACAATCTTTAATATTATTTGTATTATTGTAATTTAACCTGTTATTATTCTTCATGAACTAGATATTTCACAGTTCAGCCTCGTTGAAGCCAATAACAGGCCTAAAATATCAATCAATTTACCAGCAGACAAATACAAATTTACATACTATGTAATTCCGGTACATACGTACCTGATAAACAAGAATTCTTAAGTATCTTGATTCTTTTAAAATTGAAAGTACCCGCAAATTTCAAAAAATATTGCAAATTTTAGTGAACTATAACCTCGAATATTAAGAGGTAAATTTTAATACACTTGACATACAATCCAAGTGACAACTCGAAAATCGTTGAAAGTGAACCGTGTATCTACAAACGAGTGAATGTCTTGGTCCTGTACGACATAATTTGGTTGAAATACGTAAAAACTAGATGATTTAGAAAAGGTGACAAGTTAGCCGGCATACTATAACCAAATTTTTCACTATTGAAACGTAATGGAAATTACATCCACAAATCATTTTTGAGCAATTAAAACAGTGTGTGCTTCATATACATACCTCTGTCGAATTTCTTTCCTTCAGGATCGATATCCTTAACGTTGAAAATATCTTCAAATAACACCCCCGCCATGCTCTTGAATACACGTTTACCATATGACAAAGCGGAAGTACTAAACGAACAAATCCATGAACAAGTGGTAAACGCTACATCCGGTCCAAAGGTTTCATACGTCGATCATTTAAAAATTGTCAAATATATTTAAAACACTGTCGTAGAACACGAAACCTAAATTAAACATAAAATGATTTTAGGAGTAGGATATCATCATGGCGACTCTACCTCCAAGAAAAAATCCCACTCCTACCAAAATTTCAAAACAGCATTTGTCGCCTTTACAAATTTTGTTGCAGATGGGTTTCCCCAAACATAGAGCGTAAGAAATTTCATATTTTTGCTACATGAAAATACTCCTATAGTAAAATGCAAATAATGTCAGGTCTTAACCTAACCCCTTTTGAATATCATGTATGTGTATTTTCATCTGGCCTTGTTTTCTATTCTTTGTTAATTTATGTAACAACACATTAATAAATGTAAAATAAGGTTTCTGTCACAGATCATTAATTGTCACAATTAATGTCATGTTTTGGTTACTAACATACAGATTATGTTGCACTTTTATTACAAATAACATTATTGTTTTATAAACAAAACATTATTTTAATATATCACCATCACTTTCTCACTTGATCGTTGTTCTACAAACAGATTTCACTGTGTACTGATATTTTTCAGTGAAAAAGCATTAGCAGCAACTGGAAATAGAGGTGTTCAGCTAGCTTCAGATTGGTTACTGGCTCATGTTAATGATCCTATATTAGATGACAACTGTCCCCGAGAGTACATACTCTATGCTTGTCCTACTGGACCTTTTCTAGAGCAGCTAGAAACATTTTGGAATAAATCATCGCAATGTGGATGGAATGGTGCTCATAATTTTATGCCTCATATAACTTTGGTATCATTTTTCAAGGTAAATGTGAAATTGTGAATTAATTTAAGTGGATAAGAATATTTACAAATTATGACATTAATCGTATGTGTGTTGAGTAGGCTCCTGATGAATGTGCACAGCAATTAGCAAGAACATTGAAGCATGTAGTGGAACTGCAAAGAGTAAATTTAAATGAACCGTTGAAGTTGGAAACCTATATTTCCCAGAATTTTATGGGTTTCTTTGTAGCAGAGGATCATGCTGATATTCTGAAGAGAATAGCAATGCAGTATGTCAAAGAAGTATCCAACACAAGTAAGTTTGTAAAGACAATAAAATCTTAGATAATGATTGCAATACTTCTTTTCCGAATTAACCTTTTATTGGTGGTGGTAATAGTTATGAGCTCCCCACTTCCTTTTTTTACAGTTATTAATGATAACTATGAGCATTTGGATGCTTTGTCAGCTTGTTTTCCATGGTGTACTACAGCTTCAGACAGATATGTTCCTCATGGTGTTCAGTGTAAGATACAAAATTTCATGAAATTTTGTTTTGGGCTTTTGCAGCATGCTACAATCCTTTGACCTTGTTAATTTTTTTTATTAATTTATTTATTTTAATACTTCACCATTGAATTAACTTTGCATTATTTGGTTGGATACATGAGTATGATCCATATTTGTATGAGTTTTTAATTATCTAACACCTTACTGTATTTCTCTCTTCCCTACTACTATATTACTTCATTTTTATCACACAAGTTCAAATTAACTTTTACATGAATGGTAGTTTAAATCAAACAAAGCTAAACTAAAATAAAAATGGTTCTGTTGTTTTGTATTTATTTATTTATTTCTGTTTTATAAACTTAAGTGGTTACTTGTTTCTATAACAAATAATTTTCTGCAGCTATCACCATTGAACCACATGTGAAGTCTCTGCACTTGACTCTAGCTTACCAGTTCCCCCAAGCACAATTTCCCACACTGAAAGCGCTTGTGGAGGAATTACAACCAAGTGCTCCCACGACCTGGGAGGTTCGACTTTATTCACGAGATACTCGTGTAACATCTAAGCAGGTAATACAAGCTTTAATAAAATGAATTTCCAGTTTGAGATTTCACTTCTCTTGAATAATATAATGTGATATATAGGTGCATAAAGTTCTTTATGCTCATACACCTCGCGAGTCAGATGAACTGGAACTGAGAATAGGAGATTACATCTATGTTAGCAGTGAGGCCCTTGCTCTGACTCCAGATGGATGGGTCGAAGGCACATCGTGGCTAACTGGTAAGTATGAATTAATGTTATGTTATGAATGCATGAATTTTTGCTAAAAATTATATGACAACACTCAGTTAATCAAAACAGAATTCTTATTTTGTACTTTCAATATTGTAAAAGAAATGTAATTATTGTAAAAGAAATGTAGTCTTTTAATTCTCTCCTGCACCCTCTAATTGGGTTTAGAAAGTATTGTTATCTATTTCTGTAAAGAAAAGTAACAATAGATAAACAGAAAAATAACATCTTCACGAGTAATTTATATAGTTAAAAAGTAAAGTTGAAAAAAGATTGTGTGTGTGTATATATATATATATACTATATATATATATATTATAATATATAAATATACATATATATGATATATACATATATATATATACCATATATTATATATATATATATACATGATATATACTATATACATATATATATATATACATATATATATATATATACATATATATATATATATATACATATATAGTAATACATATAATATATACTATTATATACATATAGTATATATTAAGTACATATATACTATACCATATTATATTAATTATACATTATATATATATATACATATATAATATACATATATTAATAAATACATAATATATATATCATATATTTATATACAATAATATATACTATATATATATACAATACATATATATACATATATATACTATATATATATATACATATATATACATAGATATATATTATAACATTATACATATATATACAATATATACATATATAATACATATATATAACATATATATAATACATAAATATATACAAATTATAGTAATTATACTATATTATATATACATATAATATATCCATATATAAATATACATATATATATTTATTATTCAGGTATATATTTTACTACATGATATATATACGATATATATAGTATTCATATATAGTATACCATATATATATACATAATATATATTCATAATATATAACAATATAATATAATATATATAATATTATAATATAATAATATATATATTATATATATATATATATAAAATAAGTTTTCAAATTCCAAAGTTCTAAATTGTCAAAGTTATGCTTGATCATAACTCAAACATCCTGGATTTGAGTACAAATTCAAACAACAACAACAACACAAGATACAATTCATTGTATCTTCTCGTTACCTGCACCAATGTGAATCATCTCTGGAACATCACTAATAGATCAAACTCCTGAGATATGTATAAAGTTACAGCTCTATAGAATCCTAAACACATATTTTACAAGCAAGTATTCGAGATCGTGTTGTTCAGGTGATTCTAATATATTGTAGGATCAGTTATTCTGAAAGTACTATTATTATTTTTATGACTTATGAGGATATGTTTGAGTTTTGTAGATAGCTTGTATCTTATCTAAATCTCTCTTCCTGGGATGGAGCTTTCTCGTGTAATCTCTATTTTTAAGTGCCCATATCTGAAAGATAAGTATATATGAATTGCAGGTTGTAGTGGATATCTACCTGGAAATTACACTGAAAGAACCGCAGAATCAGATGCATGGACATTGCATAGGTGAGTCTTAAACTAGTTGCTGCTACAATTGTGATTGTTTCTTTGGTTTGGTTGTTCTTGCTTCATAAGATCAATTACTTATTTGATTCCTACAGAACTGTTGTTTTATATCAAATTGGTGGATCTGGAGAAGAAATGGAAGGCAAAGAGTCCCCTCCTCCCACCTGTCTTGTGGAACGTTTGTCTGATGTTGGAGAAACACCAAGCAACAGTAACAAACCATCTGATGTGACTAGTGAATCAGGAGATGAGAAAGTAGCAGCTGCATATGAAAATATTGAGGTATTAATGTATCTAAAATAGTTTTAAAATATTGTACCTTGTTTTGAGAAAATCTTAAGGAAAATTTTGTCTACTTGTTTTGCTTTTTCACAAAAATATTCATATTCATCAATGATTATTAATAATATTTATTGAGTCACATACATAATCTCCATTGGGTACTATGAGTCAAATGTGATGTATGTGGAGGGAGTACAATTGCACACATCTTCTTGTGCGCAGAAATTCAAGTTACTTTTACTGTCGAGAAGGAAAAGAAGAAGCCATCTGAGTATTTGTTCAAAAGACCCAGAAAAATGGATAAAACAATCTTGAAAGAGATGGGGTCAATTGGTTAGAAAGTATATAACAAAAGTTTTAACAGATAGATTAAGATAGTAAATAATAATATTTAGTAGCAAAATAATTAATTAAATAAAAAGTCTGGTCAACTCAATGAAGAGATGAGATGACTAGATGGGAACAGACGCGAAATTCTTGAAATATTCTTGAAACTGTGTAATACATTATGTCTCTCAAATGTTTTGGTAATCTGTTGAAGAATTGTAAGCCCGTAGAGAATAAACTCTTTTGGTATAATGTGCTTGTTCACATTGGTTGATAAAGGTTATAAGCTTGCCTTGTGTTGTATTAGGTAAGCTAAGGATATAAGCTTGAGATGAATTTATAAGGTGTGGTGTTGTCTGTTAGGTTTTTTGACACGAGGACTTTGTTAATGAATACATAAGGCGGTGGAAGTATGTTAGGTTTTTTGAACTGAGGTCTAAAGGGCTCTGTTCTTTTTTGTGTTTGTTATTGTTTAGATGATTCTCTTTTGTTTGCTTAGCCTCTGGTGCTGTACCCCAGATTATTCCTTATTTGATGATAGAGTGAACATTTGCCAAGTTTGTTGCCATTTGTTCGAACTGTTTCAATGATGCTGTTCTAGTTTTTATTCGATTTTGAATTAATATCTTCTAGGTGCGTGTTCCGCCTTTGATTGTAAGCTAATTTCAAGAAATTTTGTTTTCTGTGCTTGGGTAATGCTGTTGCCATTTACATTTTAAATAGTTTGTTTCTAAATCCTTGTTCTGTTTGACTATCCATGAGTTTTTTGCTTTACTTACGTTTTCACAAATGTTAAAAGTATGTGGTGTCAATTTTCAAAAGAAGATTGACAAAATTTTCCCTGAAGAGGACTTCAAGAACTTGGTTTTTGTAAGAATTCCTGTTTGTCTATGGTACCCAATAACCAACCCCTAGGGTTCAGAAATAGTATGAATTTTGACTGCAAGACAGAAAGATTCCAATACTCATTTTCTTTGATGTGATATTTCTTTCTTTTTAGTCAGTAGGGTGTTGCTTGCTGAAAGCACATTTCAGTGTAATGAAAACGTAACAATGGTAGGCAACAGCTTGTAACACACATGAAAAAGCTAATATACTTGGAAATTTTAAGACGACAATGACTCTATAAATAATAATGATTGTAGTTGTTTTTGCCATTAGATCTATTACTAGTACTATTTACTTTTAAAATTGCTTTTTATTTGAAGGAATATTTGTATTGCATAAAGAAGTTTTTGAATTTTCAAATTTATCATTTAAAGGATTCATTACAGGTATGTCATGTAGAAAGACCTTTGGAAATTCCAAAAGGACCAAGACAAATCTTCATTGTGAGACATGGAGAGAGAGTAGACTTCACTTTTGGAACATGGATTCCATATTGTTTTGATGAAGCAGGTATGGAATCCTCATTTTATTGTCAAAGAATATATATTATATACTCCCACTTTTTATATTTCATTTGTTTATAGGTCAGTACATGCGTAAGGACTTAAACATGCCTAAGAGTGTACCATCTCGTAAAAGTGGGCCTCAAGGATTTTTCAAAGATTGTCCTCTTACAAATGTGGGCATGCTTCAGGCTACATTAATTGGGGAAGCAATGAAAGAAGCTGGCATTGCTATTCATCACACCTTCTGTTCTCCGTCACTGCGCTGTGTGCAAACTTGTCATGGGATCCTTTCAGGTATTTACTACTTATTAATTTACATTGTGTCAAAATTCATCTTAAGCATTTAAAGTAAATGTAAACAAATAAAAGTAAGGTGAAAAAACAACAGTGTACTCAGGATAAAGAATGGATGATGAGGAGAGGAGAAAGAGTACCTAGATGTAATAATAAGATGGGGGAAAGTAGGTTGAGGCTGAAGGGGAGGAAAAGTTTTGCAGAGAAGGTGAGGAGGGTGATTGGGAGCAGGTATTTAGAGAGACATATGCAGGACAAAAGGAGTAGAGGTGGAAAATCCAAAAACTATACGAATAAGGTGAAGAGAATGGAGGTGGATTAAAATAGATGAGATATAGGGAAGAACAAGAAAAGGGAAAGAGATGGAAAAGGGTGGATAGGGGATGAGAGTAGGGGAAAATGGTGAGGAGGTAGAGACAGGTTGATACATAGGAAGTTACGGAATGTAGAAGCCAAAGACGAGTAGGAGTGAGAGGAAGTATAGAGGATCAGAGTAAATGATTAGGAGCACGATGAATATAAGGAGAAAGAAAGTATGACAATTTAGAAATAAGTAATGAATTGGTAAAAGTAATTTTTCTTGAACTTGGACAACACATTTGCTCAATCTTACTTAATGTAGAATAGATGGCCAATGGAAAGCAATGTCAGAGATTCTGTAAAATATTATTCAATAGTAACACAGAACATCATTAATCAGATCTTAACAATCTGAATTTGGAGCTTTTGAAAGACAGTTCTACATCTACATAAGTAATTGTACACTATTCCTCACCACATTAGAGTTATTTGACTTATGAAATATGTTCTTAGAATATACAATGTTACTACACTAAAGGTAGTGATTGACCATGGTTGAATCATATGAATGATCATAATTTGAATTTTATCATCATATAAATATTTTTGAATCATATGAGTGAATGTTGAGAGTTGAAGTGCATTTGCTTTGTAATAGGTCTGAATGTGGAGAAAACCCAAGCAATAGCCATTGAACCAGCTCTCTTTGAATGGCTAGCATGGTATCCTGACTCATTACCAGACTGGATGACAACAGAAGAGCTTCAGACTGCTGGGTACAATATTTTATCAGATTATAAACCATTTGTTCGACCTGAAGAACTACATGATCGTCGTGAGAGTACAGAACAATTTTACATGCGTAGTTTTTATCTGGCTCAGAGTGTGATAAAGAGTACAGCAGATATTGGTGAGTAATGGGATAAATGTGTATTTCATTACTTGTATCAATAAAGTGTAATTTTTTTTAAAAACATTAGCAAACTTCAGTGACACTTTTATGATTAAAATTCATTTTGTGTTAGCAAAAGAAGTCATATTCGTCACAATTTCTATACTGTTTCAGGAGGCAATATCTTGTTAGTTGGTCATGCAGCTACGTTAGATGTTTGCTCTCGACAGCTCACAGGCAGTGCTCCACGCACATCCCAAGAGATGACTCGTCTCATTCAAAAAATACCCTATTGCAGCATGGTAATGGTTTCTGAATCTGCTGATCATTCATGGGAACTTAAGGAATTGCCTTTTCCCCCTGTTACTCACACCAATAATATGCGATTTGACTGGAAAGTGTTGCTCACATAGCTCTGGTTTGTTTGTCTTTTCCTCAGCTTGTTATGTGACAAGGAAAACCCCACCATGCTGTAGATTATTATGTATGAATGTTTTTGTGGTATGATTGTATATTAATTGGATATGATGTCCTGCAGTTCAAAACTGCCTTTTTTATTATTCTCAGGATTTTAATTTATTTAATGAATGTTATTTTATTTTATTTTGTATTTTTACATTTACCAAGCTTTAATATACCAGTACTTATTAAATATAAGAAATGTATGTTAGCCTCCTAAAATCTGCATCAATTTCAAAGCTTTCTGTGGAAACTACAAATTGATATTGATATTTCCTCAGCATGTTTGTTATATTCTGTAATGTAATTGCCTTCTGTGTCTTATAGTGGTCTACTCAGTGCTTTCTGTTAAGACTGAAAAATGAGTGAAAAGTCCCAAAGAAAAAGCTGGCAATTGAAATTATTCTGAAGTATTTTTCTTTACACAAATATATTTGTAAAAATTAACATTTTATATGTATATGTAATGTACAGTGCAATATTGTTGAATGTGAAGAAACCTTTTTGTTATTTAATGCATTGTAAGTTGAAATATTTATTCAACATCTGGTTGTTGTTTATGAAATAAACCAATTTTATGTATTATTATATTTGAAGATAATTGAATGTCTTCTATCTTTGTTAAATTCTTGTATTCTTTATCGTTTTAATTTTATTATTTTACAGTAGAGCCATTTTTATTTATGATTAAGAATATTGAACAGGAACTATCAATGAAATTCAAAGTTTAAGTATGATTGCTTATTTTGGAAACATAATTTGTACCATTTCAAAATAACAGCTAATCATCTCAGTTTCCTATTTCCTTTGTATTTCCCTTACATCTTATTTGTACAATGCAATTGATGCTTTCATATCATAACTGTAGGCTTACCTTGTCCATTATACAATCAAACCATATGAATAGCAAATCTGAAAATATATCTGTATTCTCTTCAAAAAAAGGCAAGGCTCGAGCATTAGTGTACTAAAACTAAACAACTTCAATTAGATGTGTACCTTAAATAGTATGTTCTTGAATTTATTGTTGTTTGATATATGATGATGACAGAATTAGAAGGAACTTAAAATTAAATATTTCCATAATTGAAGATTAAGTTTTCAGAGTTAACAAAAATCAAGATGTTCTCAAAGGAAATTAAGATCTGCAAGTTCTATTTAATGAAGAAAATTTCATGGAGTTTTGGTTACTTTATGGAATATGCATGTCAAAGTCAATTGATATACAGTGGGTGTCAAAAGTATTGAAAGGCCTTGGGAATCTGAGAATATGAATAAACTTTACATAGAAAAAGAAATGTTAATGCCAAATTTTCAGCAGAATACATTATGTTCAGTAAAGTAGGAACAATAAAAAGAAGTAAAAAAATCTCTTAAAATGAAGAACAGGAAATTGAGAAGCCAGAAATATATGCAAATATCTCACAGAAAACTAGAGGTGCTAAATCAGCATGTACTTTCATGCAAAATTACACAAAAAGTACTCAAGTAGAAAAAAATATATGAATTTATTTCAAAATCTATCTTTAAGGAATAAGTTGAATTGAAAAAAAATATTTATCAACATACTTGTAGGAAGATGTCAACATTTTTTGAACTTGTGTAATTTTCAAAAAACCAGGTTTTTGATGAAAATGAGACCTGCACCACTCTTTTAAACGTCTTTCACACTATCCAACAACAAAATTTAATGAAAATATGTTTCTTTGTGAGTGTGTGTGTGTGTGTGTGTGGAAATATCTCAGGTGCTTCATGTTAAGTACCTCCAAAATTAAAATATCGGTTTCAAATTTAAGGATCCGCGACTTAAGTCAGATCGGTAGGGGAATATAAATTTTGGAGAAAATCGGCTGAAAGCTGTAGCATTGTTCCCGGACAAACAAGTTTGGCCGTCATTATTAGGTGTATTCGTAAGCTTCCGCGGCTCGAATCCATGAATTCTCGGCTATCCGGGAGACGCCGCGTCGTTAGTGGGTACCGACGATTTCGCCTGCAACATGTCGCAGGCTTTCTCAGGTAGTGACTGCGGTCGTACGCCCAGCCAAGACTTGCGTCCCCGGATATGCCGAGAATCCGTCATTACTTAGAGTATGCGGACCTACAAAATATTCGCCAGATTTTCGGCGACGAGCATTACATAACTTTCTCTTTACTCCGTAGCGGAAAGTTAGAATGGCAGCAACAGTATTGGAACACGCACTCTCTCAAACAGCTGCTTTTCCCCAAAGTCATACGCCGCAGTCGTCTAGGGATTGACTTAACTTTGATGCGTACCATAACGCTAATGAGTCTAAACCTGCGTCCGATTGCCGGCGCAGAGTCACCGCGAGTCGTAGATTACCATTTATGCGGTATCTTATGCGGAAGGACACGAGCACTCTTGGCGACTTGCGTGTGTCCTACACTCGCAGCTGTATATACTGTCACGACTCTTGATTAATCTTCTTCGCGTTTTCTGCGCCATCAACGTCGCCGATGCTAGAGCGCTGTGTGCCTTTTCGGTATAATATAGCAGTGTTAATGTACGACGTGCTTGAGTGTTCGTAGGTCCTTGGACCTAAGAGCTGCTGACTTCACCAGCGTAGGTGACGTTCGTCAACGAACGCACGTGTGACAATTTTAGCTCAAACTTTTTTTTTTTTTTAGGCTGATTGCCTCAAAATTTTGAGCTTTAAGGCCCTAAAACGTTCGTTTTTAGGAAAATGGCGCTTTGAGGCATTATTGAAATGCGAAATTGTTGAGGCTATTTTCACAGAAAATTATTGGGTTTTCGAGAAAACTTTCTGAACATTATTTAGAGAGCACTGTACTCATAGATATAATTAAATGTGAACAAAATGCCGCAATTAAATATTTAACGGGGGGGGACATGAGACACAAGTAAAAAACGACATTTATGTTCGTTTTTGAAAAAACAAATAATAGATCAATTGGCTTTAAGTCATCTTAAAGACTGAATTTGGCACTATCGTCTACCAAAATAACAGATAAATGTTGGAGCTGTTTTGAGAAAACTTGTTTTGATTTTTTTAAGTGCAATATATGGCACGGCAATATTGCGCGAAAACTACCTATAAGTTTCCTAAAAATATGTAAAATCTTAATGAGGGGAGAATTAATTAGACACAAATTTAATTTGAAGGGAAAATACTTTATTTTGTAGTTGTAGAAGATTTGAAAAAATCATACTTGTGAAATTTCTAAAATTAGAGTTAACCGTCGAAAATCGGCCTATGCCACTTTTATAAGTGCATGCACTCTGTAACAGGGGGGGGGCTTCTTGTAAGGTATTCTCAATTTTAAAGAATGTTTTGCAATATTCTGTCAAAGCTTCAACTTAGGCCAGATGGACAGGAATCTTCATTTGGAAAAATCCCCGCGGATGGCTTAAGACAAGTAGTGTTCACGCGCGGGGAGAGGCGGACTGTTTTGAAAATTCCAATTTTCTGGTATCTGGGGACCCCAAAACGTGGTATTTACATTGAAATCTCGAATCGTTTCCGCAGAGCCAATAATAAACTATGTTATACTGACATAACATACGTTATACTAAATATACTTATCTAATAACGTGTATATACTGCCGTATATACACGTACCTATAGGAAAGTAAAAATTGGAGTGTGTTTGAGAATATTTGTTTTGGGTTTTTTTAATATTTGCACAATTTATTTACGCAAAAAACCTTGTATTTAAAAAAAAAAAGATGCAACATGAACTTAATGAAAGACTAAATATGGAGGAAGGAAAAATGTCCATCTTCAATTTGTTAGTTGTATGTAGCAGCCGGACAGAAAAATCGAAGTTTCGAAATTTTCAAAAATTCAGATTAAATTCGTAAAATTTGAACCTATAGCTACGTTATAAAGTGTACTTTACGAAGAAAATTTTAAAAAACAAAATTTTACCTTTATGTAAAATGACTCCCAAGTTTTGCGAAGAAGTGCTTTCAAAGTCACGGCGCTTTGAGTGGAGCCAAGATCGATCGGGGAATATCATTTTGGAAGAAAATGAGAAAAAAAAAACCGTACGGTTTAGGCGCTATTGTGTTCACAGACGACAGCACGGAGAGGACAAATGACGGACTTGTTGCCGTCTATTTGTTTTTCGGTGTCAAGCGTCCACTAAACAGGGATTTCAACGTTACATCACGTATTAGAGGATTTCCCCCCTTAATTAGCAAAAACGACTGACAATTTTCGTTATCAGGCCCAGCAATGAAGTTTTTTCTGTCGTAAATCCGCCGTTTTCTCATGCAGCATTACATAACTTTCCCTATACAACGTATATTACTCCGTACATATACGTATGTATACGCGAAAGTATAAATACGATAAAAAGCAATATTGCAAAAGTGCAATAGTTAATTATATTTTTAAATTAACAATATATTTATACAAAACATTGAAAATTAATTTGTTAAATTATATCAAACTCTAGCAACTTGGTGTTTCAAAGTTTCTCAAACCCCGCTGAAAATTACCAACATGTTTTGAAATTGTTTATGAACATTGTGAGTTTTTCCGAACGATTATTAAGTTTAATATAGGTAATATTTCTCTCTATGATAATAATTAATATAAATTTCTAAAATAAATATTTAAAAGATCGAATAATGAAAATACATGGAAGGAGCCACGTCTAAGCTAAAAGCAAAGGGGCTGGAAATTCATTGGCACTTTTCATATCCGATGAAAGAGCACGTGGATCCAAGTGTTTCATACATTTCATTGTATTATAAAGCAGCACCTTAGCTTCATAACTAAGGTCATTATAGTATTTACTTGGAACCACTGTCAAAATTAAAATGTTGTGACTTTGAAAATGTAGTTGATAAAATAGTGCTTCTTTAAATATAATTTCGTCGATTTAATTGTCGACGAAATTCGCAGCGAAAACCTAAATTAACTGAAAGAAAGCAAATATCATTGTAAATAACAAATGTGATAAGACACACTCACCTCGGTAACCGTATAATACAGCCCGCTCACGCCAGCTCACGCTAACAGAAGTTGCCATCCAACACACCCGCCAAACGTTGTGACGTCATTCTGAACACTTTAAGAATGTTCTTGTTCCCGCCGCTCGTTCTTCACTTTCGTTCTCCTATCTCGCGATATAGGAGACGGTTCGTTACGATAAGACCCTGGTAAAAGGTAACAGGTACTTCTTGTAATATTCAAATGACAATTTTGGATCTTCCGAAAATGTTTGCCGAGTTTGATCGAAAATTGATAATTTTGACACCATGATACCAAATTCTATAGAAATAATTGTTTCTCGGCGAGGGATGGCCACACTGGTACCAGCTGCAGTGTACGCGTATGACTCATGGGCTTTGACTGAAGTCACGTCCCTACGTCTAGAGGCTGTTTGAAAATACATATTTTTGAGGAATGTGTGTTTTTACTATCGGTTGTTTTGCGTGGACTCACATTTTCATGGATTCTACGGTGAAGAGGAAAACTTACTGATTTTTGTTTGCTCTCTAGGTTATGTATTAAAGCTTGATAATTAATTTGTTTTTGTATTCAAACTGTCATTGTGTTAAAAAGTTCCAAAATGAAGAAAATGACAGGCCAGTTCCGCGCCACAACCTGGGATCCATTACTCATTGTGTCTCAAATTGTAGCAATGCAATGTGTCATGTATGTTGGGTTGGGTTTATGGATGGTAGTGATGGACACCCTTGTGGGATCTTCTCGTTCCCTCGATCATCTGTTTAAATACCAGGTAAACTATGAAAGATTATTGCAATGAAGCTAGAATAAAAGTAGTAGTCAGGCATTATAAAAATTTATTTAACCAGTTGATAATATGTGTTGTCATAGGTGTAATTATTTATATATGACAAGTCATATTGGTTATTATAATATTTCATAACAATATAAAATTTGACAAGACTGATTACTTTGGCACGTACACTGGGTACTTCTGACTGTTGCTGGCTCTTTCCAGCCTTTTCTATCATTTGATTCCTACTAAATGTTAAGTTTTCTGGAGTTATTAAATCTATTGCTAAGGTGAAATCAATGATCAAATTGACTGTTTATGATACTTTATCTCATAACTCTTCAAATTTGTTGAAAATGTGCAAAGCCATCTCTCTAGAGCAATGTAAGTTTAGCAGACGTGTTGACAATTTTCTTGCACAAGATGTTTAAAATGTCTTGTAATTAAGGAACAAACTATATTGAAAGACTTTCAACATTCAGAGAGTTCCAGAAGAACAGGATTGTTGCAGTTTAAAACCTTCCTGAGATTCTTAGTGGTATTCATAAAGATTCATTTATGTATACATTTGTCTGTGAAATGAAAAGTAAATAACATGAAAATACCTATTGCAAATGGCAGTTGGGTTAAAAACACACACACGTACACACTAACTGTGAGAGAGTATTAATTGTTATGATCTGTTTCTTGATGAAGTTTGAAAATAATGCAAAACATTGGAATGATCAGAGTAGGTGAAGGTAAGGTTCTGCCTTTTCGTCACTGTCAGCACATGGTTGGAGATTGTGTGGCTAGCACAAAGCTTCAGCTGCCTTTACCCTCAGGAAAAATCCTGGTACTCACTTGGGAAGGAGGCTGAGGTGACCTCAGAGCCACCCTGAATAGAAATCCCTGATAAAAATCCCAACCTATGTTCAATTCTGAGATTCAAACCTGAGTCCTTCAGGTCAGGAAGCCAATTCCCTACCACTGAGCCACTGTGGCTCCAATAGAACAAGTTCCTAAATTTAATTGTTTGGGCACCTCATTGGACAGAGATCAGAAGACATGGAAAACAAACTTCAGAAATACAATGATGAATGAATTAATCAAGAGATATGACTAAAGAAACCAAACTAAGAATCTACAATATGATATCTTAACTAATCCTCGTGTATGTTTTGAAAGTCAGGACAATGAAAAGTAGTGGGCAACAAAACTGGAGGCAATGCAAATGAGACTCCTTTGTCATCTTGCAGGGGTGACATTCAACATTAAGCAAAGGAGTAAAGACAACAGAAACTGGCTATAGACTTAAAAATTTAGTAGAAGAAATAAAGAATGGACAGAGAAAATGAGTCTCTTATGAACCAAGAAAGATTACCAAAATCAGTGTTGAAGTAGAATCCATTAGGGCAAAGGGATGTGAGAAAACCTCAAAAGAGATCGCTGGATCAGTTGGTATAAGCCTTCTGGTCTACTGGGAAACTAGAACAAGCGACAGACCTAGAACCTGCAGTTGTTGTTGTTGATGATGATGATAAGTCAACGAATAAAAATAGGTTTTAAATGAAATGTAAATAAAAATTCTTGATACACATCAAGTCGGCTGATCTGTATCAAGTCTGTACTTACCAGTTTTTACCAATTGATGCAGGCACACATTTCTTGTGAAGATTTGCTGGCATTATTCAGTAAATGTGAAAAATCTTGCAGCTTATTGAATTGGTTTTGCTCATTTGTGAAAACTTTAATGTAAGTTGATAATTTGCTGTTTTCACATCTGTTTCGCACCTTTTCAACAGTGTCTTAAGGGTCAAAGCCCACTTGTCTTTCCTTTGATTTTGAGAATGCCATGGGGGCACACTTGACTATTTAAGATGATATCAAGGTCTTTTAAGAAAATCTCATAATTGCCCTGAAGTATAAAAAGGTGTTTGTCATGAGTTTGGAATTTAGTGTATAATTATGAATCAATATCATCACTATTACCCAAAACATGTTTGATTTATCCTTCAGTCTCTAAGCAACATTACCTAGTAACATCTGCAATAAGGCTTCTATTTAATATCTGAATGTAAACTAAATGGGAAGAGTTAAAGGTTTTGATAAAAAATAAGAACATCATTAAATATGTAAAATTCAAAAGACTATCTTGGTTAGGACATCTAGAAAGGACGGATTCTAATTGAAGTACCAAGCAAATCATGAACTGGAAGTCTTTTAACAACTCACAATAAAAGGAGGACATAAATTAGATGGAAGAATGATATGCTTCAGGACCTAAAAACACTGGGTGATAAGAATTGGAAGAGGCAAGTGAGATGAAAGAAGAGGTGGAGGGTACTTGAGCAGTAAACATGTTTGTTAACATTCAAAAGATATGATCTCTTTGCATTGAATGTGATATTGGGAGCAATTACGATGAACTACATGCTTATGAGTCTAAGAAATAGCTTGGATAAAGTATTTTTGTACATCAAATTGGAAATTTTTGGAACCGCAAGCCAATTTCTTTTCACTTTTATACACAGTGAAATCAAAATTAATGTTCTTCCTTATTCTTAAAATTTATGTTATTCATTAATTAAATACCGGTGCCAGCAATAAAATATCAGCTGTTTCAATTATATAGTTGTACAGGAATAGTAATTGTGTGGTTGACTTTTTGTTTTTTGCATCCTTTCATACGAATGTGACATAACTAAATGCACATACATTATATTTATTTGTATTTACGTATATTTTTTCTGTGGCTCAAGGAAACTACACAAATTGGGTATGAAGGTTACTACTTTAATCTATTAAGTCAGCAGGTTTTAATTATTTAAAATTTTCATTTTTGTATGTAATGTGAAATATATTCATAACTGAAATATTTATTTCAGGAAATTCATGTTCGTGATGTGAATGGTAAATTAGTCATCACTGCATTTGTACTAAATGCATTAGTGGGGTATGTCCTATTGAATTAGACAATTTATTTTAATTTATTTGTGAATGAATTAATGAATTTGAAAATCTTTACAGATCCCTGGGTCTTTGGTGTATTGTGCAGAGAACAAAGCAATGCTTGGATTTCACATGTACTGTTCATTTAATTCATCTGTTTGTTTGTTGGTTCTATAATGCAAATTTTCCCAATGCTTTCTCTTGGTGGCTACTGAACATTGCGTGTCTTGCCATCATGTGTGTGTGTGGTGAATTTCTGTGCATGCGGACCGAATTGCAAGCCATCCCTGTAAATCTAGGCCCAAAAGTTGATTTATAGTAAACAAAAAAAGGAGAATAACATCTGTCTGTTGTGAAGTGTGATAATCAGAATATGGAAAGTATCGCCATGACTGTTAGCAGTCCTTTTGAAAAACTATGAATTGCATTGAAATTAAAATGACTGAAAATAAATTCCGAAGATGTTGGTTGAGAGTCAGGCCAAAGAATTAAAATTGTGTGATATCAGTACCAGTGTGCGATTATTGAATTGACTGTTGAGTTGAACCAATGGTGTTTATTATATCAAATACCAAAACTCATTGTTTAAAATATATTTAAAGTCCTTGGACTATGTTGTTTTGAATGAGGATTTGTTAGTGAAGTATTATGTACATAGATGTGATAATTATGAATGGTTTAAAACTAGCTTGATTCCATTATACATAAATAATTATATTTGAATGTGAATGAATTGCATTGTATTTTAAATTTAAATTATTGTTTTTAGGTGCATGTTCAGCAGAAAAGGTTGATCGTTAATATATAAGATTAAAAAGCTTAATATATAAGGTTTCAAGATGAAAAATAAATTATATGATGCAGGTTAGATCGGAATGAAATTTACTTCCTGAGTTAGCATGAAATTACATTGTTCAAAACAAATATTTAAAATGCGCATTATATTCAGATTTCTGAATGTTGTTCCTACTGCATGTAACTTTGCAAATGCACAAATTTCAAGAAAATATTTGTACCCTTCACAAAATTACGTGGTGATTCCTATAAAACCAACGAACTAATATCTAAAGTTTTTAAAGTTGGTGAGTGTAGCTGTTACGCAAAAAGTACAGCTTAAGCAGAATATAGTGATTGTAAGCATTTCAATGAACTTCCAGCAAGCAACATTAGTATTCCAGAATCAATTACAAGGAAGACTAACACACTTAAAAAATTATATATCGTTGTCTTCTATTGCTTGTTGTAACTTGAGCAAATAATCATTAAGTACAAGGTTATCAATATAATTATGCATTATGTTAATCAGTAAATTAAAATGAATCTGATTATTTTTTTGTACCACACTTATCAGAAAATACCAGCCTGTAAATCTCTTAAATTGGTGAGGTACAGTAATTAAAATATTGAAATTACATTTGTTTATCTACAAGTACTAAATTGCATAACTTCTTTAAAATATATCACAAGTATCTCCCTTAAAACTAAACATCATAATTTCAATTGTACTTTAATGTATTGACACAGCACCCTTGATTTTGTATCGTTTACTGTTATTCTAATACTGTATCTTACAAGACATGACAATCGTCATTCAGGATCCTGTTTGATTTATAATTTGCAAATTTTTGCTGTATGCAGAATGAACCTAAGGTCAAGAAGGAGAGCAAGGGATATTTTTGCACAAATTTTACAGAAAAATCAAATTCTATTCTTTGATTGATTTTCTGTTGGAATGCAATTTTTGCCCCCTAGTGGAAATGTTATTACCGAATAAATGGTAGTTTAAGAAGTTGTTTTATGTCTAATTTTTTAATTGTTTGAAATTAGCTTATTGACAGATTTGATAAGGAAACAATAAAAAAAACACGTTTTTGCACGCATCACGGTTCATGAAACTAAGTTATTTTATTTGCCTCGTTTTATCTATTATCTCTTTTAAATTAAATTTGCTACTATTTTTGTATAACAAAAAACAAACAAATCTATTAAAATTTGTTAATTTTCATTGTGTACACATGGAAAGTGAACACTTTAACAAATTTTAAATTTCTCATGGATCTTTAAACCACACTATCTACTCTTAAGTGACAAGTATGCTTTTGATAAAGAAAAAGTATAAATCATTCAACCTGCCTCAGGACTTTGTTCTCTGAAACATGTGTTGGGAATTAATACTTAATAATTCAATTATGAGTTGCTTCCACCGGAGCACTGAAACTCATAATCATCAAACTGGCAAAGCTCGTATTAAAAGCACCACACAGCATACCAAAAAACTTTTCTAGAAATGTTCTGCTAGGAGCTATAATTTTGATGTCGAATCCAATTATAAAAACCCTCCTTTGGGGATGCTCCCAGCACAATTGTAGCCAAGAGCAAAAAGCGCAGGGTTTTATTTTTATTGCCAATTGCTCCTAGCATATTGAGTTACTAAGTAACTAATTTACAAATTCCCAAGAATGAATCTAATGCTGGTTTGTTTGGTGTATTTTTCAATGGCAGGGATAGGTTGAAGATATGGGTGAGGTTTGTTAAAACAACAAAGCATAAGTTTTCTCATAGAGAAAAGGATTTAAAGTATTTCAAAAAAAAAAATTAGTTTTTTGTACAGGTTCACCATAAAATGTAAAGTTAACAAATCACAAACAAAAACAAAGAATAAAATAAAATTAGACAGGATGGAAAGCAGCATTTAAATAAGGTATTTGCAATTTTTTGCTTCAGGAAATCTGAATTATACTGGAAATGATTATTTTTCATAATGCTTATATAATTTCCTTCATTCTCTAGGTTTCACATAAATGTGTAACACAGTCACTTAAGAGACATTCACTCACTGATCCATCATGAAATGTCTTGTAAAATATTACAATTCATGCTACATTAGAAACAAAGTCAGGAGAAGCACCAAAAGTAACAATCCTGGAGTCCCATACATAAATGTATTTGAAACTCCATTACAATTACCAACCACTCAATATGGTCTCTTCATGAGGAATGTAAGTTGCAAGAGCTTAGCTCACTATCACATACAATCTGTAACATCCATATAAAGCATCTACCACAGCTATTAATTAGTTAAAGATTTCAAAAGGAGTGCAGCAAAAAATATATATAAATCTCAACATGTTTCAAGATATACTTCTTATAAGTACTATTGCTTTATTTTTAGACAATAAGCAGTATTTATTGGTTCAAAAAATGTTGGATTTCATATACTCTCAAAAGGCCTATTAACTTTTGTCTGGACTCTGACTTTTAATACATCAAGAATTCTTTGAAATACATTGGCAGAAATAAAGGAATTTTTGTCACAAAGTCATTGAATAACTTTTTAAAGTACTCATAAAAAGAGATTCCTTCCTTAAAAATATTTTCAACATTTCTAACCAATGGAAGTTAGAGAGCAAAAAAAATTAAATTATGTTAAAAATGTTCAATCAAAACACTTTTAAATGTTTTATAGAATTAGTGTGAACTTTTGTCAAATGATTCTTTGAAGGCACTGCCAGGGGCAACGACTATGTTCAGGACCTTTTTTCCACTTTACATCTGTTCACGACACTCAAAGAAGCAAAGAAATAAAATAATGATGTTTAACAATAAAAAATTATCATGAAAACCCACTGTTTAAAAACATGCTACAGATAATGAGGTTGATATTCATTTAAATTTTAAGAAAAGAAAAAAAAAGGTATTCTATCCATTTTTTTTAAAAGCAAACTTCTGTACTTGTTTTACACTAAATTCACAAGAAACAATATAGATCAAGGTAAAAACCAAAATATATTAACATCACCCACATTACACAATTTGCCAATTTTTCAACTTTGATTCTGTTTTAGCAGAGTGACGCGAGTTGAGTTCCCCCCTCATTAATAACAAAATAACATCAAGTCATTTACCTCTACTCTTCAAATCGTGAGGGTACTTTCTTAAACTCAAGAGTGTGGACGGAATATATACAGAAATTAATTTGAAATAAAATTGCTAATGTTAAATGAGCCAACCATTTTTTGATCCAATATCTACTTCACAAAATGTTGACGAAAAAAGTTCCAATTACTTATTCATTACACTGTTGGTGAAAAAAAATAACCAAGTACAAATTACTTCCGCAAGACTATTCTCTGACCACAGGTATTTAATAGTTAAGGTGAAAATAAATTAAAATGTTTAATTTTATTATGTTAATTGATTTCAATCAAATGTTGTAGCCTCTCAGTACTACAGCTTTTAAAAGTAAAATCAAAATGACAATGGGCTCAAATTTTTCCATGAACTTGTATCAGTTTTGTTGTAATCTTTACTCATAACAATGCAAAAGCATCCTTGGATTCACTCATTAATAAAACCTGTTTTATATCTTCTTTAACAATGAATGTCATTATGCACAAGAATTTTACGTACGCTTTTCAAAGTCAAAGAAATTTGTGAAAGGGTTATGCTTTTTCACCAAAGCTTTATTTGGAGGCATGTGGCTGGTTGTATTTAAAGTATGTTCACATACAAACTTGGAGGGTGTAGAAAATTCTAGTAGTGGGATAAAGACAATTTATAATGAAAGGTATTTGTTAATCTTTTATTTTATACTGTAATTATAGTTACTTTTATAAGAAAATATCCATTTTAGTGGAAGAGAAACCACAAGAAAAAATGAGAAAACCCCCATATTTTTAACAGTAGGAAAATTGTTATGGAATGAGTGTTGGGTCTGTTTTCGAGTTCCCTAAAAGACAACTAAATATACTACATTAGATCTAGAATGTGCGTAACTGCGTTGCATGTTACACCAGCTACAGCTTCCAAATTTAATAACAAATTTTATTAAGTTCATAATGCCTAATGGATGAAGAATATGAATCTCTTTCCTCAGTGTAAACTAATAACAAAGTTTAAATTAAAAGGGTATGTATAAATTAAAATATTTTAAAGAACACAAGTTCTTACAACAGAATAAAACAACAAAATTATACACACAGTGCATGAAACACTAAATTAGTATATAAGGCAGTATCTTCAAAAAACTTTTAGTATGTACATATTAGTACAATCTACACAGGCCTGTTTTAGCACAGGAGGCTTAAGTAGAGTAAAAAAGGCATGTGCATTGCCCCTACATAATATGCCCCAGCAATTATCTCCTTCTGCAGCTGGCTGCAATTAACCCTCACATCAAAATATCTTTCATGTGCACTAGCATTTCAATGTTCTATTAGCAACAATGTTCACTTGCAAAGGGCTAGGAAAAAACTTCAAATTCAATGATCCAGTACAATTTGCTTCTTTTTTACTGTTTTCAAACATGACAAACAAATACTGTACATCAATGAAAGCAGACAGAATTTTGACTACACAAGAAAACGTGCAAAAATATGCAAACGTTTCAAATATAGGATGATCATTTTATACAACAAATAAACAACTTGTCAGTCGACAAATGCCATCTACTCATATAAATGAATGAATGTCAGTGCTAGAACCTTAAAAATATGTTTAAAAAAGGTTTAAAACTGGTGGAGATAAGAGAGCAAAACGACTAATTTATAGCAAGATGACTAAAAAATATTCTTACACAAACTGAACATTTATTTTCAATAAATAATATCAGAAAAATTCAAATAATTAATACATTACCCACTAAATTCAAGTTTTGCTTGTTAATCAAGGCTACCTTGAGGAGATGTTTCATCTTCAACTTCTGGTATGACTGAGTCCTGCTCTAGTCTTTGCCTTTCCAACAGCAGTTCCCTTCGTTTCTGCAACAATATACATCAACCAAAAATGTTTTACCGAAGGCATTTAAAACAGACGAGGAACAAATCATTAATATTAAAAGAGGTAGTAAACACACATGATGTATACTTGACCCAAGGCAAGGCAAACGGCAAATGCTTATTACACAGTTTTGATGTAAATACCCATAACTTTTTCTAAATTGTACTCCAAACAGTTAATCAAACAATATTGTCATTAACCTTCAGTGAAATGTAGTAAGAGTTAATTGCTTCTCTCTAATATATGGTGATACATATATTATGCTGCTTATTTACTTTCTGATCTCGTGCAACAAGGAATGCAGTTTCAATAATAGTCAGAATAAAACAGGTTGAAACAGAATAAAATTTATTCTGAATAGTTATTTTCATTTGAATTTATGCTGCCTATTTAAGAAATTATAACGTCAAGTTTCACCTTTGAAGAGCTTATTTACACACCGAAAATGGATGTATTCTTAAATATTTATCATCAGTGTAAACAGATTACCAAGTTCAGAAACAGTATAACAAGAATAAAAACAAGCTTTTTTGTTCCTTTCACGACTATTAAAATGCACAACACACTCTCGGGTTAGGTGGTATAACAGTTAGGTTTGGTATGGGGCTTTTGTGTCCACGTTTGCAGGTTCAAACCCGATTGGACTTTTAGGGGAGAAAAAATCCTTTATACACCTTCCTTAAGAGGGGAAGTAAAGCCAGCTGTCCCATGTTGTAGATTTACTGTATGTAAAATATCCTCAAGCCCAAAAGAAGCCTCTGAGCTAAATTCACCAGCTACTTTATTCTTCTGCTACATGGTGAGAGGAACATAGTAACATTTGCATGGTCAGATGGAAGAGCGGGCCTGAAGACCCGAGTCTCACCACGTAAAATAAGGCATTAACTAACTAATTAACTCGCTAGGTTCCTCAAATTATTGTCAGTGTCACAGTGTTCTAAGATTGCATTCCTTGTAATTACGTCAACTATCTTTTGTTCAACATTTATATTGCTAACATACTTTAATATTTTTCTGAGCTTACTTCTTCATTCAAGATAACTATACGGCCTTCAATTCGTGGCATCAATTGGCAAGACTCTTGTTCCAAATCATCCAAACTTGCTCGTCGTGTCAGGCGACTTCGTTGTATATGAGGGGGAGAAGGGCTACCACAGTGTCTATCCCCAATATCTGCAGAACTGCCTCTTCGAAGAGGAGGAGGTCCATCAAGTTCACTGCTCCCGTCCAAAGTTTTAACAAGACTGTGTCTGTAATAATGAAACAAAAGTGAGCAACTTTTATTTATTATTCGCATAAACATTATAAACTTTCCTTTGTCTGGGATGTTTTATTACGACAAAGTATTGTCACTAAGGGGTATTACCTATAAGTAATACAAGTAGTGATTGGTATTACACAGTCACACCCACAAACAAATTCCATCGCTTTGAAGAAGAGGAAAACACTTATTGTAAGAAAAAAAGAGCAAGATTTTCCAATAATTATTATGCAGTTCAATTGTGTTTCCATATTAAGAGGTAAATAAACAAGTATGCTATTCATTCAGAATATCAACTTATCTAATTTCCCAGCCTTTTCTGTTATTTAAACTTTATTTACTTTGTTATAAATACAGTATTTCCATCAATACAATGAACAAAAATATAAATCATACCTTCGAGACAAAGTAACAAGGGATTGTCTGTGTTTTGATGGTCGTTTCGTCTTCCCCAATCTCATGTTAATAGCCTGAAAATGATTCTGAACAGCTCGACCAAGTTCCGGACATTCCTCTTCATCGACCTGCAAATAACACAAACATACTTCTTTTAAATGACATTTATTAGGTTTCCAGATTTTGAATTACATAAAAGTGAATGGAAGGAATACAAGGAGAAACAAAAACTAAGGACTAATTTCCTCTTGATTTCACCTACTTATACTGTGATTTATTCAACTCTGTCCCTGGCAGGCATCAGCGTTGACAGTTTCATCCAAACGGGAGCTTGAACATCACCATATACCACACCTGGTTACCTGCCAGGGGCAGAGTTGTGAAAATCGCAGTATAAGTAATATTGATTTTTTCCCCCCTTTTTATTCCATTTTAACAAATATTCTCGAAATATCCCATAATGTGTCTATTACTAGAACATATCACAGGAAGTTCTCAACCAAAAATACAAATATAACGACTAGAACTTAATTAATAAAATGAATGAACTCATTGAAAACACACTAAACAGAAGTCAAATGCAAGCAAGAGTGAGAATAAAAAGTTTAAAAAAGTCAATAAATCATCAGTGGTGCATATGTTTTCAGACAAATTCCTTTCCTATCTTTTTTGTGTGCTCGTTTGTGATGCTTGAATACGTGGTTACAACTCTTTAGTATAAAAAAAATTATTGTAGGGCCTAAATCAAACTATTCACATGTTTTAGATTTTTTTTTTTACTTTAATTAATGGTTTCATGTCCATGTTACAAATACATTTACAAATAATCAATAAGTGATAAAGAAGTAAACAAAAATAACCATAAGGCTGATATAATTATCTTGTTAGTTTGTTAGTTCTCTAACATTGATATTTGTTCTTGAACTGTTGTTCTAGGAAAGGAAACATAACTGTGCCTAGGACAAAACAAAGTGAAGTAGTACCATTGGGTATTTGAGAAAGCATTAAACATGTAGTTTCTTGTATATGTGAATAAATACAGTAAAATCTCTCTTAGCCGGAATCAATTGGGACAAAAAAGTTTCCATTTTAGGGAGGTTTCCATTTTATGCAGGTTTGTCTATTTTATAACTTGTGATATTGATATTCCCATTCTGAAGATAGTAAATTAAAGTAAGTTATGCAGTAATTTAAGTACAGTAAAAAATTATATGCGTTATATTTATTATTATTATATTAATGTATATATTTATTATTATTATTATTATTATTATTATTATTATTATTATTATTATTATTATTATTAAAATACATTTACATATAAAATACTTATAGAAGAAATCACCATTACATGAATACTAAATATTCATTGACAGCTTCTGAGTTTCTCTTGCTTTTGTAAGTTTGATATTTTTATCTAAGGTTAGGGTTTCATGCGTTTTTCCAAACATTGTTAAAATGGTTGTTAAACTCATTAAAATACACCCATCCTCACTGCCCAGTGGCTGCAGTCAGACTGATTACTGACTCTTTCAATTCACAATGTGTCTCTCGCTGAGAGATTACAATTTTCAATATGGAGCAGGGAGACACATAAATAGAAGCCATGTCTGCACATCTTCCCATGCTCAGGAAGTCCGAAGGGAGGAAATTCCCCTACGACGTACACTTTGAGAGACACGCAAAGCCAAGGTTGAATTCTATGCTGACAGCTTAAGCCCTCTCCTTCACAGCCTGGTTGCCATAACTAAATCACTTATCACAAGAATAGAGAATTTAAAACAAGACTTTTAGAAAAAGAATATCTAGCATCTCTTTGCAAATTCCAGTAAATTCCCAGGAATTCCATTTTATAATTTTTTCCCCCCTGTAGAACAAGAAAAAATGGTTCCATTTCTACATTAGACAGGTTCAGTTTTATGCAGTGTAAAATGTCATAACTTCAAGAGCCGCAGAAATTTTCTGGTTAAGGTAGGTTGTTGGCTTGTACAGGTTTCGTTTTAGACAGATTTTATTGTATAATAAATAATGTATAAATCATAATAGTACATAATATATAAATGTAATAAATTAGCTTACAATCTTTACTGTATTAAATATAGCTTTCACTTTGATGTAAGATGTAAATTTTCCTAGATGTCTTGAACATCAATGGTAAAGTATATTGGTGCTATCGTTCTGGCAACAGCACTTACCCTTCCCATCCCCCTAAAAAATCTTCAATTGTAAAATTCAAGGTATAATATTGATGTTCATCATAATGCTACGCTAAGGAAATGTAGTTATTTTTTGTCAATTTTTTTTTTCAGTTGCCAAATTAATTGTTTAGCCCTCTTACATCTTCAATATCGCAAAACTGCATCACTGAAAAATTCACAGTAAAGTGGAAGAATGTGTAGGAATGTTTCTGATAACATCATAATCAATGAGCAAGTACTGGATTTCAAAACAAGGGAAACCAGAAACATTCTATATTATGCACCTATTTTTAAAGGATTTCATGCTATGGAGCTAATGCAATGAATTGAATTTGAGGATAATTTGACCCAAATTAGAATCTCAAAACTGTAAGCTTCCCCAAATTAGTGAACTATTCCATCTACAGGAAGCACGAGATGCATGTAAACATATTAGAATCAACTGTTTTTTAGATACAAAATGAATTTGAAATACACTAGTCTTTATTGAGCAACAACTGTAGTCAATGCCCAACAGTCATCACTATTACAAGTGATTTGATGATATAAGATTATGACCTTTCAGAATGTTCACAGACATTCTCATTACTGTGAAATTTAGCTTAATAAAACACATGTTATTACATAAAATATTACTATATGTTCATACTATATGTTTCATGAAACAATAAATGCTTAGGAAAATCTTCATTTAGAAAAATTAAATTAAACATAACTAATTTACATGTGCAGTTGTTATTCTTTAGTTAAATATATGATGAAAAGAGGAACAATAATTATAATCAAAGATAATACTAACTTACCAAAATTTTTGCATCTTTCAACATGTTATATCCATCACAACCAGAAAATAAATATGTCTTAGTAGCCAAACGATAGTGTTGGTCATGAACCAAATATTCATCTCCTATCCTCACAAGTTGAGGATCAACCCGACTTCCAGGAGATTGAGTAGGATCAAATGCAAAACTAACTCCTGCCACTTGAGGAAATCTGCCTTCAAGTTTTGGATATGGTGAAACACCATTCTCAAGTGCATCCAGAATATTTTGTCCTGGAAATGTATAATTTATTTATTCACAATGATACAGGCAATTGTTCAAGACAAAATCAAATTTACATCATGTGATTATAATGAAATAAATAAACAGTACAAACAAGTAACAACAAATTCTGTACTGGTAGCTGAGGCATTGTGGTAATTCATAATGAATCATTATAAAAAACAACAAACAAAAAGTTAGACACATTTTAATAACAGACTTATTTAAATTAATAGAAAGGCAGTTCACCTTGCTAATGAAACACATATTCTTTGCAATAAAGAAACAGTAAAAAGTACAGTATGTTATTAATTAGTAGTTGTTTTTTTTTTCTCAGACATTTGAACAGTCATAAAAGTCATAAAAGCTTACGAGTTCTCTCTAGACTGAATCATAGGCCACAGTTAAGGTGGTGAAAACTAGACTCATTTTCAATTGTTTTTCAACTGTTTCTATGTGAGACTTAAGACACAGTTCTAATTTGCCGTTTGGTCATTCAATGGGAAATTCAATTCTGTGTGTAGGAGAATTTGTTTTAATGTATTATTGTTCAAGAGTGAGATAGGACAATAACTTTCTGCTCTGGCATGATATTTACTTAGCTTTAGAGAGCAACAACTTTGTTTTATATAAATTCTTGTGGTATCCATCTGGCTTAGAGAATATCTAAGGAATGTGTGAGTAACGTTTTGGTTATTTTCCACAGTTTACCAAGAACTTATAGAGAATTGTGTACGAATCTTAAATTCAAAATGTTGCAGTAATGCAATTAGAACTTCATACTGTTTTCCTATACATCTTAACAGAAGTCAGCATTCACATTTCAAAATTCTGAGAAGGACATTTTGTCATTTTATTATTTTAATTTGTATTTTATGAGTGTCATTATAATCTGCCTACACGGAAACACTAGGCAGATTTGTTAGTAGGAAGTGACTGAACATAAGACTTTGAGATCATTTCTCTTAATGAAATACTTGTTCTTATTGAGGTTGTCCTATCAATGTTGAATATTTATGTACAATGCCACCTGACTGTGGAGTTTTATCAAATAGAGATCGAGGTAATTTTGAAGATTTCAATGGGTACATTGAAAGCATCTGCTGCATTTATTAATGGATTAATTTTGGATTGCATCAACTCTTACGATCATTAGTTCTGTAAGAATAGTGCTATTATATGTTGGGAAGCAGTGATGTCCCACCCCTGCAAAAAACATTAAATCTGGCACTGACCTACACATGTCAAAAAGCATCTGCTAAGCTGATGACAAATTCTGAAGATTGTATATTTGTCTAAGAGACCTTGTCATTGATTATTCATTTCTTGCTATGCATTCTACAGAAGAATTTGACATATTTCTGCCACCCAAAGAGAAAACCTAATGATGTTCAGCTTTCTCAAAATAAACTTTTCAATTCTGAGGAAAGTTGTATATTTGAGGTGGTCCGCAATAAAGAATACTAAGTTGATATAAATAAATAAAAGGATAATGACTGTTCTTCTTGGCAAATCGTGCAAATTTCTGTTCAAAGTGTCTTCTTTGGGTGCCTCAAAGAAGAGGAAAATTACAATACCACACCCACTAATAATTGCAACATATGAATCTATGGATGGTGTTGACATGAGTAATGACAATGTAAATAAATATTACATTTTCATAAGAACAAAAAAACTGTATAGGTGAATTTTTCTGTCAAGGGCTCAGACAGACCCTTAGCGATGCCCTATCGCAATATTCTACAGTAGAACATTATTCGACAATAGACATGATAATGTTACCATCAGCAGTGTGTCTATGAAAGGTGCCCTTCAAGACCAAGTGAAAAGTGAATTATGGAGCTTTGGGTTACTTGCTTTATGTAGAGAGGGGACAACATCCAATTTCGTAACCATTTTGCCCCCTCTCTCCTGCAGTTCTTCTCCCAACATGTATACCATATTCTCTATATTTTTGAAATTTATGTTCATTCTGGTCTCTGATGTCACAGAAGGGGAGAAATGGCTTCCGTTAATGATGTAGTTTTCTTGTATAGAGGTTTTTTATTAAATAATTTTTGTGTTTTTACAAAAAAATATGAAGCTTTTATGGTCATAGATGGTTTTATAGGTGATGTGTTATATGGAAAACAATGATACACAAATACCTCATTTTCCTTCCTTTTATTCTAAGGCATTTGCTTACTGACCAATAATAAAACTGAAAACATTAAATTACTTTATGTACTATCTTCAGATAATTCAGACTGTTATGTGAATAATGCTCCAGTATTTTCTGTTCAGACACGTAAGTGATTATTTAATATTAATTTCTGCCACATCCTATTGGGGATGGTTGGTAACATGAATGTATGCGATACCGATTCACATTTACTTCATAAATTTTGAATAACTTACACCGTATTTGTGCTCCCTATTGTTTTATCATTCTGCCAACTGAAGAATGTTTACATGGAAACTATTTATTTATCAAGATAGAATTTAAGAAAAGTGAATGATTTTAGGAATGGGAATCAAGATATTAATTTTCTCACAAACTTTTTGATGCAATTTGTATCAAATCACAATACACAATAGAAAGTACACAAGATCAAGATTTTTTTCCTAATGAAATCTGTTCTTCAAAACTGGATCTTTCAATGTGGTCATGCACAATTTCTTTAAAATTCAAGTAGTTTGCACATAATTTTGTGTGAAATAAAACCATTATAAAAACAAGATTTTCTCAAAATAACTTCAAATATTTCCTTTAAATTTTTTACTTGGTTAATGCAAAAGACACTTAAAAGATGGCACAGGTCTCATTGTCACTGAACTCTGAATTTTTGAAAAAGGGCAAAAGTTAGAAAATAATGCAAGAAGTATGTGCAGTTATAAAACCACTAATTTGGTGATGATAACAAAACAAATTAAATCTCTCCTCTAAAAACAATCCCTGCCTGTAAAACTGAGCTGACACTCCTGAAGAATTATCAGTCGCGGGTTTAAACTCCTGAGGCTGACAGAATGATGTGGACTTCCGCAATATGTAACTGTTTTAGAAGCTCTCAAAATATCTGCGCTCATCTGTAGGCCTGACCCAAGAATATTACCAATGCAGAATATGTTGAAAATTAGAATTTGGTGTGCATTGAAATTTTAACAGGATTATTATAATATAAAAAAAAATTGCATACTACTGAAATTATTGCAGTGTAACAATATTGATCGAGTAAACTTACCTGTAACAGATATCACCACCAGAGGATCCATCATTGGTATGACAGTAACTAGATCTCGCATTGTGAAGTTCCCAGCAGGATGAACCATATCTGAACGAAATGTACCAGAATTAAGTAAGACCAGATCTGCTCCAGTGGCTGCTAAAACAACATCACATATCCAATTTCCTAAATTTGATTCACTTGTACGAACACTTTGGAAACGTCCATCCAATGGTACACTAAATGATCCAAGAACTTCATCCATTTTGCCTTCCATTACACCTAAAGAAGAATTAAATTTGCATTCAATAAAATTACATATACAACTGCAAAAGAATTATTTTTGTAAGTACTTACTGTCATATTTTTCCAAAGCTGCTTTCACATTAGGATCTTCATCATAAGATGAAGTAACTGAAATGTCTTCAACAGTAATTTCCACCGTTGCTTTCTCAAATGACAAAGATACTTTAGAAAACTGACGAAAATCTGTTCCACTCTTGATAATATATTTCCCATTTACCTAAGAGAATAATTTGAAATTGTACGTTGCGAGTAATGAAAAAATATAAAACT
>BOPP01000046.1:6260836-6281266 GCA_017312745.1 Gryllus bimaculatus
TCTTGTAATCTGGGATTTAATTCTGTCACTTAAGTTGTTGTCTTTAGTTTGGCACAATACAGTAATTCAGAGTAAAGCGTTTTGGCTAGTTTTTCGAAATCCATTTTCAACATATAATGCTGTGCAATGGTGACTACTTATCAACAGAAGAACTTATTATTTAATAGTATTCAATACAAAATATGTTTTTCATAGCTGCTCGTGGATTAATCAAATAATTATTTAATAGGGTTGTGGATTATGTAATAGCATTAACCGATAATGCGATCACCCAATGATATTAACCTTGGCAGACAAATGTAGAAGAATGACTCTTATATTGACGAGGGCACTGAATTCATTGTATACCGAAATTAAAACAAGTAAGTATTATACTTGTAATCGAGTGATTATTAAAAGCTAGTCAAACAACTAGCTGACAGAAATTAAAATCCAGATACAAATAAAAATATTAGTATGCCACCAACATAAAAAAATTAGAATGTGCATAGATAATTTTAGATTTTTAAATTGTGTAAATTGGACACTAGGACTTTCTTCAATGAGAGAATCATACTTATGAACAAAATCCTCTACTTTAAATGTGATTTTATTACAATCACACTGAAATTATCTTGACTACTTATTTCTATATGATCTTATAAACAGCATCATTGACAGATATATTCTTTCAAAATTAAATTGTAAACTTCCCCGAGATCTGAGAAGAGTTGATGAGTCCACATTCTTTTATCCAGTAGCTCGAACTAATGTATATTTCTATAGTCCAGCGAATCGCATGACTATACTTGCAAATATTAATTATAACATTGATCTTTTAACTTCAAAAAGTAATTTATTCCTAACAGTAAAAAGAAAACTATTAAATGAGCATGAACTCATGTATTACACATTATGTATTATATTTAATGTATTGGGCAATTGTCTGATTAAAGTGGAATAAATTACTAAAAACTATGGGAAACAATAAGAATCAATTGAAACTACATTATTTTCAATGTAGTTCTTGCAGCTTACAATAATGCCTTTCACTTAAAGATAGATCTTGACGCCGCGTCCATGGCGAAGGTGCCGACGTTTCGGTCGCCATTCTGCGGCGTCACCCGGACAGCCTAGTAAATACTGACTCCGGCCGCGGAAGCCTACGCTCTCACTAGATCTTAATAAGCTATTGAAAGGCAAAATAATGGACATATTTATTTGCAAACCTCTTGCTTCAGTTGAGCCCCTAGTTTCCTTCCAGCTTCTACAAAATCAAGGAATGTAACTTCTTCAGGATTTATATTAGAAAGTGTATCAAGCCATTCCTGTTCCACCAACCCTATCTATAACACAAGAAATAAAGAGTTTAATCATCAAATTCTCTTATTGACTTGCAATCTGTTTGTTTGATCAGTATTAATTCATACCAAACCCAATCTCTTCCCATTCCAGTCAACAACATGTGTAATACGACCATCACCAAGAGGTCTTCCAGTTTCTTGATCAATTACATTAGACATAAGCCATGGAAAGTTAGTTTGTGCAGTTAATTCACTTAACTTTTCTAATCCAAAATCTGAAAAACAAATAACTTAATTTTACTGTTTAACAGAACCTACAATACACAGGCCAGTCAGTTCATCATAAACCAATAGGATGATTTGCATCAATGATTTCCCATGACATTCATTAATGACGGTATCAATTGAAAAGAGTTTGAAATAAAAGCTTTATCTATCAGACATAAGTTGAATAACTTAAAAGAAAACACAACCACAAAATAATAAAACGTGCCTTAAACTAAAAAAATTCCAATTTTAACATACCAAAATCATGATTTCCAAACACAGCACAGTGAGTTCCCAGCTCATTCAGTACTGGAATCATCTGTTCTCCCTTTGTAAATGTACTTACTGCAACAAAAAGTAGTACAAAATAAAACATACAGCAAATCCACACAAAAAGTTCACTTAATTACAAAGGCAATAATACTTACACATACTAGGTGAGAAAACATCACCACTAAATAGAATTAAAGGATTCAGATGAGAAAATGATTTAAAAGCGGTGCAGAAACGAGCAGCTCCACCAACAGGTTCTGTTGCTCGTGATTCTACATTATATACATCATTGAAATGTAAAATAGTAATGACGTTGCTACCCATGGCTCCTCCTGATAAGGAACTCAGTGTACGCCGACCTGCTTGTCGCACTTCAAGTGATGCCTACAATAAAAATGGACAAACATGTTTAATTGCACCTTCACTTGTATTCTTAATAAAATATTTCTCTAAGTAACAATTGACACAGAACATAACATGTGCTGATGAAATAATTTTTTTACAAAAGTGCAACAACTACACATCTGAATATATAATACTACAAAGGATGCCAAATACATATGAATAAAAAAAATACTAATTTAAATAACTATTCAATATCACTAGTATGTAACCTATCAATTATTTAATTGACTCCATAAATAATAACTTTTAACTCTATAATAATTTCTTTCTTAATATTCCTTAACTCCTTATTTAATTCCATTACTCCCCCCTCCCCCTGTGAATTTTATTCCACCTCTAATACATATGAAATATAAAAATTAGTCTGTTTATTTATACATGTCCTGGGCAATAACAGTATATTCAGACATTTTGACTGTACCTGTGCTTACCAAGTGATGATGGATAAAAATGACATTTGGGGTATAAATAGATTATATTCTTGTATCCTATATATTATATCCTCATATATCCTTGAAAATTAGTCATCTACCTTCCACCATTGCCCTCTATGCTACATTTTTTCACTTTAGAATAAAACCCTATTTTACTCTCTTGTACCATAAATTACTATTTCAGATGCAGATCCAGAAAGAAATTCATGGGGGCTACATTTCAATGTGGACTCCCTTACCCTACAAATATGTTTCAATGCTTGGAGAAAAAATATGGGAATATTCCTTCAGATAGGTTAAAATCCATATGTAACTTTTTAGGGCTTGTGTCCCCTTGATTCACCATTGTAGGGTATGCATATATCAAAATTAACATTTATATATTCTGATTCAAACATGTTCCTCTAAATTTGATTAGAGTATCAAGAAATACACCAGAATGCACATTCACCAGAAATATTATTAATCTTCTACATTTGCTATTCTTCTACAGCAATATTGAAGGGGATTTTTATCTGATGTAGGAGTAATAAATATTGTTCATGAAACATATGTCTAATATTCAAAACTACATTTCAAGCACTAATAATATTAGCAGCTAGCAGAAAAATTAAACATTATTTATCTAATTTAATCACATGCCCATGCTACAATATATTTCCACTAGCTTTGTAATGTAAATATTACTAATTAATTCACAATAGTTTACTTTCTGATTTACTTTGATAATAATACCTACATTTAAAAAGCAAAAAATTAAAACCATGCTTAATGCCATGCATTGTCTTAAAGAAGGTCTATGTTAGGAAGGTTTAACTAAAACATTGAACAAAAAACAATTTTACACAATTAATGTTAACCTGTTTCAGCCATCCTACAACACTTCTCACTCCAGAAGAAACTTCTCCAGGAACCTCAAATGAAGACGATTCAACCAAATTTGACCATTTTGATCTAAGTGCTGCTTGTGCAGCAAAACTTGCCATAATTCACTCAAAATTCAATAATGTACTGAACTACAGAATAAAGTACAGACAGATTAACATAATGTTGTGGGCAGGAATGGTAAATGATTTGTGTTATATCAAAAGCAGTATGAACATATCACTTATTATTATTATTATGGTGATTAACACTATAAGGAGCTGAAATTTGTTAAGCAGAAATTAGTAAAATTGCATGCAAAAGTACAATTGTATTGAGATGTACGGTTAATTTGAGCATTAACAATGCAATTAAATCAGCATTTCATTCAATTTCACTGAAGTTGCACCATAATATAGTAATGTTCCCATCACAAGCACATATCGGAACATTACATTCCCAATTCGGCACAATTTCGCACATGCCACTATAAAAATAGTCAATACATAACATACGTTTATCGCCTATATTCAAGTCGGGTTTCGTAGCCAAGAGTATACTTTCTGTAGCAATGAAAATATCGCGTCAGTTCGAACCAGAACTCTTACGTTAATGATTTCGATCAGTAATATATTCTAGCATCGAACGTTACTGTCCTACCCTCCTGCCAATCTTCACCCGATTGTGATTCATCCTTAAACCCCGGTTAAGCCCACTTGTCCCCACCGGCCATCCGTAACCAGCACCAGCGCGATGTCTGGCCTGCCCACTGTCCTCGCTTTTCCGATGTCTCCCCACTTCACCTCCCACTCCGACTTGAGTTATATAGGCAGGTTAGACAGCTTCGGCATTCTGACATACATGTATCATATTTCATTACAGTTCTAAACAGGTTTTACAGCATTAACGCGACAATTTTGATAGGGAGACAATTTATTAAGTACTTTCTGAGGAGCGTTTATCGATCATTTTCCTCGTGAAAGCAATGACCCCTTTAAGCCTTGCCGCTCATCCCATTTAAGAACATTTCAGACAACTGAAGAAGATTGACAACCAATTTAAAAAGTTTTATCTCCCCAATAAAATTTACAATATTGTGACTTTGACATTTTTTTTGAATGAACGTACAGTAAGGTAGTGAAAAATAATGAAACTGAAATCTTGTGAGTCCATTTGATTTACGCGCGTACAACTGAACATCGTTCTTCCAATGTTTCGTGATTAAATTAATTTCGTAAAACGCATTCTTTTCCATTATGCTCTCCTTTGAATTGTCCTATTGCAGTTATAACCATGAGAGTCCATCACCTTCAAACGATGACTACGACTCAAGTCTTGCGCAGTTGTAACAGTAACTTTCGGTATCTCGGTGAAGGGGTCGGTTTCTATTTCTTTGTAGATTGGTCAATACGACTATGGCCCACTTTCGTTGAACTCCAATGTATATTACTCACTCCTCTTAGCTGATTCGTGTAGGGTGTGGCACAAAAGAATTTAACAAAACCAGATTTGGTAAATTCGAAAATTGTCCGTCCTTAGCATTGTTAACAGTGGTTCTCTGAATCTCGCCTTCGACATTTCAACATGAGCAAGTACTTCAGCACAGCTTAATAAACTGGAGGTCACTGTCATAAAGGGAGATCTGAAACTCCCTAAGAAGGGAGGCTCGATACTACCGTCTCTTGTATAAACTTCGTTAAAAAAAGCTATATGTATTAATAAGTACAATGCAGTTTTTTAAAGAAAAAATAATGAATCCGAACTGATATTTTTGTGGCTTCATATAAAGAAGCCCCATAAAATAAAAAATCCGTTCCAAATTTGAGGGTCAGCGACAGCAGCTAAATCTATTCAGAAATAGTATTAACGTTGCCGGAAATCCTGTGTACGGTAAGTGCTAGTGTTTTTAGTTAGTGTCTGCCAGGCTCAGGGCCGGCGGTTGGTGTGAAATCCGAGTGGGGCTGTGACCCCTGTGAGAATACTCCCACGTTTCCCCCTCACCCTCCATCACCCACCGAAAATCTATATAAAGGGGAAAGTACAAACAGATTTTTTTTCAAATTGTCAATTTTATAATTAAATTGTCATCACATTTATTTTACGTAACTTTAACAGAATTCATTTATGCAATGCGAAAATAGCGCCGCCCTATGCGTTTTTTGATACAAGCTAATTTAACAATGTTTATACATCGATTTTGTCAGTCATGTTGCTATAAACTAGTAAAATCGCAATTCTGTTGAGCCGAACTTACAACATAGTTGATTGCATATACGTCTTGAGTCGACCCAATACCGAGAAAGGATTTGAAAGGAAATTAATTTCTGGAATTTGGCGTTTATAGAATATTTCTCTCACTCCAAATCACAGGAGGGTGCCATGGGGGCCATGAGTTTCCGTTTTTGTTCTCAATGTGGCAAAATTGATTTAAATATTTATTTATGTTAAATTATGTAATTATTTAAACAATAGCATTGTATAATATCATACCTACAGTATATAAATAATATACAATATAATAACAAATATTGTTATTATTTAACAAACCTCTGCGGACCCCCCCCCCTCCCAATCATCTACTGGATCCGCCGTTGCTCCAAATCCTGAGTGGGTAATTTACCCACTCTGAATTTTTCGTGTGGGTATGACTACCCACCATACCCACATTATCCGCCGGGCCTGGTCAGGCTGTCTCCGTCTGGCTGGCTGTGTGGCTGGCTGTCGCCGTTGCCCGGCTGTGGTCAACGATAACGTCTAAAATGTTCGGCCGATTTTCTTCAAAATTGATATTCCTCAATTCAACAGGCTGATGGCGCGGAATTGAATATGAAACCGATAACTAAATTTGATGGAGGGGGGGGGGGCAGTGTATTTTACATAAAGTCTCTGGGATATTTTTAAAAAATTGGTCCAAGTTTTTTGATTAAATTTTGCTGTTGGATAGCGTTGGGGATGCTTAAGAGACTGGTGCAGGTCTCATTTTCGTTGAAATCCCTGTTTTCGCGAATATTGAAAAAATTCAATTTGTTTTCAGCAACTTCTTACATTTCGAATATTGAAGATAGAGATTTTTCCTAAAAAATCTATTCTTTAAAGACAGATTTTCACCCCTGAAAAATGATTCTACATAGACAGATTTTTAAATTAGTTCATTTACAATTTTTCGAATATGAAAAAATAATTAATGTTATTTTAATTATAATTTACAATTGAAAATATCGATATTCAGTCGATTTTTACTCTTTTCTACAATTTGTATTATCAATGAATTGATGTATTTTTTTCAACCAATCCTTAATTGAAATTAGCCCAATTAATTTTCCCCTTAAAAAATTATATTTAAATAATATGAAAGAAACATTTTAAGAATTGTGTACGATATTTTGTACGAGCTTTTATTAGGATATGATATTGCCTCAGTACGCTGCATTTTCCAACAATGCTGCGATATTGCAGTTTGAGGAATTATTCCGAGAATTTCATTGTTGGACGGCGACATGGATGGGAAAGAGATAAAGTAAGGCGGCTGTATGTACTTAACGTTGATCTTACAATGTCTCTACGTTCAATAAAATAGTACATTCAATTGTATTAAAGAGTATTCCCCCATTTCGCAGCACAGGTTGCCATAAACATTCGAAGATGTAATTCATAATAAAGCTATTTTCGTTTTTATCATTAAGGAGATAATTATTATGGCTTAAAAATATCTTAAAATATGCAGAGCATAGCGAAAGACGTGATTAACAATCACGTGACCACTAGCATGTGAAGTGTGAAACATTGCAATAGCGAAGCATTGCCAGGTTCGCTAGTATGCAATAAAAATTAACAATATGAATGGGTGAAAACCAGAACGGTGTAAGTGACATTTTATAAATTCTAAGAAAAAGTGTTTATTTTAAGCTATATTTCAGTGGCAATGTATTTTATGGTTTTAAAGAACAATTGAAATGACGTGGTATTAATGATGAAACGACGATGAAAAAACGGCAACTTTACAGTAGAATGACTTGAATGAATGAATAAACAGTTTTCTCAGAATTTATAAAATGTCACTTATACCGATCTGGTTTTCACCCATTCATATTTTATTTCCTGTATAAAACTTTCTTTATAAAATTTAGAAGCGTGCTTGAGATGAAAAGATGAACGAAGGCGAGTCAAAGAGATTCCCGAAATTGATGCCTCCAGCGTTGCCAAACAAGCTTCAGTGATTCCAATTGTTGACGTTGAAGACACACCTGTGAAACCGCTGAGCTGCCCGAATGCGTGTGTCGACTGATCGGTGAGCTGTGCCGCGCATGTAACTTTGCGACAGTTTTTGGGTTCGTCGCATTTTAAAATGACGGCAATCGATCGAGCAGCCTGAGAACATAATATTTTGTAATCTGTTAAACAAACCACCATCTGAAAAAATGGGGGGGGGGGGGGTTTAAAAAAGTTACATATGAATAAACTATGCAAAAAAGTGGCATTACGGAGTGATATCTTACGCATCATTGGATAATATTTATAATATGTAATGTTGCTGGTTGATGCGTTTCAATTTTAATGCACAATTCAATAAAATATAAAACTATTTAATTTGTAGTCTTTTTCAATGTATGCCCTAATTTCAAATATGTTATTTTACTTACTTACACATGTATGTTTAAATTTTTTTGTTGAATAATGTTTAATTGAAACACTAAAAAATACTTTCAAAATATATTTTAAAAAATATACAAAATTCAAATGTGAATTGATAGAATTTTCTTTATATTTCAGTTTCAAAATGGGCGGGGGGGGAGGGGAGATCGGTGAAAATAAGAATAGACTGGCCCAAGAGCCTCCAATACTGTTAAAGAGCTTAGGCCCTGCTCTAGAGATGTTGACGATAGCCTTCGGGAGAGATACGATGAGAAGTCGCAAGTGTGTGAGTTGCATAAGCGTTTCCGTGAAGGTCGCGCTAGTGCTGAAGATAACCCGCTCAGCGGTCGCCCGTCCACTTCCCGTCATAAACGAAAACTTCGAGCATGTTTGTCGGTATCATCCGTGCGAACAGAAGAATGACCATTGACGAAATGTTCATTCCAGGTGGTCAAACTGTCAACAAACACCCTCTACATGGAAATTCTTCGCCGCCTACGAGATGCAATCATCCAGAAAAATGGGAAGTGATTTAGATTTATTCAGTAAAAAAAAAAAATCATAAAACAACAACAACAAACAAACAAAAAAAACACCTATATGATGTAGGGGGGAAAAGATTATCTGCGCACGTTTTCTTAAGTTCCAGAATCCCTTCCCGTCATTTTAATTATAAATGGTTGAAAGATGAGTAAAATTTTAACATAAATAAATAAAAATAAATTTTAAAAATCGCTAGATTAGCAATATTTGAAAAATAGTTATATTCGTTTCCGAGTTATAGTAAACATTTGCATCGGTACACGAATTGCAAGTATGATTTTTCTGCATTGCTAACAAAAAGCAACTTGTCCTTACCTCTACTCTTACCATTATAAGCAAAAGAAGAGTTCAACAAAAAGTGCCATCGCGAAGCTACATTTACATCCAGGAGCAAACGGGAGCAAATCTCAGCATTTGCACAATGGATCAGGGAAACAGGACAAAAATCTGATCGAGATGAGTGAAAGATGGGGTTCTACTCTACCTGTTCCCTGGCTACAAATGAAAATTAAAGGGCAACGATTCGCTAATTCGGAAGAGGTGACGGAAAATGCGACCAGGCGGCTTATGGAGCTACATAAAAATGATTTTCAGGAGTGTTTCCAATAATTATACGAACGTTGGCGAATGTGCTTAAATGCAGGGAGGAATATCTTGAAGGAAAATTAATTTAATTTACTTTACCTTTAAAAAATAAAAACATTTTATATAATATACCTTATTTTGCGAGAGAAGTAATTGAAGTAAAGATTCACCTTAGAGAAGTACTTTGTATGGTCTTGCTACCTTCTGCCTGGTTTAAAAAATATGAAATCAAAAAATGTCCTACATTTGCACTAGTATTTTAACATCTCAAGGTAAAAACGCATACTGTGACAAGCTCTTTAATCAATAAACGCTCCCAAATAAATAGATTTTATGAAAAGATAAAAGGTTTTACAGAAAAGTCTCTTTTAATAAATTATGTGCGAATAATTACATGAACATACATCAAAAGAAAAAAAAGGGTCAAATACGTACAAATATGCACTAACACAGGGCACATAGCATCCAATACTAACCAAATGTCGCCAAAATCCACGTTTTGTTGTTACTTAATATCGAAAAAGCAACTCCCCCCACACACACACACAAAAAGTCCATATGTCCGTCCGTCTGTTAACAACACCAACGCCATTATTCGTAGGATTTTGCCAAATGAATATTGCCCGATCGATCTGGACAGTCCTGCAGCCCTGCGACTTTGAAAAAAAATCTTTAAATTTTGAGGGCACTTCACTAAAAGTCCACGAGACATATCAAAATGTCCATGACTCCATTTTTTATTGTAATAATAATCAATTTAATTTACAAAGATGGCATAGGTTTGGTTTCTACTGTTACCCTCGAATTTTTGTAAAATGCAGAAAATTGATATTTTTTAACTGTCTCATACTACTATATTATTTTATTTATTATACTGAAAGAAAAAAAAACGCACATGTGTGTAATCTCTTTACAGAGAATAAGACAATAAAATAACATAAATATCACAGTCAAAGACCATCACTAAGTCGCACAGATACTGTTCATCCTAACACACTGGTTGATTGACAGCCGTCTTTCTTTACACTGCTGGATGTGGTATCGATCGCAGGCGCTTCCGTAGAGTTCGCACACGCAGGTTTCCTTTGGATCGTGGAAAGTCTTCAGTTTACACACCAGATGGTGAAAACCATGCCTGCGGACCTCGAGACCAAGTGACGCATCTCGTAGTTCGCCGACATCGAGTTTCTGTTACACATTGATTCAGATGTGTAAAACTCGGGCCATATTTGTTATCTTTTCTTATTCAGCGTTTGTAGGATTGTTTCCGCTGCCTTGGTATTTGGCAGGAGGAATTGTAGTCTGAGATCCTCTACCAAAAACGCTTCTTGGGAAAGTACATATACCAGACTAGATCTTGTTCTTTTAGATATGCTCAATGCTCGTTTTAGAAACGTTGCTTTCACTTATCCAGATCGTATACATTTCCTATTGTGAGTTTTTTCCCAGATGATATCCATACCATAAGTAATTATCGGTACGACTTTTGCTTGAAAAAGCTTCATAGCTGTGTACATGTCCAAAAGTCTAATAAATTTTATTTCATATATGGCGATCATTGCTTGAGAGTTTTTCTCTGCAATGTGTTTGGTAAGCTACTTGTTTCTGGTGTCATCCCTAAATATTTGAAATGAGGGACTGCTTCTATTTTACTACCATCAATTTTAAATGTGTTTTGTGTGGCTTTTCCTTCCTTTCTGAAAATCATATATTTTGTATTGTTGGTGTTAATCTCGACGTTTCGGGTTTTGCACCATTTTTCCATTTTTCAATGGCTTCTTAAAGTAAAGTGTTCATTTCCTCTTAGCATATCATTACGTTGTCGGCATATGCGTATATAGTTACTTCCTATGTCGATCAGATTTGTAGACGCGAGGATGAATAGTAGGGGACTTAATACATCATCCTGAAGCACTCCATTTGTTTGGAAAATTGTTTCTAATATAGTTAGGCGCATTTACGCGTATCTCAGTATGGAGCTTATGTCTTGTTTATACATTGTGTGTGCCAAGTACTGCTCCGAGTTGGTACGTACCCCATTGCCTGTTGGTGTAGTCACAGGCTTTTCGAGAAATCGAGAGAAATGGCAAATTGTGTACCTTTTTTTTTCTTCGCGACGTTCTCTATGTCATTCATTAGACTTATTGTGGTGGCAGTTGGTTGGTTTCTGCGGAAGCCAAATTGTTGGTCTGGTAAGTTGGAGTCTTAGGTTTTCGGAAATTCTCAATGTGATCATTTTGGATAGAAGTTTGAATGGAGCACATTCTAGCGCGATACCTCTATAAGCATTGGTATCCCCGCTACACTCCCCTTTGTACGAGTAGAGTACCTTGATGGTTGATTCTCTCCATTTTTAGAATATGTCACCAAATTCTACGCATTTGTTATAAATGTTTGCCCACAGTTCGCATAGCATCGTGACTGATTTAGTAAGGTGTTCATTATAAATGTAGTCTGGACTGCCGTTTTATTGTTTTTGAGTGATATTGCTTTCTTTACTTCCTCCGGTGACATAGGACCCAGGTATCTACTGAAATTCCTCCCATTTCTTCATTGCTATGTATTTATTATGAACCTTATATTTAGTTTGCCCGGTGCTGTCGCCGAAAAAATTCAGAGTTAATAGTGAAAATCGGACCTAAGCAACATTTATAGGTGTATTTTACTCTATTCTTGCAAGAAATTTACAGAATAATTTGGAGCTGTTTTGGGGAATTTTTTGAAAATGTCCGGGGTGCTTCATGTAAACTTCTCTCAAATTTTAAAGAAAGTTTTTCAACATCTCAAAGCTTCGACTCGAGAGAGATAGACAGGGTTTTCTTCAATTTGAAAAATATCCTTTATAGTTTAGGCGCTAGGGATGTTTACAGGTGGGCGGACGTTTTGAAAAGATCCACTTATTTGGTATCAGGGAAACCAAAAAGGTGTGTATTTTCGTTCAAATTTCGAAATCGATTTTCCGTAGCATTACATAACTTTCCCTATACTACGTTTATTACTCCGTGTATACGTACATATACGGTAAAATAAAAATAGAAGTTTGCAGATTATGGCATTCAAAAGATATTACAGCAGCACACATTATAATCGCACATAACTCGGAAGTGATGCGTCCTAGACCTTTTAAGTCAGGTTTGCTGGTCCAGTAGGGACACTACTTTGAGGACGGGTAAATATTACTCCACACCATGGGCGGCCAGAAAAGCGCAGAAGCTGAAATCAATGCGAAGTTAAATTGAAGGGAAATTACCGAAATTTTCTTTCACGGTAAAATTAAAGGGACTATTTTATTTTCTGTACCTTTTAATTTTGACGCTCAGAAATATTGGAATGGCTTCTTTAGTACAGTATTCGGCCCTTTAACGCTATAAAACATATTTCGGGGGATGGGCGTTCGCAGTTGGGGGCTACTTTAAATCAATTATTAGTTTTATACAATTATTATTTACGAAGTGCAGGATTTTCGCACGCCTCCGGATTCTATATACTTTATTATTATTATTATATATTGTACCCAGCTTTGTCGTTTTGATTCTTCCACGCACTGCGATTGTTATTTAAAAACGGTTCCGAATTCAGTGCCAACTACCCTTGCTACAGAACATCGAGAGTAACGACAATTCTTAACTCCTGAAAGAGTTAAATGTTTATTTTGAATAACAAACAACATTGTACGTAACACGTCCTCTATTAGTCTTTAAGGACTAATTTAGAGGATTTGTTACATAAATATTTCATATGTATCAAATGTAAGCCTCAAAAGGTAAAGATGTGCATGAATTTCTCGAAAATTAAATTAATTTTAAATGGAAAATAAAAGATAATGAACGTAACGTGTGGATAAACGGGTATATTGCATCCGTGTCTAAGAAAACTCGCTATCATCGCACGTTCACTTGAACCATACCACTCGTACAATTTAATTACAGCCTTCCTCTCTTTATAGTTAAATAAGCGTCGGTTATGTCACATTCAGCTGGTTTAAAACATATTGATTTTTTGTTCACTAAGTAAAAGTAACGCAATTTAAAAAAGTAATTTGATTTTTTATTTGTGTTCATTTCTCTTTGTGAGCAAATATTCCTTTTGTAAATAATAAATAATTTACATGTTTCTGGAGTGGATATGTTCCTGAAATGCAAATTTTTGCCTAGAAAGTATTTTTTCGAACCATTTTTCTGGAGTTCAGCAGCTCAGCCATCTCAAAAGGAGTTATTTGACAAAATATGTTTAAAATTGACTTAAGAGCTTATTTTAGAAGTTTCGAAAATAAGTTAATTTTCTTAATGCTTAAAAAGTGAAAAATACATGTTAAAAAAGAGGAAAATATTTATGACACCTGAACACCAGTAACCAAGATAGAAGTCTTGAAGTGAAACGTAACTTTCATCTTCTTTATCACTCTGCTCTGCACATATTGTCTGTACAATTTGAGGAAGTTTGGGAGCTACTCGTGTGTGTTATTGCTTGAGTGCCATTGCCTGAATCAAGAGTGGTTTTAGAAAAGGCCCACTGACATTATGACCAGACTCGCTCCACTCAATCTGGTAAGTCCCATAGCAACATTGGATGGGTGACCGACCACTGGAATCCAAACTGGCACGTCTTTCTCCGTATATCCAAAAACTCCCAAGTATTAAACTTGAAATTATTCAGAATATTCATAATATAGAATTGAGCAAAATGTGTCATAATATTTTTTTTTTCAACAAAAATATTTATTTTTATGCAACTCATAATATTTATTTTTTAGGAGATGTGCAATTTGGTGTATATAAACTGCGGGTCCGTCTTGAATTTCCACTACACTTAACACTTTAACACAGATTGCAGGGGGGGGAAATGCTTCTTCTTGCAAGTACTTTACAGCTCTTGCGGCAGTCTCTCGCATCCCAATATCCATACCCCTCTAACATACCAGTCTCTGTTGTAGATCTCTTCTTTGCATATCTTTAAAAACCTGATTCTACCATTCCTCTCTGGGTCTATCTCTTTTTCTTCCGTCTAATGGAAATCACAAGCCATTTCAGCCTTTGGGTTTCTAATTCATTTATAATTCATTTTTGAACCTGCATTTGCTTAATAATTTCTACTTTTTTTCACCTATTGAAATATATTGTTCAGAACTTATTAAAACACGTTTTATTAAGACTATGCCCATTTCTAAAACATTCACATTCAAAAAAGTCAAATATACAATGCATATTAAAAGAAGTCACATATTGCTTACTTTATTTAGTGTTAATTTTATGTTTACATATTATACAACTATATACAATTTATATAACAACAAGTATAATATATAATAAGAATTAAAATGCAAAATCATAACAGAATGAATTAAAAATATCATGGAAAATACTTCTGTTTCTTCAAAGAAAGAAGAAATTGGGTACCCATATATTCATATAGTAAAAATCTACTTTGAGTGGTTGATGTAGAGCAACTTTGTACATGATGATACGCATTATTCAAATATTTAGTGAAATTAATGACATGACATTTTTATAGAATATGTATTAAAATATGTTCACATGATATGGAGAGCTATTAATAACCTCACTTGTAAGAGTAAAATAAATCAAAAATTAATAATCTGATATGTAACATTATATTAATACAAAAGAAAAATCAAAATTAATTTATAATACGCAATACATATATGCTAACCACAGTACAGTGTTCACATTATGTTCACTCTTTCAACATGTCCAACACATGACAAAACATGAAATTTACATAAACAGATATGTATTGGTTAGCAATGCAAAGATGTTTAAAGGCTCTACATCATCAAAATGTTGGAGTTTGTTTTCCCAATAAGAAATACAACACTGATTGGCGATTGTTATTTTTATAAAAATACACTAGAACTTTATAGAACTGATGTGACCTGTGAGAAAACACCAGATATGCACAGGCAATATTACATCATTAGTAAATAACTTGATTGTTCAATGACTGTTGTTTTTAGAGCTTAACCATTCACCATTTTGTGATAGAGCAACTTTACTATTAATTAGAAATCATTAAAGGATTGCTATTAGAAATTTAAAGCATCAATTAGGTTTCCAAAATACACACTCAAAATCTGAATATAATTAATGTGAAACGTATTGTATTGCTAACCATACTTAGAAGTCCATCCAGAGGTGAAACATTGTACTGTATTGAGAGTCAAAGATGTCCTGCTCTTTATACCAACAAAATGTGATATGTTTGAAGTGAATATTGAAAGGTTACTTGAACAAGTCAATAAACTGAGTATTATTAACAGTACTTACACAATTACAAACTGACAATACTGCAGGGACATAATAGAAAAATGCAACACAACTAGAAGCTACTTGATAGATATTTGTAAAACAAATGTTCAATACCAGATTCATCATCAGTAAAACTTGTATCCTGGGAAAAAACTTCATACATAAAAATAATATATCGACTCTCAACTCAGCTAGTAGAGCAACATACACAACATATAAATATATTTACAGAATGACATGACAATGAGCAATTCTATTTTGTTTGTAGTGTTTCTCTCTTTATGAATATGTCAATTCTATTGCCTTTCAATAATTTTTTAAGACGTGCCTCATAAATGCTGCCAGCACATTAAAAAATTGAAGTGATCAATAAATGTAAAAAGTACACATATGGTACTCTCTTTTCATGACATTACATGCCAAAGTTCTCTGATAGGTTCCATTATTTCAAATCCCTACATCTACATAAAAAGAAGATTTTCCATCCACCTAAACAGTTCCAGATGCATTTTTCAGTAGCAATAAATTTATTTATTCATATTTTAATAAAGGAACTGTAAGAATGATAAAAATCTGATGACCATATAGTGGGAGAAAAGTATTTATCATTGAGATATGATGCAAATAATGTATCACAAAGAGCAATTTTCAAATGCACCTTTTAAAGGTGTCTTGTAAAGACAAACCTCAGAATTGTAGGTTTTATTGTTAAAACTTCTTTACTGAACATAAATTAAGTACACTTAAAACCCATATCACAAGAATGATATGGTAGTTAAAATAAGACAAATCATAACACTTACCACTCATTCTATAAGACATTCACATTACGTAACAAATTATATGCTTACTTGGACCTAAATAGAAACATGATATGCTATATTTATTGTTAAAAACAATTATCTTAAAATTAGAAGTATGATTATGTTTCTACGATACAAATATTCACAGTAATGAACTTGACTGTACAAATATACGAAAAGAACAATATCATATGTACGTAGAATGCACCCTTTCTTGGTAAAGTACCAAGAAGCAGGTACATGCAGACTCAGCAAAAAGAACACCACCTTGGCACTGCCAGTAGGGGGCAAATAGTGTGATTGCTTATAACAAAGCGATGAATCACACTAACTGATATCCTTGCAAAAGGTATCATCACTTTGGTAAAAAAAATTATATCCAGAGAGAGAAAAACTGATTAAAAAAAGGGGTATACTCTATTCCATATTGCTGTGCGCTGCCAAAAGGAGAGATGAAATACAATACCAGCTGCCCTTCAAGTGGCATTGCTCATTTTTGCTAATAAATCTCTATTGTCAGCCACTATATTATATTTTCGAAGTCCAATACTTCATTACAAAATACACCTGATTACAATAATACTTAATAAACACAAAAACTATTACAATCCACACAAATTAACCAGAATAGATAAAATATATCAAATTCTACCTCTCCCTGATGCAAAATATTAAGTTATCATTTCATAACAATTATTTGAAGATTAATTGCTGATTGGCGAACATTTATGTTCTTAGATATGTAAAAATATAGTGGTAATTTCATGTAACAAACTCGTATTTCCCAAGTTTTTCCTCAGAAAAAAATAAGAAAGTTCTTACAATGAAAAAAGAAGAAGCAAAATGAACACAATACGGATAATGTACAGTAATTTCTCACAAATAGATTATGAATATTATGCGTACGTTATGTTTCTTTCATGTCCATGTCATATAAATTATTAAAATGGCACAATGTATCTTAAAATAACAACACTGTAGCACGATGATGAATGTCAATTGCAACAATTATTTGAGCATAGAAGATTCTATATAATACAAGCACATAAACAAAATAAAACCACACATTTCTGTTTTATCCTCCCACAACTAACATGATATGCCACAATACCATAATCACGACAGGTGAGATTTTCTCTAAATGTGTGAAGTATGGAAGTAATACAAATCTGTTTGTAATTATCTTAGAAACAGATTTTGTATAACAATCAACATATTGAAAAAGAACAATGAACTGATGTCAAAATATACATTCTCTAATGAATAACTTTATTGAGATGCATCACACAAGTTAAAGAAAACAAAAAAATAAAAATAATTTTTGGTTTCGAAAAGACAGGCTTAAAAATATAATATTCAAGTGGTTTTTAAAGAAATATTAATCAAGAATAAATTTGACACTTTAGTAAATGCAAAAAATGTGTATTAAAATTGCAATCCCAGTACCTCGGTGACGACTGTTCATTAAATCTTTTGAAACAACACATTACAATTTAGTGAACACACTAAAACTAAAAATAAGAGCAGGGTAATACCAATCTTTTCTTGCCACTTCTACAAAAAATATTTACAAATTTTCATATGAGAAAGATCCTACCTGTCGCAATCACAATTTAATATGGCCATTAACACGAAATAAGTTTCAAAATATGACAACAGTATTTTCCAACAAGATGGTGGATACCTAACAATACCATTCACATCACACAAAGAGCTTCTATAAAAAGAACCAACAGCGTGTAACTCAAACTTCAGTCTTCCATTGTACTACACTAACATACCTCTTATACGAGGATGCTGCACAGGCGGCAGTTCACATATCTTGTTATGTATCATGGCACTGCATTTTTCTTCCTTTATAAAAAATGTTTACATATATGTGAATAATTCTTGCATACATATTTAAAAAAGGTACAATGACTTCCAACAAAAACAAAGATGCACACTCCCGTCTCTCAAAATAAAGTAACTTGCGGAGCACGCAAACTTTAACACTTTTCACTGCACTAGAAAATAGTCTCCAAAAAATTCTACGTAATATGCAAATCTTTCCACACAATACACAGATCTTAAAGGATCACATATCAAGATCAAGATGGATGGATATGTCGGAAGATGCTAATTTTATAAGAGTTTTTTTAACTCTCAACGCTGGTAGTCGAACTTTAGGATTTTGATGCCAACATTCCTTCATAAGTTTTGCCATACCACTCAATGTCTGAAAATAAATTACAGTGAATGTCAGTACCTAATGAACATACAGTTTTATTTTATGCTTATGTCAGTACGGAACAGAGTTTTATTTTATGCTTTTAAAGAGTCCAAACACTTACCGTATCTGATGCCCATCTATTAGGTACATTTGGTCGCTGCTGGTCTACACACACTACTTTCCTCATGTCCTCAAAGCTAGGATCATTTGGCACAAGATCATAAAAAGGAGGCTTGTATTCTTCTGCAATCCCACTGGATAACGTCCTCCGGCATACTTCCCATAATACAAGGCCAAATGCATAAATGTCAATTTGACGATACGATTCAAAACAATCCATATTGATTCTGAAATTCAGATAAATCAAACATGAATTCAGTTGACTGAAGACACTGTCAAGACCCTAATTTGTATCTATGTGAATGAAGAGAATCTGAAACATAACATCCTTTATATGTTTCCTGAAACACAATAAAAACACTATTTTGTTCACCTTCAAAAGAAACTACTACAAGAATTAATTCAAATTTCTGAGCAGCAGTGTTGGAAATGATTAGGTGTTCACATATATTGTAAAAATTTAAATGTGACACAGCGTAACACAACAAAATAAAAAGATTAGTAAGTATTTTATGCTAACACTAAAACATACATATCAGCATTAAAATTATTGCAAATTATTGAGTACTCACGTTTCATCTAAAACCTCTGGGCTCATATATCTTTTAGTCCCCACACGTGGATTAGCACCTATATCAGTTTCTCCTGTTGAGTGAATATGGGTGACAGCAAGACCAAAATCTGCTATTACACAAGCACCATTCACCTTCATTAAAATATTTTTGCTTTTTATGTCTCTATGAGCAATTGCAGGTTTGCCCTAGACAAAAAGGTGCATATCAGACATAATAACACATACCTTTTTTATCACTTAGCAGGCAGTAATTCTGTCCTCTCTCGAGCACTTTCACACATTCAATAGTCTTACCTGAGCACCAAATATTTCTGTATGTAAATGTACCAAGCCACTCACAGCAGAAAGGCATATTTTCATCATTTGGTGATGTGTCAAAGTAGTTCGATTTAAATGATCATAAAGAGATCCTAATGGGTGATAATGTGTTATAAGCCACAGCTGAGTACACGAATTGCGGGATGTCATGTCAGAACCGATATAACCCAGGATACTTTCATGACGTAGAAGAATAGTGCTGGAACATGCACATAAAAATTAATGAATGCGCACTAATATTACAAACAAATGGAAATTTGTTTATTTATTTATGCCAATCAGCTCTGTACAAATAAGTAACAAATCATATATTAAATTATAAGCTGTAACTAATTTATTATCATCATTATGGAGCAATGAAAATGATCGACGCATATAACTAAACAAAAATTATAATCATCATTGTTAAAAAGTATAGTATATATACAGAAACAACTTTCATAAATACAAATTACCATAAACCACATACACAATACTATCTCAGTTTCATTTGTTTGGCAAATTCAATTTAAAAGTGATAAAAATAAAATCCACTTATTTTACATATTCATATCCATCTATACAAGTAATAATTCCATTAACAGGGCTACTCACCTGTAAATTTCAGTCTCTCTACTCCATGATGCTTCATCTCGAGAAAAAAATATTTTTACTGCAACATTTTCACCATGCCAAATACCCCTCCATACTTCACCATACCGGCCCTTTCCAATACATTCTGCTAATGATATTTGTCTTGCCAATGTTCTTTGAATAAGTAATGGCAATCCAGATCCTGATCCGGATGTAAGTGACTGCTCCAAATATTCCTAAAAAGGACAAATATGACAATTATTAAACATGTTAATGGT
>BOPP01000046.1:6281374-6314779 GCA_017312745.1 Gryllus bimaculatus
ACACAATGGTAGAAATGACCTTCATGTAAAGAAAGTGAAAGATGAAATTGGGTTTATTATTAAACATTTTTAGAAATATTCTAAATTCAAACAAGGAGTTTGCATTTGAAGTGCAATTGATTGCATAAAACGATAAAACAATTGTTAGGATTACAAAATGGACTTTTTTGTGGATTAATTTAGTCAGTGTAAGTGATCAAAGACTAAATTCACACTTTATAAATTCAGTTGTAAAGACTTGCAATATCTCAATCTCTTAAGACAGAAATATTCACAGCAACAGCAAGTTTAGATCCTAATTACGGTCCTTGAACAGATGGGATCCCATCTTTATTTTAAAAATAATATTGCCAATATTACACCTTGTGAGTTTCACATATTAATATTAGTTCCAATGCACACCAAACTTGAAAGAAAACTATGTAGCCTCCAGCCTCAAAAGAGGTGTCAATGTTGTCATTAGAACCTCAGAAACTTGGGAAATATCTAAAAACAACGATACAGTTTTGATTTTGAGAGAAAAATGCTAGTACAGTAGAACCGTTATATTCAGGAGGACTAATAGGGGGTGTCGTTAGTTTGGATTCAGAAATGTAAATTAACAATTACATCTATAGGGTTTCAGGCAAAGCAATGAAATGTGCGATGGAAGAAAATGGCAATGGAGTGTAACGATTACATCATCAAGCAGATTCAGTTCCTCACAGGAAAAGAAAGTTACCGATTCCTCTAAGTGAACATTACTGAAACATTATATATGCACTGTAGTTGCCAGTGCAATAAAAGTTTCATTTTGACCATTGGTTCAATAATTAGTTGTTCAATTTTAAATAAGTAATTGTAAATCCTTTCTTTACATTACAAATAACCACTTTATTTATTTTATTTTCCCTCCATCCTGAACTTTGTATGTATTATCTGAAATTTCGGATTAGTGGGATTCAAAACTATAGTACTAATTTAAATGCTTGTTTTATGTTTTCAAGTTTCAATTTTACATTTTTAAACGTCTATTTTGCCCGCCTATTGCTAGAGTTTTGCGTGCCTATAAATCTGCAGCTTAGTTATCACTTTCTCACACTTAAGAAGAAACTTCTTAAGAAGAGGAAGTCATGTATGAAAAAGAAAAAAATGAAGAAAAACCACTTATTACAGGGCCCTGGGAACAAAAAAGAGTATAAATCCTGATGCCAAATTTAGAGAAAAAAATCCTCTAACATGTGGTGTAGCTTGAATCCATGTTTTGTGGGTCATTGATACTGAAAAATGATTGACAGCAAAACATGTGTTTGTGAACAGCACTAGCGGCTAAACAGTTGAGCCAATTTTCTCTAAAATTGATATTCCCCAATCGATCTGGCAGATGTTGCAGCTCCTTGAATTTGAAAAATTTTCTAAAAATAATAATAAAAAAGGCTACATAGTTTTTGAGGAATATTTGTTGATGGATATTCTGAAGGGCATAAAAGAAAATGGTGCAGGTTGAAAACCACAATTTTTCGACAAATTGAGAAACTTCGACATTTTTTTGGTGTCTTCCCACAACTACAATTATGACTGATCTTTTTTTTTTTTCTTAATGAAAAGTGTTCATCAAAAACAAATTTACATATAAGGTGAAGTTGAATTTTTCAAAACTATAAATATTTTTGGAGTAATTGTGTGTCAAAATTACTCGCCTGCTCTGAAAATACTGTGCTTCTTGATCGCAATTGTAGGTGTTTATTGTTGGATGCTAAGTTATAATAAGTATAGTATTTCATATTTCTTTGTTCGTTTCTTACATTGGAGCTTTTGTTATACAAAATTAATATTTTAAAAATTATTTAAAAACTATATGAAATAAAGATTGCTAACCTTCAGATGGCCTCTGCCAATTTACAGTTGGAGGATACATAAGTAGTACATTATTTTATATTATTATTTATTATATTTACATTATATTCATTTTATTTTATTTTAAATTACGTCCTTTCATTGTGTTAAATGAGAAAACAAATAGATGAGCAGTCATTGTTGATAGTTGTTATGCTGTACAGATAACATGATAACAACAGCTGCTTTTCGCCGAAAGAAAAACAAATACTTTCATATATTTGTAGAATATAGAATACCACAGTGTTTAATAATTACTATTCTATATTTTTCGATCTATTTGTTTTCCAATGCTATCAGTATCGTATTATTATTAACTATTAAGTAATTTACTTTCTTGCATTCTGCTTATTTTTCGCAGCAAATGTTCTATGATTTTAAATGAGTTCTACAAAAACCAATTCGGAGAGAAATTGTGGCACAAACATTACTAATGGCGAGAAAGTATACTCTGCTTTAGTACCAATAGTTTCTAATTACTAATTATATTAGTTCCACCGGTGTTTATAGTAACACCGGGTGTCACAATGCCATATTCCCCCACCCCTCTATTTTTGGTACCCTAAAAGTAGAATTGAAATATGACTAAGAATGAGGGTTTGATGAATTCAATGAAAATGAAATGTACAATATTTGTATAACAGCAAATTTGAGATCACTTCATGAAAATTGCATTGAGGCTCCCCGTAAAGTACCCTCAACCTAAGTTAAAATTTCAATTCAAAATCAGGGGGCTATAACATCAACCACATCATTTGTGGTATATCAATTTCGGTGAAAATCATACCATCATTAATTCCTGAGTATTGTCCACAGATGTTGCACCATAAACGAATTATTTGGAATCATGGATCCACAAAATGTGAATTCTCAATACACAATGTTTTAGAGGAAGTAATTTCCTACATATTGGAACAAGATTTATCCAATATTTTTGTATCAGTTTCCCACAATACAAGTTTTTCTGTCAAAAAATTGTCTTTCTTTACAGCAACATTACAATGCTTTCTTTGTATTACATAAATAGTATGTGAGAATGTAAATATGAAAAAATTGTTCATGCCAAAAGAAACACCCAACCAAACACTTATGTTTGAAAATTACCCTTAATGTGCTATCACCAGTGGCAGTCACTCGCAAGAAGTCATCTGATGCATAATACGTTTCAGGGTCCGTCATGGAACGTGCATTCAGAAGTCTCTTTCGATGTGTCCGCCTCATTAACAGCAACACCAGCATCCCCAGGAGGCCAACCGCAACAACAGGGCCCAAAATTGCAAACGTAAGTTTCATTGCATAACTTGTGCTCTCTGGGAAAGGTGGTTTATCATCTAAAACAAAAAAAAAAAAAAATTTATTATAAGATTGTATTTTTTTCTTAAACGAATCTTTGTGATGCACTCATGTCAATGAGACTGACCTGTTGGAGCAACAATAGGAGGCAATTCTGGAAATGAACCGTTATTGCAGAAGTCACCCCGACAGCAGTCAATTGCATACTGACCTCCTGTATGCCTTTTTGTGTGACCTGAATGACTTGCTACATTGCAATAGAAAGGTACTTGATCTGGTGTCTTGGTACAACCACGAGTCACCCTCTCCACTCCCGCTGAATCACGTACTCGAGATTTGTAACACTAAAAAGCAGTCAATTATATATATAAGATCAAAATTACAAAAAAATACAATTTACCATTTATAATCCAGCTCATCCGTTTTACACTAAAATAATTACATCTCTACTACATTGTCATAAGTTTCATTGCCACATACATGAAAATAAAGAGGTTCTAACAACTACATTTAATAATAGTAAATAAGCATTCATATTACAATTTATCATCAACTTTGCAGCAATTTTGGTGACAATTTATAAAAAATAAAAGAATTTTGATTTCTTGGGAATTTTTTTTAACAACGAAAATGATAATATTGTTATTCCACAACACATACAATTAATATTGTTTTTAAGTCAGGTTAACTGTTAGGATACATTATTACAATACAAAATCTTACTTAATGTTTAACGATTCCATACAAAAACTAATGAATTCTTGCCGCAATGAATAAGGATACTGTAAGCTGCACTGAAGTCAATTTCACATAATAAAGTATTAAAAATACAAACAAACCATGAATATGCCATTAAAAGCATAAATCACATTATTGTTGAGCACAGGATTGCACCCAGGATTTTCTGTATGTGTAAGGGAGGGGGAGGGTACAGGTTAGGCATGCAGTGGACTTAGAGAATATTTTATTTATGCCAAATATAAGCTGTATTTTTATATACTACTTTTGGACAGAGATAATATGTAGAACATTAACAACTGATATACTGAATGATTTTGGGAGTATTCAAAATAAGTGAATCTACATTTGGCTGAAATGCAGTTTGTGATCAGATTTGTTCACACGTGTGGAACAGAAAACAAACAGAATGAATCATGAGCAGATTTAAGCAAGTATATGTGGAGAACAAAGAACACATACACACCAAATGCTTTTTAATCCAATCAAATCTTTAATTAAAGTGGATATTTGCATAACATGCAATGGTAATTTTGCATTGGACAAACTCAAGGAAGTTTTAAGTTACCTCAGGGCCAAAGGCCCGAATCTTGTCCTTAACCTGGACACCTGTAGCAAAGCTCAATTCTGCATGCATGAATCAAATCACCAACTGTTTTGAGGGCCACACAATTTCAATCAAAGCCAATACGCAATAAATTTGTTATCTAGTATATTAATGTATTGAGTGATCTTTAATTACTCACATTAAACCACACCAATACAATATGCAAGTGTCTAAATGTTGAACACTAGTTCAAATTAATTTTTAATTCTTAAGTTAATCTCAGAATTTTTCCATGATCTCATTATTTAATTCTCACTAATAGTAGTGTCACCGAAGTCAACACACATGTTCCTATAAAACGTACAGTAAAATTATATAACATCCATACCTGAACTGCTCCTTCACAAACAGTAGATGCACTACAATCAGGAGCTTCGCAGGAATGACATTTGTACTTTTTTGGGAATCCTGCAATTAGATTATTTTGTGCACTAAGCAATCTTTTATGATCAAGATCTGGAGGTTCTGGTAGTTCAGGATCATCCGGTGGTTCTTCACCCTCATTACTATCATGCAATGTCTCATCCATTAGACGACCCATCGTGAAGTCGCCTATTAACCAATAATAATATTGAAATACACAGCTGCACTTGTCACCAAAAGGGGTAAAAACACTAGGTCAAAAGCCAAGGTAAAAAATCAATTAAATCTAAGATATCATAACTCAATATGATAGAAGTTCAATATAAAAAGGTTGCATACAAAAGTTCGTACCTGTGCATAGGTTTAACGCTAAAATAAAAAGTAAATATGAGACATATCTTGAAGCAGCCATGTTGATCTTGCCATAACAATAAACAAAGCACTTTTCGTGCATTCAGATATTCTCTTCAAAGAAAACGGTCCATTAAAGTCTTTCAAAGCCCGACATTTCTTTCGCTCCTTCAAATCGGATTCACAAATTGTTTCACATACGTCTCACAAATATGGTCAAACATTCACTCTCCTTGATAACATCGCAACAGATACAGCCTCCACCTTCTAATTTCCTTGATGGAAAACGAACATGTTTATTCTATGAACCGTTCACAGCCCTCTTGAATTTTTTCGTGGTAACAAGGAGTATACAACATTCTGTATATTTGGTATTTGAAAGGTAACATTCAAGGAATAACCTACAGTAACCATAGGACCAAAACGAATTCGCGGAGACTTAACTTCAGTGGTAGGGGAATGTATGAAAAGCGTAGGCAACTATAATGGGTCTCATCATGGTACAAATACACTAATATCTGTATGCTAGAGTCTCTAAGTGCACTAGTCTCTTTACTTCGATTTATTTACAGACCCCGTTGACATTTGATCAGGTGTTATGGTGTCATCCAATCGGAAGTATTTAAAGCTGGCAAAACCACTATAGCACAATCACATCAATCCAAATGCAATATTTAGTTTTCATTTATTACTTCAAATTTGAATTTATTACTCTTGCCATTTATGAAATAAATGTGGTTTTACTTGCATGACTGATGAACTGGCACAATCAAATTTTAAAAATGGGCACAATCGATTCAAACTAATATGAATATTTAGTACTCATTTATTACTAATTTATTACCCCAAAATAAAATTACTGTAGCCGTTTATTGCATAAATATTGTTAAAACTTGATAGTTCTAACAATATATATGTAGTTTTCATAAAAATAGTTTTAACAACAACAAAAAACTATTTGATAATTGAATACAAATTCAGTAGTAATTTATTACCCAAGAGACAAATTTATTGTTCCAGTTTATTTAATAAATATTGTTATAAACGGAATCATAGTTATCCAATCATGCCACAACTTCAATTATGATAATAGAATGAACGGGCACAATCAAATAAACCAAATTAATAAATACACATTCAAAACTAATTTATTACTCTAAATATAAAAGTATTATTGTTGCCGTTTATTAAATAAATATTGTTAAAAATTTAATTTTAGTTATCCGATCATGCCAGATCTACAAATATTCGAGAGAACAAACGGGCAAGAACAAATAAATAATTAAATGCACATTCAATTCTAATTTACTACTATGGAAGGAAATATATTACTGTTGCCGTTTATTAAATAAAATGGTCATATTTGAAGATCTGGCATGGTTGTATGACTATGATTCAATTTTTAACGAATTGAATAAAAGGTAATAGTAATTAATTTCTCTTTGGGTATTAGGTTTTTTTTTATTTATTATATCCCATAGGTTTTATTCGTTTTTCCCGTTCGTACTTTCTAATGTACAAGAATGTCGTGCGTGGTGGCTTAACTGTGCAGTTTTTAACTATGTTTAATAAACTGCTACATTAATAAATTTTATTTTGGGGTGATAAATTATTAATAAATGAGTACTAAATATTCGTAATAGTTTGAATCAATTGCACCCATTTTTTTAAATTTCTAATGCCAGCTTGATAGTAATACCAGCACAATCACATTATTTCGTAAACGGCAAGAGTAGTAAATTTAAATTTGAAGTAATAAATGAGTACTAAATATTCAACCTGGTTTGTTGTGATTGCGCTAGTGGTTGTGCCAGCTTAACACACTACTCCTCAGACTATAATTACTCCAAGTACTTAAAATATAGGAAGATTACTCCATATTGACAGGTTAACGCCCAACAAGGATTAGACGCGGCAGAGAGTATGTATTTCTTACGACGCGGCGTCGTAAGAAAGACCCAACAAAAATACCATGCAATATAGTACAGCTGTTTCCACGATGACGCCATTGCGGACGTATAAACTTTGCGACGCAGATGCATTGCACAGTGGAAGTTGCGTTTTGAAGTTGTTGGTCTGTTGTTAGCGGGAACGTCTGTGACGAAAACAACTGAACTGATTGTTTCGCGACAGTGTCCACAGTAATGATAGCATTCAAAAAATATGATAAAACATCATTGACTAGGAGGAATAGTGTGCGAAAGCCGAATTTAACCAAAACAGACCGTCGAACCTTAAAAAGATATGTGTGCAGAAGACAACGAAAAACTACCGTGGCAAAATTGACAGCAGAAGTTAACACTAATTTGAGTAACAGTTTCCACAAAACCAATACGACAAGAGCTTCACAAACGTTACTCAATGGAAGGGCTGCAGTTGCGAAACCCTTCATAAAGGAAGCCAACGCAAATCTCCGAAAAAAGTTATGATCATAAAACGTGGACCCTTGATGGCTGGAAGGATGTGATATGGTCCGATGATTCAATGTTTCCTGTTAACGGCTCAGTTTATGTTATTATTTATTTACTCCAAAACAAGCCAACGTCCCCTTGATCCTACAGTCAAACATGGAGCTGATTCCGTTACGATTTGGACAGCTATATCGTGGTATTCAGCAATGGCGAAGTAATGCAGTTGGGGATTCGGAAAATCATATCCTACATTTTTCTTGTAAATTAGCTCCATTCATCATTTTCGTCGATCAACAAAAACGTCGGTAATTTACTCTTTAAAGCTATCGTTTCAGCAAAGTTATTTTAGCAGGCACTGCTCGTTAGCCAGTGTACTGAAATCGATCCTGATATTTCCCATGGAATTTATGAAGAATGTCTCTACACTCTTTAATCACAGTATAGGTATTCACAACTTTTCAATAATTTGCTTTTCAATAATTCAATAATGTTCCAACTTTCTCATGAGTTCGAGGTATCTCATGTGATAGATTTTCATCCGCTTCGGTCATTTCGTTAAATTTTTGAAGAAAATCACGCACAAAAGTTTTTGTCTTAAATACAAAACATTTTCTATTTCGGCCCAGTCAAGATGTGTTTGGAATATTGTCATCAGTGCTCGCTGCGAGCTTTTGCCTTCAACTGTTTATTTGGCCAGAGAGGGTTAAGCAAAGCCATGTTCAAGAATAGTTGCACGATTAATACCAGCAAGTAGTTGAAAAAGTAGGATCATTGAGTTAAAAAATAAGGACATTAAAGAAAAAGATCAGCACATTTTTACTTTCCCGTATACGTACATATATACGGAGTAACATATAGTATGGGGAACTTATATAATGCTGAGGAAAATTGATTTCAAGATTTCAACGGAAATACACGTTTTGGAGTCCCCCGATATCGAGAAATTTGTTATTTTCAAAACCTCCGTCTGTGAACAACACTAGCACGTAAACAAAGCGTACGATTTTTTCCCAAATTGAATACACCCCTGTCCATTTGACCTGAGTCAAAGCTCTGCGATTCTGAAATAATAACTTTCATTAATTGTTGGGTGTATTTTACACTGTGCCCTCCGGACATTTTCAAACTTTCTCAAAATCGTCTCCAATTTTTTTCTTTAAATTTCATGTAAGAATAGAGTAACATAAACTAATAAAATTGGCTTAGATCCGATTTTCATGGTTAACTCTGAACTTTTGAAAATTTCAAAAGTATGAATTTTTTCGATGTCTTCTTACAATTATACAATTAAAGACAGAAAATTTTCTTTAAATAAATAATCTTTTCTCCATAGTAAGTTCTTTCTTTAAAGTCGAATACATTTTTTGAACATTTTAGTAGTTTTCGCGTAATATTGCGTGCAATACTTGCAATTTTTTTTAAAAAAAAATACAAAAACAAGTTTTTCTAAAAAAAAAATATCTAAATTCTTTTAAAATTTTGATATGGATAGTGATAAATATACTCCATAAGATGACCAGAGAGTATATATTAAACATCGTATTTCTCTTTTTTTGAAAAATTACAAAAAATTAATTTTTTTCGTTCTGGTTTCAAGCTAATTAGCAACCCTGCTGGAACGCCCAACACCCAGTCACAATCCCTGACTGCTGCTGCTGGAACGCCCAATACTAGACTGCGCATGCGCGGACTAGTTCGGGACTGTTTCGGATTCCTTCTGGAACAAACCTATAATGACAGATTTTGATGAAAAATAATTTGGGTATTCTAAAACTCCCAGATTACTCTTCGGGTTTGTCACTGCCAGTGTTGTCAGATGTGTTTAGAGGGATTCCGCCATGTTCGTTTCAGTTTCCGCCGAGAATTCGCTGAACTGGTTTTAAATTTCCCGCCTAAATCCGCTAAACGTCAAATTAATTCTTTTTCCATATTTTAGTGTTGTTTTAATTTATTCTATAAAAAAATATGATTGCGAAATATAGTGGCTTTATTGAACCTGCAATTCAATTTTTAGATAATATAGAATGCATTACTGCTATACTAACTTTATTAAAGTACATAAATTCACACTGGAGACTCATGGACTTCAAAGAATTTTATTTTTACAAAAGATTCAGAAAATTATGTATGATTCAAAAGTGTGTTATTGTATTTTCTTTTCTTTTAAGAATGCATGAAAACAAGAAAGAAACACAAAAATGGAAAACTAAAAAGTAAAATTTATCTATTTTTTTGACTTCTAATATTCTTCCGAAAGAATAATTACAAATATTCTTTGAAATCATCAAACAACATTAAAATGGAGTAAAATTGTTGTGAATTTCCATTGTCCCATCGGGAAAGCATTTTAGAAGGAATTGTACTTATATTTTATTATTTGTGGAACAATTAGAAACTACACACTGGGTTCCAATAGACTCTACCACCGACTAATTACCTTCTATTTTTGGCTAAGTTTTGGCATCAACTGAGATTGTAAGTAAAATGAGGGTAAGCTAATGGTGTAATTCTAATTTATGTAAAGTGCAGTGCAGCTGTCTTTCCACTCAGTGTAAACCCAGCGTGCAGTTGTAGGGTAATGTGTATTGCTCAAAATATGTATTTGATGCATAACTTATAAATGTAAGATATGTATAGAAATATATACTGTAGCTGCTTGGATTTTGTTTTATATTTTGAAATTTGAGTACCATATGTATAATAAACAGGAAATACTCTTTCTTTTTGAGAGTTACTTGGAGTGGTGTGACTCATGATTTTAGGCATGAAACTGCATAGTAAATAATATTTAAAAAAGCAATATAATTGAAAGATGATTTATTAATACAGGATATTCAAGGTAATGTTGAACATTAACCTGAGCATTTTATAACAATGAACTAAAGTACACCAATCTATCTTGTTACCAACTCATCTTAATAAAATTATTGTGTTCTTAATCATTATTAAATTTCTTTTCAAAATACAGAAAAAGGTAAAAAGTTTCTAATATAAAATTGATGATCTGTAAATCAAATGTCTAATTATATTTTTTTACACTTAGTTCAAACATGGGGAGGGGGGGGGGCAGTTGCGCCTCCTGAATATCACCTCTGGTTATGAATTAGTAGGGGCTGCATGTTTGTCTGAGCTATCACATATTTTGCCTCTTCAAAGTATTTCTTGAATGAGAACTATACCATGTAGTGTACTCAGATGAGGTTGGAGACAATAACTACAAAATCTACTCTAACTAGTACTGCCTAATAGAAACTGATAAACCCATCCTGATCAACATTCCTGATATTGTACTGGTTTTGAAGACTGAAAGACAAGCTTATATTATCAATTTAGCAATCTGTCCACCAGCCAATCTGAGAAAAGTACTCAAGACAAAAGTTTACCAATGTGAGGTATGAAAAAACTCAGTGGTATCAGTTGATATTGGTGCTACAATAGAAATTCCAAACACTTTTATTTGCATTACCTCATGGATGAAGATTGCACCCATTCAGAAGTCAATAATTCTCCACACATGTAGTTTTTGTGAGAATACTGGGAGAACAGGAGATAAAATTGACATACTGAAATTCTACATCGGTGCTTTGATATTATCTCCTCATTTATTTAGCCCAAAAATTTATTAGATAAGAAAAGGATTGAATTCTATCAATAATATAAAATGTTATTTATATCCTACCTTCCATATTCTTTGGCAGAATTAATTTGTAATTCTGACCTTCAATTACTCTAAATTTAATTGTGCTATCAGAATGAATTTAAATGCATTACGAGGAAAATTTACTGGCTTTCAGGTATGTTGCATGAACTTTGGTGGAGGATTCACAAAACACGAGAAGATGAGATTCAGCCAATCATGGAGGGGAGGGAGGCATCATAGATTTTTGTTAAATAATAAACATATTTGTTATCAAATTGTATATTATTTATGTACTGTACATATGATAAAATATTTACACAATGTTATTGTGTAAATGATTTCATAATTTGAACATAAATAACTATTTAAATCAATTTTGGCAAATAAAGGAAGGTAGATGAAAACTCCAGGCCTTATTATGGGGAGGGGAGGCATGCTCGCCCCCTTGATCTGCCAGTGCTGGAAGAGTGCAAAACTAAAGCTGATTTCAGAGAAGGAAGTAGTTTGAAATCTCATGTACACAGTAACTTTTATTTTGACAGTAAGGTGTACAAAATTTCATTATTATAATAAAACTAATTAGTCTAAAAAAAATCTATATGTTATATAACATGAAGAAAAAGGAGCCCAAAATATGCCTGACAAAATACTCTTACTTTTCAGTGGAATCCTCATCAAAATAGGTATTGATGATACCAATATCAACATGAACAAAGAAACAACAAAAATAGTAAAAATAATTTAATGGGTTTAATGTTCTGAAAATAATCATATGAGCATATAAACAGAATACAATTTTAATATAGAATTTTATTTGTAAAGTTCTGTGCAGGATCAGCAGAATGTGTGAAAAATTAAAATTATATAGCATGAATGAGTATTGGAATTAAATTGTTTAGATAACGTACATCTTGAATTAAATGAAGGGGTTCCTGATAGACCAACCCCATATATGTTAATTACATCTTACTAATAATAACGGTCTCAGTAATTATGTGTTAGGATGAACTTTAAGAAAAAGTTAGGTCCATCTACTGCATTCGCAGGTGCTGTGGAGAATGTGGCAATATTTTACTGGGAGATCACCGTCTATAAAATTGGATTGGAATTTTATAGATAGTGATCACCCAGTAAAATATCGCAACGTAGGGTACATAGGGAAGGTCTACCGGGCTCCCTCACCACGTTGTACAGGATACAAAGAAAAAAACTAATCATAAAAATAAAAACATAAGCTGTTTTTATACAAAGAGAATATATATATTCTTTTATATCAGATTTCATATCATATATGTACAAATAAACAATGATTCAAGATAAAAATATACATTATACACTACTGTTAAACAAATACAAGATAATTCGGAATGAACTTATAATCTAGTGTTCATTTACCAACCTTCTTCATACACAATACCAAATGGAGTTTCATTACTCTCCTTGATTAATTTTGCTAATTCATTTTGTAGTTCTTTTGGTATTTCCAATTTATACGCATCTTCAGGGTTAACAAGATTATTTCTTACTATTTGTAATGCTCTTTGACGCAGAGAAAAAAGGGGAATAGTAATGAAAACATGTGTTCTTTGAATTTGGGTTTGCTGCAGTTGATTGCGAGGCAAACCTAAATACCTGGTATACCAAGGTTCTGGAAGAAATACTTGACCTGATTTAACAACCAGTCTATCTTTCGTTTCTGAATCAATAAAAATCCACGGATGAGTAACATAAGTATTCACATCAACAAAACCTCCAGGAGATAGTGTTTTGAACTTAACATTTTGCCCCTCGTAATTTAACCATATGACATCCACTTTTCTTTCAGTGTTATTAAAAAACCGCAAGAATGATCTCGTCGAATGATTTATAGATCGTGGGTTTTCTGGCGCAGATCTTGACATAATGAGTGACCTGCAAAAGAAAAGAAAATTAACTCTTCAGATAGGGCATAATTCGGGTGTGCCTATGCAAATATGTGTGAAAGAGCGGTTAAAATACAGTAAATAGGCTACCTTAATAAAAAGATATGTATTTCATTCGATTTTCAGTCACTTTGCATGTAAACAAGGATGTAAGCAGTGGTTATTAACAATACCACTAATAGTGACGCATGCCCTCCGTTCCATCTGTCACTGTTATCACTTCACCCACAAAAACTAAAACATCCGCATCATTCAAAAATGTAATATTGGGGAATTTTATAATTCAATTAACAAAACGTTTATTGATGTGAATGTTAAAACCGTGATTAATAAAAAAGTTAACACAATCTCCTTTTGCTTCTTAAAAGCAAAATATAACCTGTTGTCTCTGTACTTCTATGTCTGTCTCTATCACATCGCATACGTGCTCTACGCCACGCCTCTGTCACTTGTCCGTAATCTGGTAACAATGGCGGTATGTGTTGCAGTCATCGGTAAAGATGTGAGTGTTGTCTATTTTACCACCCATGACTTATTTGTTGGTAAACACAGAGTTGGTTGCTTGAGATTCAACATACGTGTGGGTTCCTGGATCGTTTCTGTTTCAAGTGTGTTTTTTTGTTGTTGTTGTTGACAGAATTCTCCCAAATTTATATCATGCTTAAATCCAGAGTTGGAATTGCAATTTCACTACAAAGTACACACGTCGTTGGATGTGGTTGAAGAAAAACTCTCATCGTCTGGCATAAATACCGGCGATGTGAGAGAGTTATATCTGGGCCTTTTGTATTCTACTGAAGAGCATAAGATGTATCCTTTAAAAGACATTTGTTTAAGTGTTCACAGTACTTCATTATCAGACCTAATCAGTATAATACAAATTTTTAATTTAGAATATAAATCTTAGTATTACTGGAATTCATCTAAATAAATTTACTTTTACTAGTGCAATCAAAAAATTGTAATATACCCTGATATAAAAATCAGATTTGGTTATGTGACAAACACGAAAATAAAATTTATTGTCGTTGTGGAATCAGCAAATACATTACTTCGGGACAATGAAGTGAGAACGGTATGAATGAAATATTGGGTTGCTTGGCTGCATGTTTTTTTGTAAATACACTTAAGATGTAAATATTTTATTTGTTCCAGATGTTCCGACGTTTACATAATTTGTATACTGATGTTGTTTGTAATCCTTTTTATATTCCTGGTGATCCAATTACATCCAAGTATGTTTTTTATAATGTAAACGTTATGTGATAACATGATATTCCATTTCTAGTGCTCATTTTATATTATTATTTTCAGGAACTTTGATGATACTGTAAAAAGCATAATGGTGAACAATATTTAATGTTAAATAATTTACTGCTCTATATTTATATAAAAAATATTGTAATTATGAATAATTTATCATATCATCGGATATGGATTTATGTGATGGTAATGTTTCTTAAAAATCATCTATGTAAATGGTACATTGTTTTGTAAATAAATCTTAAAATAATGAACAAAAGTGATCTGAACAACCTGAAGTATTTCTAGCCAACAAAATGTAATGACTTCTTGTGGATGGGAGGCTTTTTTTGTGCACAGTGAAATGCTTGTTCTCATTGCATGCTTCATTTAAACTGAGAAGTTCCTTGTGTTGAGGCAGCAAAAAGAGGTGCCATGGTCTAATGAACACAACTTTCTACAAACTAGAGAAGAACATGGTTAAAGCAAGATTGGTGGGTTAATATAACATCACATATTCATTACATAGGCCCTAAATGATAGTTTGAGAGAATTTTCTCAGAAAACAATAAACAGCAGCTTTCAAGGCTAATTAAAAGTACTTTGATTTAAAAAAAAAAAAAAAGAGAGAGATACGTTATGCATCAGATAGGAAACTAAATATACAAAGAATTTTCTTTTTTGTCTTTTTATTACAAGACCTGTGTAGCAAAAATAATGTTCTTTGGGATGTGGTAAAATGAAAGTGAAAAGCAGAGAAACAGTGCATCTCACTTTACAGATATTAGATGGCCCAGCACTTTCTCTCTCTAAAGCAGGAACTTGACTTTTTTGTATATCTGTTTTACTTCAATCTGCCTCTGCGAGTTAAGAAAACCAATTCTCCCTGTTTCGTATCAATCTGTGCCAACGTGGGATGGTCCGAGGTCTGCTATATAAGCTCTGAGGCAGTTTGGTTCCTCACACTTAGACCTGTGCTCTCCAACAACTAACATCATGAACAGTCTGGTACGTATTCAAGTAAATGTATAAATTATAATTCTATTTTCAGAAACTAAATGAAATATTATTTTGCAGCTTCTGTGTTGCTCTGTCGTTTTGGCAGCATGTGCTTTCAGCACTGCATATCCATATGCTGCACAATCCACTTTCCCAGTTTATGATCAGCAAGTTGATGAATCAGCATTTGCTCCAAGTGTTGTTGCAGCTCCTACTCAAGATCTGGAAGGTGCTGCTACTGGCCACCATGGTAAGTTCAATTTGTACTAAATATCCTAGTGTTGAATTCTGCATTACGAATAAACGTTTGCAAATTAGTCCAAATCAAAGTTGATTTTTTCTTGTTAGTAGGAAAGGCAAAGCTGATAAAACAGTATTTCAAAATGTGTTTAAATACCAGAACAGTAATAGAAATGGTCTCTTTTGCTCCTTTCTGCTAGCAGAATCAATGGCTTATACCTTTTCAAAATTTAATTAACTTTGAATTGCTATAAGACACAGTATTCAGTTAAAATATTAAATGCATATATATGTGCACAGTGCTTGATTTATAAAATGTTGGGTCCTGGAATGCACACAAAATTAATTTAATAGAACTAGTTATGCGTTTGTTTTTTTATAATAATAATAATAAATTATTTAATAAAAATAGTAGAGTAGAACCTCGCTAATCCGAAGTCCGCAAATACGTAATTTCGGATAATCCGAAAAAAATTCAGGATGGAGGAAAAATAAACAAAACAAATGAAATGCTTATTTGTAGGTAAAGGAAGGATTTTATAGTTACTGTAGAACTGAACATCCAGTTGAAAGACAAGTTCTCGAAATGAAACGTTTATTGAACTGGTAACTACGGTGTGTATTACTCGCGCAACTTTTCTTGAACGATGGTTTGAAGAAATGCTGATATATGCAATAATCTTAGTAGTAAGTAGTTAGTAACTTTCTCGATAATTCGCGTTTTAACTTTCTCAGCTCGAGGTATCACCTGCTTCGGCCATTTCTTTACATTTTTTTGGAGAAAATCGCGGACAGAAGTTATCACTTCAACAGAAAATAGTTTCTATTTCGCGCCAGTGAAAATATGTTTGGAATATTTTCGTCAGTGCTCGCTACGAGCTTTATCCTTCAATTGGTTATTGAGCCAGAGAGGGGGAAGCAAGGCCATCGTTCAAGAAAAGTTGCGCGATTAATTGAACAGTGCCCTTCTTGCCGCCACTCCTTTTGTTCTCAGATCTCGCGACGATGGAGTTGACTCGTTAGATAAGAACCACATTTGATTTTTAATATTGCATTTTGGCCTTTTAAAACAGAGAATTGCTATAAAAAGGTTGCATGCATTTATTTGGTGAGAATTTATATAAAGTATTTTGTGTGAAGATTTTTTAAAACGTAGCTGGGTGTTCATGACGTGGCGCATCAGGGTGTCTTCAAGATAGAATATCTCACGGCACTTTTTTGTTCGTGCCGCTAGATGTTGCGGTATATGCCATTGTGAAGACAACCCCTGACGCGCCACGTTATAAAAATCTAAGTATATTGTTAGGTTGTTCTTTACTTCGTTCTCGGATTTTTTTTTCCTATTTTAACATGAACTTTGCAGATAAAAACTGCGATATTATAAATCGCTTTTAAATTAATTATAATACGCAGTAGTACAGGTTTCAAAAACGAAGGGCGTTAGGGGCGAGTTTTCAAATTTGTGTGAATTCAGAGCAATAAAGCAACATTATATATTAGTGGCATACGCTATCGTTTTGTGAAACATCATTAATTTATAAAAGAACCAAAATTAATTGTGGAAACAAATTTCAAAAGCAGTTTTGCAAGTGACAACACAAGCTGTCGGTATTATAACGTCAGGCGGACAATGACGAGGACGGGATGTGCCATATATGCCATGAAATGCCGTTTTACGATGGATTTTCTGCAATGGAAACCGTCGTTTATAATGTTCGTATGCAAAAATGACTTCCATTTATTTTTATTTTTTACATTTTATGCAGTTTAATATATCGGGGTTAACAGAAATTTTTTTTCCAATGGAGGACATTTTACTTAGATGATTTCAATGAAATGGAGGGAATTTTACATTTTATACTCCACGATGTATAGATTCGTATTCAACGTATTAAACAATTCCAAACCATTAATAGTCTTTAAAAAGCATATTAGACTTTGAGTCATGAAAAATGAAAGCTTCCTATTGCATAACTTCGCTCCCGCACTCACCTTCATTTTCCATCAAAAAATGAGCATATATAAGTTTTATATCATAACAAGCCTAATAATGTATTATGTAAACCATTTATTTGAGTAAAAATATAGATATTCAAGACACGAAGTCCCTTTAATGAATTTAATTACTTTAAAATTGGCCAGTATTACTTGCAATTCACAGTACAAAAAGGAGGACATACCTTTTAAATTTAAAAAAGGAGAGAAGATCGGCGCGCAAAGTTAAAAAAGAGGACAAGTCCTCCAAAATTGGGACAGATGGCAACCCAATATTTAAGTAGTGAGTTGTTTCGGTGAAGATTGTAATACCAATTTTAATTTCAGGCCATCATGGGCGAGTGCAAATCAAGGTATACCGAGGCCCTACCACTCATGGACATCATGATCACTTCGCTCCTCATGGTTTCTGGGTAAAGCAGCCAGCGGATGATCACCATTAGATTCTTTATTATAAACCCTTTTGTTTTATACTATTATTATTGAAATGAGTTTGTATTTTGTGTTATGTTCTTGTAATATATAATAAATAAAACCTGTGATCACACATTTGTTTGTGATTGATGTTTCTTAAGAATTTAAAAAATCCTTCTGGTATCTAATTAAGTACTCATTATTTAATAAGTAAAGTTCATATCAAGAAAGTGTGAAATAACAATTTCATTTTTCCATGAGCTAGTCCTTTTTTCTTAGTTTGTCACAGACAATATATATATATATATATATATATATATATATATAATATATAATATATATATATATATATGATAATATATATATTATATAATATATATTATATATATATATATATATATCCTTTCAAAACAACTGCAACAACGATAGAAACTAGGCCCTCTATACGGGAAATTCATTTCTGAACTGTTGCTAGAACCTCGTTCAACAATGTATTCAACTGAAATAGCAATAAAGAATGACAGTTGCTGTCCTGTTACCAACTATATTGTATCTACGCCTTTTTTGGACTCCTCTGTACAGAGCTCACTAGGATAAAAAAGTCAAGCGCGTGCCTCTCCACTCCTACTCCCAGTAGCGTGACGAAATGAATGCGGACCCCCATCATAAAAGTGTTTCGCTAACCAAATAGTATTAGTAATTTAAATGGAATAGGAACTACTACTGTGGATGAGCGCTTCCATAAAATAGCGGACTCGTGACCTTCACAAATGCGAACTTATACAAAAACTGAGTGAAATATTGAGTTCTGTCCATACAAAAAAATAATTACAAATTTATTTCTAATTTTGCTTTCATCATAGGTTAAATCACAGGGAGGAAATTTCTCGTATTTTCTAACTTTTTCATGTTTCACCGATGAATTTCGGTTTAAATTTAATTTTGCACATTCACAATTACTAATCCTATTCATTTGAAAGTTTGCATATGGTGCGTCCATAATCTAAAGAAATAGGCAACAAAATTTATTTTCCATAAATTTGTTCAAAAGATATGAAACGAAAGTGACAAGTGAACGTTTGTGAAAAATTAAAATATGTTTTATTGGATTTTTTATATTTCTCATTGTGCAAAGATATGTTACAGTACGTTTCTTATATCTCGATCATACCGAGCCCTTAAAATTCCGTGGCCAGACACTACACGAATTCGTGCATAAATTAAAAGGGGCTGTGGCCGCCATTGTAGTGGATAATTTGCGCGCGGGATTCAAATCTGACGGCAATCAGGCTGGTTTTCATCATCTTTGTTTTAGAGTGAGTGTAGCAAAAACATGAAAAAACAAAACATTAGCTTTATATAGATAATGTTTGGATCAACGAGTTAGAATATAAGTGTCTGAAACGCCGCCATCTGTGCAGCAAATTGAAGCTATGTATTTTGCAGTCAAGGCAGCGCTCTCTTGAGGAACAGTATTTCAGTATTCCCTTTGACACTTGTTAAGGCCGGGTGGGCGCAGGTCGCGCGTAATATATATCCTCTTATTCTGTTCTCTCACGAACAAAAATCAATCATTGATGAACGGAAGGCTCGCTCGTGGCTCAAAGCGAAGTCGCTCGCCTTTAACCAAGGTGGTCCGGGTTTGATTCCCGTACAATCTGATGTGAAATTTGTTCCAACACAACTGGTTTGGCTGCTTCACAAGGGCTAGTCCAACCTACCGAGTGTCCTAAACCCTACCCCTATCCTAATTCCTTACCAATTCTGGCAGCTGGGTAATGACACAAGACCCCGAACGAAAGACGCGCGTACGCGGAGATGCTACCTGGCGGTGCTCTTGACAACTTACTACGATTTACGGACTGTATAAAAGTAATGGTGGATTAATTCTAATAAGAATAGGCACTCAACGCCCAATAAGGGTTTCGAGACGCGTTGAAAGAAGAAAGAAAATTTAAAAAATCACAATTTGTTAGGAGAACGAATTGAGAAACTTTGAAAACCCGTTGCTTCGTGCAAAGGTTATTGTCATAAGAATGGAAGCTATTGAAATGCTATTATAGTTAGCATAAAACCCGAAAGTGAATGTTATTGCAGTAAGCAAACAGAGTACAAGTAAGGCCTCAAACTTGAAAAATGATATATTTGGGGTTTATATTACTTCCATTTGTACAGTTATACGCCGAACATACTGAATGCATTGTGAATATTATTATTCTAACCACTGATATAATTTAATTAGAGATAAACGAAAAGACAACAATATAGAAATTAATATCTGATACAAACAACACGTCGATTCTATATCACAGTTCTACACGTCACCATCAGGAACCTCTCATGTTTTGACTGCAAAAACCATGGCGGCTCCTAGTTCCGCGCGCGTCCACCAAGAGCGCTGAAACCATAGGGTCAGCCCAACGAGTTAGATATCTCGAGTTAGATAACTCGTTGGGTCAGCCCCTCTATAGTATATTCTAACTCTTTGTTTTCGATACATATTTTCTATTCCAGCTGCCATTTTTTCAACAATACAGATATGCAAATTTTCACACAAAAGGTTTTCAACATTTACAATTATTTGCTGATTAAGGAACAACACTTATGTTCCCCTTGTAATATTCCTTTCCGTAGAATGTATACGAATTTTTGTACACTGAATTTGATCGTGCACTTAATATAAGCTAGACAGCTCTGAATTCTCGGCTGTCGTTTGCTGTCTCGGCGCGTCGTTGGCTGGGGTGCCGACGTTTCGCCTGACATGTCGCAGGCTTCCTCAGGGCAGTGAGGAAGCCTGCGCATGCTTCCATTGGGACTACCAAAATTCTATCTTCGGCTGACTCACTTCAACGTAATTTTATTGAAAGGACACAAGTCCAGTCAATAATTGACGACATTTAATGCAATATTTATGATGTTTAGATAATTTCTTTTCATTTGATATTAGATTTACTGATTTAAAATGTACACATGATGAATTGTTTTTGTTAAGTTGGCCGATCTGGAAGGTTGTTACAAAATATACTGCAGTAGTGATATTTTCGATATAAAATAATTTTATTTGTGTGAAACATGTCGAAGCAATAGTGTTTGTTCCGATGTGCTGGAGTCGAACTTAAGTGTCCAGAGGAAATCAAAGCCAGAACCATGTGCAGGGAAAGTGTATAATATACCTGACTCGGTCACGACGCATAAAATTATGTAAGTAATGATTCAATATAGACTTTTATTTAACTTAGTTTGAATTAATTTGTATTGCTTACACTTTTTATTATATTTTCGAATTTTGACCTTTGGGAATTCCCTTTCCGTCATTCAATGGAGGAGGTTCCTCCACTCTTTTGGGTTACCAGCCGCCACTGTTTGGACTGTATTATTCTAAACAACATCTAACAAGTATTGTACCTCAGTACTAGGTCAATGACCCACCTCTCGATCAGGTTTTTCTTTCCGTTTCCCTGATCTCTTGAGCAAATGGTGATATAGCCCCTTGTTTTTCTTCTGAACATAAAATTAACTTCATTATCTGTGCTTCTGAAGTTCAGTAAGAAATATAGTTATTCATGTTACCACAGCAGAAGTATATTCTTTCACGAAGGACATTATAAGGGATAAGAACCCAAATCGAACCCAATACAGCTGATATGCCTTTGCAAATATATTTTATGACATTGGAGCGAATATTTTATTAAAAATTCTTGCCAAAACGCTTATTACTTCCTGTATTCAGAATTCAACCTGTAAGTGGTTTAGGGTAGGGATCCCAGAATTAAGAAAATGTGAACAGAATACACTTCTCCCCGTAGCACGTCACACATTTTTAACTGTTTTTGACGTTCAATTAAAAACAAAATTATTCTATCACAGTTGTAACGATATCTATAAGGTACACTCATTTTCACTACAACGACGGCCTTCAAATTATTCCACCACAGCAACGTCGCTGTTAATTAGATAAGGAGGGTCATATGAGGCAACCAATGTGCAAAAAACGATAGAGGGACCTCCAAATAATTCTAACTCGGTACCCTGAACTCTATCTGAGTGGCTTTGAAAAAGCTCTCCAATAATTCCCAATTTATCCTGTAGTTTTATTCTAATTTTATTTTTTACTTTCCCGTACACATACGTATATACGGATTCATATACTTACCATAGGGAAAGTTATGTACTACTGCGCAAAAAACCCGGAGGATTATCGGCGGAAAAAAATCAATGCTAGGCCCTGATAACGAAAAAGTGGATAAATCCGGTTTGCTAAATTAAGAAAAAAAATCCTCTAATACGTGATTCAGCCAGAATCCGTTTTGTGGGTCCTCGATACCAAAAATCCAGTTGACGGAAAAACGTCCGTCTGTCTGCCTGTGAGCACCACTAGCATCTAAATCATACGTACGATTTTTTCAAAATGGGAATTCCTCGGTCGATCTAACTCCGCTCGAGGCATACTCGAGGCGATTTTGAGATACTTTCTTCAAAATTTGAGGGTACTTTATACGAAGCACTCCGGATATTTTCAAAATGTTCTTAAAAAACGGCTGCAGATTTTTTCTTCAAATGTCTTGTAAGAATACACAGTAAGAATATCAGTGTAAAAATACGCTGATAAAGGAGGAATAGCTCCGATTTTCACGGCTAACTTTGAATTTTCGAAAATTGCAAAAGTGATTTTTTTTCGGCATCTGCCTATAAATACAAAATGTGAAGAGGGGTTTCAAATTAAATTTGTTGTCCATAATTAATTCTTTCGTTAAATATTCCGTGAAATGTTTGCAATTTTTGAAAAATTACAAAAACAAGATTTTTTAAAAAATTGCTCCAATTTTTTTCTTTAAACTTTTCGTAGGAAATGTGATAAATATACTTTATGAGATGACGTAATCGCCATTTTCTCTATTCATTTGTTTTAAAAAAATTACAAAATGTAATTATGTTGACGTGTCTCTCGCGTTAAAATTTACATTAGCGGCAATTTGTTCACAATATTTTATTTATGAGTACAAGTGCTTTAAAAATGTCATATAAAGTTTCTCAAAAACTGAACCATGTTTTGTGAAAATAGCTCAAACTTCCGCAATTTACTCTCAAACGCTGATTTCTCCAGAACGGCTCCAATTTTGTTCTTCAAACTTTCCCAACGGATAGTGATATTTGCATTCTTTAATAAGACATAAAGATCATTTTGGGGTATTTTATTGTTTTATCAAACATTACACAAATGTATTTTTTTGGAAGATATCTCACGCCGTTAATATGCACATTTCCACCAATTTGTAAGCACTATTGTGTTTGTGAGTGAATGTGCTTTAAGTGCTTGAAATTACTTCATACAAATAATTTGAGTCAATCAAAAATTTTCCGTGAAAAGTAACTTCAAATTTCGAATTTATAGTAGCACGTAAACGCCATTTTCATAAAAACGGCTCCAAATTTTTTAAAGAAAATTGTTATTTAAGGTGAGGTTTTACTGTTTTTTAATATTCTTAAAATATTGTTTCCGTTCTACTATTAAGAAACCGAAAAATTGAGCTTGTTGGTACATTAATTACTATTTCCAAATTATCCACTATATCATAGAACTGTATTCCTAAATAGCTCCATGATGTACACAGTACTATGTATAAATGTGTATGTAATAAGAGAATAGGATAGGTAGACACTTCGGAGATCAAGAAAACTTGTTCAAATTGTAGGTACTTCTCCATACGACACAATTTTTCATGTTCTCCAAGTTCAGATAATTCAATATTATTTGTCAATAAATGTGTGTGTTTTCGTCATCGATAATTCTGTATTTATTTTAAAAGTATACGATTGCTTACGATGAAAAGCTGTTAACGTGTCCTTTATTAATAACTTGATATTTTTTTAATTTACCGCGTGTACCTTGTTCATTATAATCAATCAATTTAAAAAATGTGGCATAAATTAAAATCACGCTATAATATTACTAGCATTTTATTTATTGCACAAATCACGCAAAAACTACTAGCATTTTAATCATTAACTTAGATTCCCTTCCTCAATTTCACGCGCCGGAGACGCCCATTCTCTGAGCTATGGAAATTATTCCAGAACGGTCTTTATGACGCCTTCCACAAAGTATTTCATTTCCTCACCTCAAGGAAGAGACAGTGCAAGACTGGCTGCGCGGAGCTGCGTTAACTGTGCCTGTCGTGCTGGTCGACCTGTGGTTGTGGTTCGGAGAACCGGGAGAGAGGGACTAGGAAAACACGACGGAATTGACGTGAGTTACCATTTGTTTATTTTTAAGTTAAATTTGTTTCTAATCGCATACGACTGTAATTATGATTGTTCATATGAACTTATTTTTTGTTACTTTGTTCTATGCATTTACATGTTCTTTGAAAAGTTAACGAAATTCCTGCATTATTTGCAATACAATCTACCGACGCCATTTTTACAGGATTGCAGCTCGAGTTGAAGAGAGCCCTACGTACGCAGCCCAAGAGCGGAAAGAAACCGTGAAGTTGGCCGGTTTCATTTTGTCGTGTTCACAAGCTTTAATTTGTACAGGTCGACATGGGCGTTGAAGTAGATACCATTTCTCCCGGCGATGGTACGTATGTGTTCAAGATACATGTTACTGCAGTGTTCGATTCCATGGATTCGGCACGTTTTCAGTTCAGAATTATTATTTAACGCCGTTATTATCGTATCTCTGTTTATAACGGAAATGCTTGTTAAATGCAAAGCCGGCGATTTACTATAGTTTTTGTTGTTAAGAGGCTGGAAGGTAAAGTGTAAAATCAATATCGAATGTTGAACACCCGACTAACCTCGATCGTTTGCTTTTCAGGGCAAACCTATCCCAAAACAGGACAGACTGTTGTAGTACATTACACAGGTATGTTTGTCATATAGTCAACAGATGTTGCAAATCTTCATATATGTAGCATCCTAAAGGGATGTTCACCTTTATAAATATCATTTCAGGGATTCTAGAAAATGGTGTAAAATTTGACTCGTCTAGAGATAGAAATTCCCCATTCAAATTTCGTTTAGGCAAAGGAGAAGTGATAAAAGGATGGGACCAAGGGGTTGCACAAGTGAGTACCATTGTAAAGATAATTCTTTTGAAATTCGATAATGAGCATCTAAGAATACTTGTTTATTTTATTTTAGATGTGTGTGGGTCAACGTGCTCGCTTGATATGTTCACCTGATTATGCTTATGGCTCCCGTGGACATCCTGGAATATATCCTTTTATATCTTGATAAAATTATGGTGTAAGCGTTTTATAGTATGTTATGTGAATGCTTAGTTAATTGTGCACTAGTAAAGTGGGTGAAACAGATTTCAATCTTGCATACACAACCAGTAGGTAGTTTTGTTTAAAGAAAAGGCACAAATCCGATTTCTAAAACTGAACTGTTAGGTTTTATTTAGAGTTGATGTAATTCTGTTGGGGAAGGAGTGTGTGTGTGGCATTTATCTCTGAAAATACCTTTGCAAGGGACTACTTATTCGTAGGCTGTTTTAAATTGTTGAATCTGGAATTAAGGGAATGACACCAGTTTTCTCATGAAAGAAATATGAGGAGTCTTATTTATTTTGTTAATTCTAATAAGTTTACAAATTAAATTTAAAGCTGTAGAATTTAATTTTGATTAAAATTAATGCTTTGAAAATTTGTTAGTCAGGAATTAATATTGAAGACAAAATTCTGATTTGCAAAGTAGGAATTTTGAATAAAAAGAAACAATTTAAGTACCAAGATAGAAGATACTTATGGTTAAATTAATATCTTGATGACGAAATACTGAAAATTTGTTTTGATAGGTTTGCAAGACTTTGATGTTTTAGTTCATGCTCTTGACCCTGCATTAGACTAGAGTACGCGAATAAAGTATTCCATACAGACATATTCAAAAAGTGCCTGCAAAACTGAACCAAAAGTGAAAATATGAATAGGAACAGTTGTGGGGGCTAATTTGTATAGATTTATTTTTTAAGCTGTTGACTTTCTATTTCAAAATTTTCCTTGACTTCTGTGCACTATTCCTCCAAATGCTACTCTCATCTTCGATGTGGAATTGCTGAAGGTGGAACCATGAACATCCTGTTTGGGACATTTTATATCTATTCAAAATTAAAAATGAAGTCATGAATGTAAATGTTACTTTCCAGTTCTTACCAAATACAAGATGTATAATTTAAGATAGTTGTCTTTGATGTAGCCTGATTATCGATGTATCTCATTAATGTTACTATCTTATTTAATGTTTATAATACTTTCTCTGATGAAGCTATGCACAGCTTATACTCAGTCTTGTTTCCTAACAATACCAAATGCTTTTGTGAGATGGAAATAAATCATGAAATTGAATATGTGTGTTTCTTTTGGGTGTAATAACTAGACCATTCGAACACTGATATATACTTTATTAAGGACATGTACAAGGTCAACATTTAAAACAAGGTAACAAGATGCAGTTGAAAACTACTGTAACCTACAAACCTGATCAAACTTGTCTATTCGTAACCACTTAAACATTCTTTGTGATAACATCTGTGTGTACCACAATGTTTCATACTCCAGACTTCAGTCCAGTGATTAAATTGCATGCAGCTGAATAATATAGCACTTCATTTCTACTTGTATTTTTATAATGAACTTAATGACTGTATTAAAAACAGATTCTATACATTGAATATTGTTTTGGGAGAAGATTTTTATATTTTTTTGGTCCAGTATGCACTATTTCGATGTGATATTAAGATCTAACAGGATTAATTTCAAATTAGGTTGTATTGGAACAAACTTCAAATTGATAAGAGAATAACTTGCAGGATGAATATAGTAGAAAAGTTAGTCCACAGCACAAGGCTAGTGGCAGTAACTCTTGGGTTGGTGAGACACCAGTGTTTTACTACATTTTAGTAATTATAAATTGGGTTTTAAGGATTGAACAAATTGAAACAAAATGCTTATATTTTAATACAACTCTTGGAGTGAGGGAAGGACATTAGAAAAGTGACATGGGAGTAGGATAGGAAAACTTAAATGGTCCCTAAGTTGCTCTAGGGTGTTGAAGCAGTATCTCTAATTACTGCACAGGTAACTTTATCACTTCATGAGAGTCCTGTCTGAAGAGATTTTGTGAATGATGGCTGCAGTTGAATTCCCTGTAAGGCCATTGAGCTAAGGATGATGGGCTGCACTAAACATGAGAGTTGCACGTTTAGTGTATATTAATGACTTGTTTAATATTTCAAAAATTTCTCAAATGCAGAACTCCAATTAGTATATCATGCCAATTCACAGATGATTGGGCTGTTTTCCATTACAAATATGGCAAGTAATTTCTAGGTCCTCAAATTATCAAAACACACATTAGTATGAATCTTTTTCCATGAATATAAAAAGGAAAACATTTACACATGTAGTTCGTATGTTTTTGCAATTGATATTTTGTATTTTCTTTCCTAATTCAGTTCAGATAATTGAGGTAAGGTTTAAAAAACTTAGAACAGCAGAGAAATGCAAGTCAGACATTTGTAAATTTATCAGCATTTACCTAGTTACATTATTTTTAGAGAAGGTGGTAACTCTGCAATGAGAAAAGGGGGTGAGTAGGCGAGATACAGTAATCTCCTAATGTTGAAGGTGTCCTGTTCTTTGATTTTGCACTAGCAGAGGATTTTTACCTAGCAGTTTGTACAGAGAAATAAATCTTCTGTTGTAATAGTAATGCTCATTTTTAATAAAATTAAAACATGGTTTTGCACTCAAATTTGCAGTGAAATTGTTATATCAAGTTGTATAGACCTGTCACATACAAATCATGCCCTCTTGGTTTCATGCTTGCAAATGAGTATGAAGTGGAATGTGAAGTCTTATGCAAAATGTTTTTGACTTATATTGAACATAACTAATCTCACTTTTTAGATACTTTTCCTACTAAAAGATATTGGTTTGGGAAGAACGTTCTTCCTCCATTTTTTAATTCTCTACTAGTGATCCTGGCCCTGCTTTGCTATTGCAATGTATTACACTTCACATACAACTGGTCACGTTATTGTTCATCACATTTTACACTATGTTCTGCAAAAATTAATAGATAAGACTCTCATGAGTATGGGTTAATGTCATGTCCTGATGTGGACATGTTTGTCAAGTATACTATTGTTAAAATACTCTCCCTCAAGGTTAGGCATGCATTCGTTATGACAGTGGAAAAAATTTGATTTACTTGTCTGAAATGACAAATTTAAAAAATACTTCTGGCCAATATTTCACAATCACAGGGGCAGAATATGGAGTGAAGACACATTAGTACTTGAGGGTTCAGCGGGTTGTGTAAAGCGTCTGTTGGGGGGGGGTCAGACATACACACATTCCTTTTGTACTATGTCCGCATTCTTTGCGCCAATGCAAGCGGTAAGTTGACGTTAGTTTTAACACGATCATATGAACTGTATGACTGCATAAAATACCAACTTTTTATATATTATATTAGTCCTAATATTATATACCACTATATGTAGGCCTTTTTTTTTTTTAACTAAGCAGTTATAAAGTTACGTAAACCAAATAGTTGAGACTTATCTTGAATATGAACTTACCAAATATTCTTGGTAAATCTTGATATCAAATATATAAACAATTTGAATCCCAAACTGCAACAGAGCCTAGATCACATTGTTTGGTTCATCTTACAAATTGTAGATTTGTGGCAGTGTAACTTCACGTTACTGACCTGATCTTTACTTTTGCATTTATGTAACAATAATAGGCAAACCTAATTAACATACACCCAATGTTTGCTGTGACTAACCTTGTAGGAAATTGCAGATGGTGGGGTTTATGGAAGGTAATTGGAAGATAGCATAAGACACTAAATAAATGAAAGATAATTTTGGTTTATATGATAAACTATGTGAAGGAAGGAATAAAAATAAATTTTGTAAATTGAATAGTACATTTTTAAAAAAATAAGAATAAAAATGGTTCCGAGAGAAAAGAACCAGTTATCCACATTTCTGGACCAGTATGTACTTAATGACTGAATCTGAAAGGGTTTTAGAGGAAATCTTTTCTACCATATAACTTAAAATTTATGACAAACATACAAAATGAATAATTTTGTGAAGGATATATATTTCCCTCCTTGTTTTTATGCAAGAACAATAAAATACATTGTATATGAATGATATTCTCTAAAAATAATTTTCAAAATTGGGTACACTTTTAAAGTGGGTTAACGCTAATATGCACTGTCTTGCAATGGATGGCAAGTTTGGTAATTTCAATAACAATTTAGTAACTTCAATTGACTTGAGAAACAAATGTGCATTCTTATTCACTACTCAACAATTTTAATATGTAGGTATTTTTCTTGTTTCTGAAATTTATCAACATTATTCTACAATCACATATACTTTCTACAGTATTGTTATAATCCAAAAAGCATTAACTCATAAAACCTTGTGTTATTCACAACTTTGTTTCATTGCTTTTTCGAACTATACATACATTTCAAGACATATACATGGGGTACATGAAAACCATCAAACATGGCACAATATATGCCAATACATTAATACAATGTATATACAAAAATGCCATAACACAAAAGAAATATTAGTTAAATTCTCACCTAATACACAAAAAGTTCAGGGAAAAGTACTTCATATGCTGGTGGATTGGTTCGCAAACCATCATTCTCTTGCTTGGTGCTTGGAGTAGGTGTGGAAGGAGCACGTATGCCATCTGACAGGCCTGTTGAAAGTTTGCTGAAGATTTCATTCAATTTGTTTTGCAAAACATCATTCTGCAACAAAATTTATAAATTTGTTAGGACTTAATGAAACACTTGGATAGTTGCATTGTAGTTCAGACATAAAGCATTATTTCTTTGCAATTTCAATACAATACATTAGGGAATAATAGAAGAATTTGTTTAGCCTAAAAGAAAGCATTTTAACAGCGTTTCCACTTCTAGAAACTTCCACTTTCTGGAAAACTGGAAAATATCAGGGATTTAGAACTATCATCAGAAGTCAGGGAAAATTGAAGACTGTTTATTATCTATATCTTATTTCTTAAAAAAATAGTTCAGCAAAAAATAATGACTCAATTTTATTTGTAGAGTAATTTTTCACATTTTTACTCTAATACAGTGAAATCACTGGGGTGCCAAATTATCAGGCTTCCTTTAACACTTTTGATCTTAAGTACATATCTCATACGTCATGTTCATTTTAATGCTGGTGCTGTTAACAGCGTATACAGATACAGAAGTCCTATGTCAAGTTCACAGTGACTCTTATCATTAGAAGTTCAAGATGTTTTGAATAATCAATTGGTACTGGATTTCTCTGATGAGGACCATGATTTAAACCTGGAACTGTTGTCTACTTGAGCATTGAAAATTATATTGAGGAGAGTAATAATGATGCGAATGATTCTATTGGTGAGTCTTCTCAAATTCAAGAGTTTTCATTTCCTTTATTAATTTCATAGCATTCTAAACAATTTGAATAACCAGCATTTGAGAAAATCAGTGAAATCAAATTTACTGTTAATGAAGACTCAACTGAAACAGACTATTTTTCATAATTTTTTACCGCAGTATAGTTTGAAAATTAAAGACATATAAATAAATAAATAAATAATAAAAATGAAACTGTATCTGAACTTCAACGAAATATAATTATAGTGCACCAGTCTTGCTGTCATTAAGTTCATTGCGTTTCCCTTCATAGTTTATAACATTATTACTTTCTGCAAAAACATAAAATTGACAACACATGTTTCTTTCATTCCATTCTCACTATCTTACAACCAAATAATCATAAAATAATACAGACTTAAAGAGAAAAGACAATACAACAAGATTTTATCAAATTCAAACATGTGTACGATAGTTTTTGTTTTACATTTTGAAAAGTAAATATATTGCCCAGGACACAGGAATTAACTATGTGGCATATCCCTCAGGATCAAATGTGCTAACATTTATACTTTCTCGTATGTACGTTTCTACATAGTTTAGAGGAAGTTATGTCATGCAGCAGAAAATCTATATCGAGATTTCAATAGTAATGCACGTTTTGTGGTCCCCAGGTACCAAAAATTGTTGTTTTTTTTCAAAACTTCCATCTTTCTGTGAACACAACTAGCACTTAAACCATATGTAGGAGTATTTTCAAAATGGATCCCAGTCGATCTGGCTCAACTCGACGTGCTGTGATTTTGAAAAACTTTCTAAAACATTAGGGGTTCTTTACATGAAGCTCCTGGGACATTCTCAAAATTTTCTCAAACACATCTCCAAATGTTTTCTTTAAATTTCTTAAGAATAGTATACAAATGTAGCACATGTCCAATTTCCATGGTTAACTCTGCCGTTCTCAAATGTGCAAAGTTCATAATGTTTTGGGTCTTTGTACAACTACAAAATTGAAGATTTTTCCTTCAAATAAAATTTGTTCTTCATAATTAGTTTTCTCACTAGAATCATGTACATTTTTTGAAATTTTTAGTAGTTTTCTTGAAATATTGTATGAAACACGTGCAATATTGAAAAAATATCAAAAACAAGAATTTCTCCAAAACAGCTTCAAATTTTTTCTTTAACTTTATACCCATACTGTAACTGAGGCCACCAATACCATTTCTAACATTCTTTTGTTTTATTTTCTCAAATATTATGAATTTGTAATTTTTTGACATCTCTCTCTCACATCATTAATATTTACGTAACTGACAATTTGAATTTTTTTACTGCATTTATGAGTACATGTACTTCTAGTTGGGTCTGATAATCTCGCAAAAACAAAAACTGTCTGTGAAAATGAGCTCAAAATTTTAAATTTTTCAAATGTTATTTTCTCGAAAACAGCTCCTAATTTTCTCTTCAAACTTTTTGAAAGGGTAGTTCTAAATGCACTGTGCCAAGATGACATAAAAGACAATGGCTGATAGCTGTGTTAAATTGTACTTGCTTACTCCCCTCCCCAATTTAAAGACAAGTTGTTTAAAAGTACTGAACTTCTCATCACTGACATTTTCGCATCAAACTGCCACATTCTATATTATAAATATTATCTCTTGATGTGCGACACATCACTCTGTTTTCCAATTGTTTTGCATGTAGTTTAATCAAATCACAAAACTTTTATACGTTATTTTATTTTTTGAAAAATTCAGTAGTAAGTAATTTTTTTAAGTACTATCGGGCCACCTACGCCCAATGTTAAAATGGCCCTGCACACAAATTGACAAGTAAAATCAGAAAAATACTCTAGTAAACCCTTGTTAACGTGAATTCCAAAGGACTGAAATAATCAGTGATCTTGTTATAAAAATTTGTGGCATCTCAGGTTTATATATATCATTATTATTACGTTTCTTTGGCGGGACCCAAATGTTTGTTTGTCGTCGAATTTCCAGTTAAGCGAGTTCGTGCTAACGAAGATTTTCTGTAATAGACTAATGTGGTGAAACAGTGAGTGAATTTCACTGTTGATATCAGATGTATATTGCATGTAGTATGGGGTAATTTATGAACAAGTGAATAAGCTGATAACCAGCAGATTGCTACAATACCAAAAATTCAAAATACACAGAATAATCTGTAGTTGATGCAATTTTAATCTATAGAGGAATAGAAACTGACAAGACCTTTTCGTGGAGCTAAAATTACAGCAACTAGAAATTCAGAATGAGTGTTCCTTTTAGAAAGAGCAGAGTGTTTCAAAACTTATCCTCTGAAGTCATGAAATAGTTTAATACAATTAGTTTGCTGAGAGTATTCATCTAATGTATGGGATATATGCATGGGCACTTGTTGTTTTCCATATATCACTGTCTGCAAACTTCTAATTTTTCATGTTAAATCTGTTTGATGCAGATTAGGGGATAATTCTCTAGCAAGTAGTAGCACACTTACGAGTTTTGATAAATGGTAGAAACCTGCCACCTCTCTTTAGTATATTACATACAGTGGGGATGGCATACATCTATACAAATATAACCAGTTTCATATTTAGTAAAAGATTTATCTTTTAATGAGGTTAATCTCGCATTATTGTTACTGATACATCAGCCATACGGAATATGGTACCCATGTCCAAAGCCGAAAGTGCTTTATCATCAAGCATGATGAAAGGCAAGATTTGATTATGAACGAGAAAAGGGTACTCAAAAGGATAATAGTTTTGTTATGGCATTCTTTTTTACAGGCAGATAATATTTGTGAGTTACATACTGCCTTCCAGGCTCAAACTTATGTTACAGTACTATATGTGTTTTGTGCTGAAGCATACCTCTTGCGTTCTTTCCA
>BOPP01000046.1:6316027-6346693 GCA_017312745.1 Gryllus bimaculatus
CTCCCAGTAGGGCTCTTGGCCATGTGGTATAAAGTTCCCAACTGGTCTCCCAATGTGTGCATTTGTGCACACATGCATGCGTAAATAGGAAAAAGGATGAGGTAGGAAGAAAGTTGCACAGGCTGACTCATTTGTTGGAGAACTGTTCCATCATTAGCCTAGTACTGATCAGAGAAACCATGGATAACTACTGTTCAGCTAGTTGCAAGAATTTTCCTCTAAACAGCTGTATTTTCTAGAGTGGTGTAAAAAACTGTGTAAAAAATCTGCCACCATTGAGCCTCCACCACTACCCTTGACACTATTCTTGGGCCACAAACTATCCAAACACACCTTGTTTGGATACATGTTGGGAGCTTAATTTTGTCCCATATGGGGTAGTGTCCTACTGGTGGATATATATACACAAATGGGAAACCCCTGCAAACCAATGAGTATGTTGGTACTAATCACACAGTGTATCATGGCAGGAACATTACCTCGTCCTGAGATACAACATGTTCACACTTACTGGACTAATTGCATGAAAACTACTCACCTTCAAAAAATTGAACATGTCCTTATTTCAAGGTCCATCTTGAAAGTACAGACATTTTTTCCTCAATCTATATTGAATATTGTAGGAAGACCCCCTTCCAAAAGTTGCACATTTGCAATTTTCGAAAAATTAGGGATTTTATTGAACATGAAACCTGTATGATTTTCTGATGAGTTTTTTAAAGTATTGGAGGGCAACGTTTACTTGAAAAATTTGGAGTCATTATTGAGAAAATTTTGAAAATGTTTTTCAGGCTTAGCCTAAAGTACCCTCAAAAATCAAAATATCCATTTAATAGTCACAAAGCCGTTCAGATTATTTGGGAATATGAATTGTGAAGAAAATTCGCAGAACAGTTTGGGTGCTAGCCTTGACCACAGGCAGACAGACGTTATGCATTCAATCGATTTTTTGGTATCAAGGAGCCACAAAACTTGTATTCTGACTACACCACATCTTAGAGGAAGTAGTTTATTGTACTTGGAAACAGGATTTATCCACTGTTCTTTTACCAGGGTCTGACACTGGGTTTTTCTGTCGAAAATTTGCTGTTTTGGGGTGTATTACAATTATAAAGGTGGGAAAGTAAAAATTGTAGCTACAACTAAAATTCTACTAATCTTTCTTTGATGTCTCCCTCAAATTTATCCTATTTAAGAAATATAAATTGTTTGTTGCCTCTAAATTACTTAACTGATAACTTCTAGTTAAATCTTACTTGCAAAAAATTGACTAACCTTTTCAGCATATTCCAGAAGTGCAGATATTGGAACTACATTAGGAATTAAAATCAGAAGACTGGCCACCACTGCATGAAGATTAAACTTTTGAGCAGAAGATAAAGAGCCATTTGTAAGAGCCATATCCTGAAAATGATTTTCAAATAAAATGACCTCAAACTCAGATGGGAAGTAAATAAGGTCATTATGTCATAATATTTCATCACAAAATTCAAAAACAACAGTTTTTGAAAAGTGCAAAAACATTTCTAGAAACGAAACAAAAAATTTGAAAAGCTGCTAATTTTATCACAAGTAATATTAGATTCTGGAATTAGTACCAGCTCTGTTTGTAAAAATTGCCTACCTGCATGCTTATAACAAGACGCAGTAAATCTGTAACAGTTTCTTCAGATGCTAGTTCTACACATAACAATGCTAGTGTGGTGTATACTGCTTCAATATTCTCAACAGTGTTATTTGCTTGTTCCAAACTCTCATAAAGACTCAGGTAAATATCAGGTCCATGCTTCCGGATGAAAATGATATCAGGTCGTGAACTCTTTTCAAGTACAAGTTCTAGTTCTGGTATATTAACTCTATGGAAAGAAAACAATGTATCATGTTCTGTATTACAATTTTTCTGTTATCATGTCTTAATTAAGAACTTACGAAGGCTTTAGAAGTTTTTCCAAGTTATTGTGACGATCAATAAGTGTATGTAGAATTTTTTGAACCAGTAATCGCATATCTGGGTCTGCAGCAACAGACATTCTCAAAAGTGGTTCCAAAAATGACATTGGGAAGGTTTTATTGAAATGACTTGTTTGATACGTTGTGCCAACCTGTAATATACATTTATGTGATTCACACATAAAAAACACAGTTCCAAACTAAAATATTCAATGAACACAATAAAGGGATCCTATCTCAATACATCAGAATAGTTAATGCTCAAATGCTAATGTATTTTTTCGGAAATAGTCCATTTTGATATCCAAAAGTAAGTTCACAAAATTCTTGGCACACATTAAAAAGTCCACATATTTTAATATAATACAATTTTCCTTATGCATGCAACCTTCAGTGATACAACAAAAATATCTTGTACCAGAAACGCACTGACATATATGGCTTCCATAGCCAGAGTCTGGAAAAGACTATTGGCCATTAAGGTTTTAGAAGGCTGTGATGTGGCATCACCTAACAACCAAGATCATTTGCTGAAAAAACAATCTTCACTTCACTTTGCTTAAAACTTATTCTTACTTACAGCAGCTTAAAAGATTATTCAATTAAGATTAATGAAATAACAATTCAATATTTCTGGGGAAAATGTTTACATTTTTTTTATCATTCACTCACAATTCTGAAGGTCGGTAGTACCCAGTAGTCACAGCAACCCTTCTTAACAGGGTTCACAAAAAACAAGATTAAATCCGGTTCACAAAAAACAAGATTAAATCCGATCTTAAATTGAATATTTAAATTTTCCAAAACATTTACATATTTGAAAAAAAGATTGAAATAGTCTCTTATACATACATATGCCTTAAAACAACAAAAAACAGGGAAAAAACAAGAAGCTTTTGAATATATAATACATAACAATAATTATGTTTGTGTAGAAAAGTGTTTAACTGATGAAAAACATTTTTACAGAAAAAGAAATGAAAACTGTGAAACAAAATTCATTAGCATCAGCATCTTCACCTAGTATGAAAGGAATATTTCCTGTATTTGGACTGGTCCAATAAAAAATTAGACATTGCCTTGGTACAGAAAAAGCACCAAAATTGGTGATCCTTCACAAACAATTAAATAATTCATAAAAGCTATTGTAGTTCATTGTTTATTAATAAATACTTTCAATGTCATAACTTTTAATTCTTTTCTTTATTGACTTAAAATTTTTGATCACTCTTTGTAAAATTTACAATAAATTATATAAAGGTAAAGGTATTCCTGTGCAATTGCACACAGGCTGAGCTGTGGCCCACAGGGGAGGCTCCACCTATTCATTGCTGTTGGCACAAGGAGGAGGATGTATGGTTGAGCACAACACTTCAGCTGCCTTCATGACTTGAAAGATCCTGATTGGTACTCACTTGGAAAGGAGGCTGAGTCGACCTCAGAGCCGTCCTGAATGGAATCACCAGATAAAAATCCCAACCTACGTTGGGATTTAAACCTGGGTCCTTCAGATCATGAAGCCAATGCCCTTGTTTTAATTCATTGAAACCTTGTTTCCTCATAAGAGGGAATTAAAAACTTTGCTTACCTTCAAAAGTGACTTGAGTAAAATGCTCTGAAGTAAAACATCTCCTGCACCATTGAATCGCAAATGATCAAGAGCAGGGAAAGGAACTTTGCTCATAATGAACATCATAATCTCTATTTTTTGATAATCTGGTAAGTGATTGGCAAATTCACCCAATGCATTAATCAAACCTTCTTGGTATAATTTTTCATCTCGCTGAGCTTGTGGATCATCAGATGGCGCTTCTCGAGTAACCGATACACGCAGGTGACTTAAAAGGGAGTTTATTATTTCCAAAACAGATGGACCTGTAAAACAACAATGCTGAGAGAAATTCAAATACACATTTAAAGCAATTAAAATATTGCTTTCTATTGGCCAATTGGAAAAATCTGAAATTAAATTACTCATTTAAATTAGGCCTAATGTTCACAATATATATACTAACCAACACTTTCACCAGCTGCAATAGCAATAATTTTTGACAGAACATCTGCTATACTTGTTCGAATTTTTGGACTAGATTTGGAATTCTCATCTAAGTGCGCCATAAGGATTTCAACAACAACACATGAGTATTGAGCCTGGAATTATGAGAAAACAATTATAGTATATTCATGTTTACAAGCTTTACAAATTGTAATACCACACAGATATATGATATATTCAAACTTTGATTTAAAATTTTTTAAGTAAAATAACACAAAGATATTACCTGAATTGAAAACATAATTATCTTGAAAGTTCTAATCGCAAACTGATTTGAAACCCATAAATCATGATTGTCTAGATGCCTGAAAAATTTATTTTTTTAAAATTGAAGTAATGTCAATCATAATTCTCATTTTTCATTATTTTATTTATTTCAACAATCTGAATTAGAACTATATTATTAGGATAAAAATTTACCTCAAGACAGGTCGTAATACACAACGTATGTGGCCAAATGATGCACGTCCAACTAATTCTCGCATGCATGTTTCTGCAAGAGTTGGAGGATCAGCACGTTCTTCTTGTGGAGGTTCAGGTGTTTCAGCGTCATTTTCATGAAACCTAACCAAATCCATTATTTTTATAGTGCAGCACATTTTATGATTTAAACACACACACACAAAAAATCACATAAACATCTGTTACCATACCTTGCATTTTGCATATTATAGAGAAGTGAAGGAACAATTTTATCCATATGCACTGGCGCCCAAATATTTTCTACAAGATCATCACATACAGTTTTACGGACGACTCCCTGTAAACAAATTGAAAATTTAAGTTTCAGATAATACTCCCATGCTTTGGAGCTTAAGACCACATAACTTTTTTTTTTATGGATAGCAAGAACATATTATATCCACAAACATTCAGTTTTGCAAATCAAATTACAAATTTTTCACACTTTTTCCTTCCATTGAACATTTTTTTTTGTTTGGCTTTCATCTATTTTGACTTTTGCTATTATTTGATTTGAAATAAAATTTAGAAGTGAACACATTTTTAGTGCTAAATTAAATCTTATTACCATTTTTTTCTGTATTTTCGTCCTTCCCCACAATAATGCATGAATCAGCTTGGTGCATACTCCCACTCACCTGCAATCCTTCAATTCCAGCTAATCTTATTTTGTCACGAAGGTCAGTATCACAATGATTACTGTGACACATTGATGAAAATTTTGAGACAAAAAAATCATATCTGCGATGATAAGACGGTGTATCCTCTTCAATGTTAGCAAACTTCACAAACTAAGAAAATATTTACATTAGTGAAGCTAACAATTCAATCCTGTCCTATACAATAAATTCTTTGTACATTCACTTCTTTATGACTTACCGATTGTGTAGCCAATATTTGTAATTGAGGCTCTGTGGATTCTAACAACTTCTGAACCATTTTCAAAAAACTTTCAACAAACAGATTTAGAGTCTGAGCATGACATGCTTTCAGAAGCTGATCCATAGCCTCCATAGCTATCACCACAAATCTGAAAATTAATTATATTTTAGAAGAGAAAAAATTTCTCACTGTGAAATTACCAAGTGAAGAGAAATTTCATTCAGGGCTTACCCTGTTCTTCGCCTATTGATGTCTCTACAGGCTCTTTGAAATAAATACTCTCCTATACGATCTAGCTTTTCTGGTGACGATAAGGAATAAAATATCAATTTTTCCATATTGCTTTTAACTAAACCATCCTGCGAAATAAAACGTGAGTATCATGCATAAGCAAAAGTTTTAAGTTGCAAGCATGTCACAGTGAAATAAAGAGTACCTGAGGAGTAACCGGGAAAATATTGTCCACTAATCTCTTGTAACGGGGCCGCAATGCCGAACAACACCCACAACAACCTGAAATATCAGAACATAATGCCATATTTCTTTCGATGAGACAATCCACACACATGCAAAGCAAACGAAGATGTCTGTTTGACGTGCGTCACACTTTAACTGAAGAGGTTACTGCTTATTACTCATTTGTGCCCTGGCAAACGAAAATTATACTCTGTCATAATGACGTTTGACACTTCAGAAATGCAATATAAAAGTCACATGCGTTAGTAACATACACCTACCCCAATTCATCTTCGAACTAATTTTTGTTTAAGCAGTCAATATTATCATTGGATGAATAAACTGACGCCCATCCATAAATGCAATAATTAAACCCAATTTACTAACGTGACAAGTATGACAAGTTTTAGGTTAGTAAAATTCAGGTGTACCAACACGGAACTGCCTCTTTAAGAATATAATACCAACATCACTCGTATAAACAAACACTAAAATGGCGCAACATAGGTAGGTGAATTCAAATTGTCAAGTGCTGTGAAATAAAAATATAATTATTGTAATTACAACACAATCTAATAATTAACTTACAGCCCGGATCTGTGCATTTCTGAATGACAGATTCTACGACGTCTGGCAGCTCAGAATCAAAACAACACTTAACAAAAGCCATGATCAGTAAATTGGCTCGCTTTCTGCAGATATGCTTTCACAAAACACTTGCTTGAATGCTTGGAAGACAACACTTTAGATTAAAATCTGTACTTTCATAGTTTCTGCGACATGAATCTTTTTTTAACGAAAAAAAAGTGACTCGATTATCATCACTTGCGATTCGTCTGCCGGTGCACTAGGATGGCAAAATACACTGTACACGAATATTAAATGCATTTAACGATTCTATTATTGCACAATAATGTATGGTTATCTAATGAAAGAAGTAGACTGAATTAATTCAGCCTGCAGCCTTCATCACACCCCGACTAGCCCTTCCCTCCCGTGCGACCCACATCACACTGCTTGGCTTCCCTCCCCCACAGTAGTACAGTTCATTTCGAAAACATTTCGCACTGATTACGCCGTGAAAGCGGGCACTGACTCTTTTCGCCTTCAAATCTCTGAAGTGAAAAGGATCCATTGCAATGGAAATTTACAAATTAAACTGTCAAGAATTTCATTTTACCAGTCTTTTTCATTTAAACACTCAGCAATTAGATACTGCACAACATGCTGAGAGGACCCACGCGATCGATTTTTAGTCAGTGTACAACTGATTTCATAAAATGCGGCGTGCTAAGAATGAACAGAATATATGAATTTATCGTGAATCGTAATTATTTCGGCAAAAACCTCTATTATTAAAAATAAAATTTCACGTTATAAACACAGGTTTTATATTTCTTTAATAATAATAATAATAATAATAATAATAATAATAATAATAATAATAATAATAATAATAATAATAATAATAACCCAAGTTGTTATAATTGTTTATTATTATTGTAATAAGTTAATAATAATAATTTAATGAAAACGTAAATATGCATTATATGAATACATAAACAAACATACAAATTTGTAGACTCCAAATATTATTTAAACGTAATAAAGTTCCAAACGTACGATAAATAAATCGTGTTCACGGATAGAAGAAGGGACGCCCAAAAGAATGATCATAATCAAAATATGACTCACTATCACAAGTCCTGTTCTCATTAGTTCCATTTCGTGAGTCACGTCAGATGTAATGTTATATACAAAATCTTGGTTTCAAAAATTTGCATTGTCAATATAACTCAAAGCAATATTACATTTTACGAGTAACTTATTGCATGAAATTCTACCTGCAGTTAAAATAAGGCAAATGAATCATAGGCGCGCAAGTTCTAAATTGTCTTCCACTTGCTTAAAAAATGGAGTTCATTAATTTCTTTTAAAAGTGTTATTAAATTAAAGTTAACCCACGTTTTATTGCTTTCAAAGGCCGAATTCAGAAGACCACATTCACAGTCAAGTAACGTATCATATATTTAAATTTTTTCCTCTTATACAACGTCAAAATTAATTAATGAGTGTTCTTTGAACCGTAATTTTCAGATACGCTTGACCTTGCGTTTATCTTTCTATTTTAAATTTGCTTTAAACTAAAATTTCCTTTTTAAAATTTAATTTTTACTATCACTAAACTATTAATAAAGTACCACAGAAACTGTTCTACAATAAGTTTTTCTTATTGTACTTGTCAGTAGAGAAAATTACTTGTCAGTAGAGAAAATTATGAAATTATGCGCCAGAAAACGGCGAATTTTGGGTATGGACCTATGAATGTTATAAAAATCTTAATAACAAAATTAATATTCCTAGGATTTGAGAGTTTCAATCGTATTTTTATTTTTATTTTTGAGTGGTTTTTAAATAAAGCCTCAGAATTATTTTCTAAATGGCCCCAAATTGTTTATTAAACTTTGTACTCGAATGACGTAAAAGACGCTTATGAGAGAGGTGCAGAACTCATGTTGGTTAAAATCTCTAATAGTTTGAAAATTTAAAAAGTGCATGTTTTTTGGGCGTCTTCCTACAACTATACAATTGAAGATAGAGATTTTTGTCTTAAATGAAACCTGTTCTTTAAAGGTAGATCTTGGAATAAAGCCATGTCCAATTTTTTGAAAATATGAGTACTATTCCCGTAATTTTGCGCGAAATTAGGCAATTTTTAATTTTTTTAAAACAATTTTTTCTTTAAAAAGCCACCATTTTTTCTTTAAATTTCCTCTTTGCATGTATCAAAAAACGGTTAAAAATATTGTTTTAGTTCCATTTTCGCCGAACTCTCTGTATTTCCGAAAATTGGAATTTCAAAATTACCAGATTGAAGATAGAGGTTTTGCCTTATACGAAGTTCATTCCTAAAAATCAGCTCTTTAAAAAAGTCATATGCAGTTTTTTGAAAAACATAATTTTCGCGTAATTTGGTCCTTGAAATTAATGCAATTTGTAAACAAATATTTTCTAAAACATCGTCCCAATTGTTTCCACGGATAGAAAAAGGGGCACTTAAAAGAATGGCGTAGGTATAATTTTCGTTGAACTCCGAATTTTGGAAAACAGCAAATTTAAAAATAATGCGAGAGAGTATATGCTAGCTATCTACGTCAGTTTGGAATAATATACAAAAGATTTTGAGCCAATTTACTTTTGTGCTCAATTCGTGATTTTTTAGGCAGATACGAGTAGACGATTTATTGTTACCAAAACACCTAATTTCGCTTTGTACACCAAAACACCTAATTTCGCCTGCGGACAACCAACTAGTTCAGAGGAATATAATTCATTACAAAAACCCATCAAATGTAATTTTGATGTTTTTGTATGAATGTTGACTATCTAAATAGAAGTGATTACGACAAAGTGCACATTAACATTGACATTGATTTTGATGGTTTTGTTTTAATGTTGACTATCTAACGAGAAGTAATTATGACGAAGTGTGAATTGATGGGGAAAAACCAAGAATCGTCACCTGTAAAGAATGTGATGGTCACTGCTTGATAACTTTTAATTTGAGTACGCCTGGAACACAATTTCTTTCTATGCGTCTCAATTATGGTTTTTACTCTTGACAAAGTTTAAATCATAACTAGTTGGGCTAAAACAGCACATCGTTTCTCGCGTTGTTTATAAATTTGAAATTTTTGAAAATTTTGAGAGCTGAACGAAAATGAGTCCCGCTCCATACTTTTATGCGTCCCTTCTATTCGTGAAGAAAAAAAATTGGAACGGTTTTGGGGGAAATTGCGTAAAAAACACTCGCTTAAAAAACACACACATTTACTTTTTAGGAGCTAATGTTTTGAAACAAACATTGTCTAAGGCAAAAATCTCTATCTTCAATTTCTTGCAGTTTGAATTGTTACCTATCTGCAATTTTCGAAAAAACGGGGACTTTACAGAAAATTTAGAAATACTAGCACCTTGATACATAAGAGGAGAAAATTTAAAAAAATGGAGCGTTTTTTGAAAAAAAAATGATTAAACGGTTTTAAAACTGTTTATATTTCACGAAACATTACACGAAAATTACTCATATTTGAGAAAAATTGAACATGACGTTATTTCAAGGACTGTCTTTAGAGAACATATTTCATTAAGAAAAAATCTATCAATAAGTTGTGGGAAGTAGTCCTCCAAAAATTGCTCTTTTGCAATTTTCTGGAAATCAGAGATTTTGAAACCCGAAGCCTGAACCATTCTGTTTAACGTTTTTAAGCAATCCGAGGGTAAAGTTTAATTTTTGAGAAAATTTCAAAATGGTTTTGAGACTTAATGCAAAGACCTCTCAAAAAGCAAAATACCCGTTTGAAACTCCCAAAGCCCAGTGTTTGTTTAGATTGATCGGGGAATATCAATTTTGGAGAAAATCGGCTGAACGGTTTGGGTGCTAACTTTGAACACAGACAGACAGACGTTTTGCCGTCAATCGATTTTTCGGTATCAAGGTACCACAAAACATGGCTTCTGGGTACCCCACTTTTTAGAGAGAGTAATTGACAACGTATATGAACAGGATAATAACAAAATATAATAAAAGGTCGAACTATAGTTTTTAAATTCAATAGTGTATTATGGAGCCAAAACCTTGAAGTAAAGAAACGGAGATAAAGGTTTTTGTATAATATCACAATCAACTCTGTTTTCTTGTGTTAATATTATTCCAAGATATTTGGTTTAGTGGTATTCTTTATTATATTCCCATCAATATTTAGATCTTGTTCCACACATCCTAGAACCATATATTCAATTTTATCCATTTTGATATCTAGACTCCATTTTTTAAATTCTCCCATGATATTCCAAGTCATTTAGGTATTATCATCTTGGTCTTTTGCATTTGAAAATTGTGTCAAAAACGGCACCAAATATTCTTGTTTAACTTGAATGGCGCAAATTTCATTTTCATTGAAATCTCTGAATTTTAAATTACAAAATTACAAAAGTTTGATATTTTTTCGACATCTTCCTTCAACTACAATATTAAAGATGAGATTTTTCTTCAATGAAATTGATTCTCCACATTTAGTTCTTTAATAAATGTCATGAACGTTTTTTTAAAAACTCGTAATTTTGGCACAATGTAATGTATATTACGGGCAAAATAAAAAACAAGATTTTCTCAAAAACTGCTCCAAATGTTTTCCATAAACATTTTGTACGATTTTATGCACTGATTTGTTTTGATTTCTCAAGAACCACACATATTTAATTTCTTTGAAATGTATCTCATATTATCGTCAATATTTGAATTATGGGCATTTTCACGCATTATTGAGCTAATGAGTTAAAGTGCTTCAAATTATTTCTTACGAAGATTCTTGAAAACTTAAGGACCTACATAACGTGGCTTCTGACTACACAAAGTGTTAGAGAATGTAATTTACTACATGTGTGAACAAGAGTTATCCCCTTTTTATCGTTAGGGCCTAACAATACGATTTTTTCTGTCGAAAAATTGCTGATTTCCGCACTAGTATTTCAATTTCTTATCTTTACTTAAGTAAGTAGTAAGGCTAGAAAGTTAAAAACAATCTAAAAACATTCTAACTTACACAGCCCTTCAATAAATGTAGAATCGTACGCGGAAATCTTTTCTGACCCAATCAGGGTTATAATAACAGTCTCAAAAAGAAGAAAGGGGCCATTTGGACCGAGCAGAGTAAAGAGAAACATCGGGCCCGAATGAAAGACATGGAAGTAAAGAAAGGAAGAAAGAGACAGAAAATGGAAATAAATGTAGTCCATAGTGGCTCATTCGAAGGAAAATAAAGAAAAAAACTAGTGGTGCTAAAACAGCACGTACTTTCTCGCCCGTATTTTTACGCGAAAATTACTCACAATTACGCAAAGTACTCAAATTTTCGAAGCATTGTACGTGACCTTATTTCAAAAACTATTGTAAGGAACAGATTTATTTGAGGGAAAAATCTCTATTTTCATAATTGTAATTGCACGAAGATGCCGAAGTAATCTTGAACTTAAGCAATTTAAAAAAAATCAGGGTATTCTACTAATATGATACCTGCACCATTTTTTAGAGGTTCTTCACATTATTCATTAACAAAAAAATAATTAAAAACGATGGAGCCATTGTTTTTGAAAATTTGGAAAATGTCTCAGGGGCTTTATGTAAAGTATCTCCAAAATTAAAATATCGATTTCAAATTCAAGGGGCTGCGACATCAGCCAGATCGATTAGGGAATATTAATTTCGGAGAAAATCAGCTGAGCGGTTTAACTGCTAGCGTTGAGCACAGATGACCGGACAGAAGTTTTGCCGTCATTCGATTTTTTGATATCAAGAACCCACAAAACATGGATTCTAGCCACACCACGTGATAGAAAATTTTCTCCTTAAATGTAGCAACTTGATTTATCAACTTTTTCGTAAACAGGGCTCTGTAATAAGTGTTTTTCTGACGAAATTTCGCAGTTTTTTCGCGCAGCATTACATGACGTTCTCTCTACCCCGTGGGGAGAAAGTAAATATGCTGGTTGGAAAGATTAGTGGTAGATTCATGTATTACAATATTGCGTAGCCGTTACAGAATGTACTGTTATATCACATCTTGTTTAGTATTTATATTGTAGAATGAATTTACGTTTGTTGTAAAATGTGTCTCTGAAATAAAAAACAATTCAGAAAAAACAAAAAACAACAACAACAACAACAACAAAACAACATCGAATGGAAAGGGCGATGTATTTACCGCTAACAATTATTGTTAAAGAAGAAGAGTCAGCTTCAACAGAGAACTTGTGGGCGAGGCAAGAAGTTATGTTTTCGAAATTTGCATTTTGGAATTACTTTTACATGAAAATTCGATTCCGTTTGAACTGTCAAAATATTTAAGCGATAACAATAGGTCTAAGATCGCGGAATTCCTTACAGTACAACTAGTATGCGTCGCGCTGTTGTTAATATATATTTAAAAGCAGCAACGAAAATTGATTTTCATTTTACGAAGGCCATAGGCCAATTGCAATACAGATATTTTCAAATGGGGTAACCTCCTTAGAGGCAGAAACTGACGCATTCCTTCGTACATTATACTGTATTTTTTTCTCAAAACAATCTATAGGATATTCTCTTCTCTTAAGAGATAATTGTCTTAGTACGGTAAATAAATTTAGTTGAGAATACTTTTTGAGAGGAAGTAGCTAGAAAAGTAGCCAACTGTCTTAGTTGATTTTTCTGGAAGGGTATGTAAATGTACAAAAAGTTAAAAACATTAATTATGGACATACATTCTTCAGTTTTTGTTTGTCAAATATGTTAATGTTTAATCTTGTTTGACGAGTATGAAAATATAACATTTGTTTCTGCTTGTTATCTCTGCCCACGACCAAAGTACTAGCCACATTGCAACGCAATTATCAATTAAAAGTCGTATTGGTTTAATAACAATGAGCTTGAAGACTCTACCTGACATGTTTAGCACCATCAGTACGTTCACCATCTCTGAAGGCGTGAAATGACTAGGTACATTATTTCGTCAGCGTCGCGTTCAAGAATTATAGGACTAACTAGGTTCAGCCACTTGTAGCCAATCTCTTCGTATTCCAAAAGGCAGTTATTTTCAACCTCTTTCGCGTGGGGTCGATACGAGGCCTGCCCTCTCAAGGAGGCCGAGGAAAACAAGCACGCGAGGGCCGGGGCCCGCAACGCGACCTGCGCCGCCCGCTCTTATCAACGGGAGCAGCAAACAAAAGAAGGGACCGAGCAAATAACCTCCGCCCTCTCTGGCCGAACGTTCTCTTCTGCGACCGTCGTGACGTTGGCATACCAGACGCATAGACTTTCCAGACGCCGCCGCGGCCGCCGCTGTTGCCCGCTCCGCCGCCACCGCCAGCTTGTTCGCCGCTACGTCCACAAAAGGGAACGTTCGAGTCCAAAGCAAAGCTCGGAGGCTGCATAACTCCGTCTCTCTTGCTCTCTGAGAGACGGATCTCAAGGCCTACTGCTTTTTGCCAGCGCCGGGCGCGGGGTGTGGAACGAAGAGCGAGGTGGGAGGGGGTGGAGGAAGGGGGGGGGCGCTGATAGTGGAAGGTGCGGCGGCGCCAGCGAGGAACCTGGCTGACTTGCCGGCCGGCCGCGTTTGGCAGCGGATGGAAGATCTTCGGCGTCGGGTCGGATCGCAGAGGAGCGTTCGGATGAAATTCGCCACTTCCGGTAGATGAAACTCGTAACGGACTAACGCACAGGTTCTAAAATTGAATCATTTTGCAGGTTGAGAGAAGGATTAGTTTTTTGATATTGGTTGCTAATCGAGGATAGATATGTATATTTTATCAATTTCTTTTAAATCAATTTTTGCTACTAATTAACGAATGATGAAAGGGTATCATGTAATGAATCTTATTGAGAGCTCATAGTATTACCATGTGGTACTTTATCTTGTTGAGAATAAGGTAACAAGTTGAAATTTTCTCCCTTGCGAAAGTACACTTTATTTACAAAAAATAATTTTTTCGATAAAAATTCGGAATAGCAAGTGTTACGTGTTAGCAATATACCTAAAAATGTCAATTAATATACTTATTTACACATTGTACGTTTACTGATACTTAATTTTGTTTCTTTCATCAAACACTTTTTATCTTTTTCAATTTCCAGTATGTATCATAAATTCTATTGCTATTCTTTAGAAAATATGAACTTTGACAGTTTTCATCACTAGGTAAGGAACGAATGGATGAAGTAAGTAAGTAAGTAAGTAAGTAAGTAAGTAAGGAAGGAAGGAAGGCAGAAACACACAAACAAGTCAAATAATCTTTTTATTTTTCAATCAATAGCGGAACGCTCAAATTACAGTGAAAACTGGTTAACTACAATGATTACTCTTGTAATCATCAAGTTAGACTCCTTTTATGTACCACTTAATTTAAAAAAAGATGTTTAATCACACGTATTTTAAAGTTTGAATTAAAAGGCCTGTGATCTTGGAAAAAAAGAAGAAGAATAAAGGAAGAAATGAAATCTAGGGCAGTGGTTGGGAGAATGTTGGCTTCTCACTTTCTTGATAATAAATAATGTCACTTAACCAAATACGAATATTGAAATTTATTATTTGTACTTTCATATCCCACTTCGACCCATGGTGAAGTGTTCACCATTCACAGCTGGCTATACGGGTTCAGCTACCTACCGACCTATATGAAATTAGTGGTGGCTAAAGCGGATTTGCGACAGGAGTATTGGGGTCTCTATCGCCTATCATTCCACCTTTGATTCGCCAACACTCAAATCTTACCAACAACATAACCATTAATCTGTCAAATTCATTAATCTCTCAGGTAAGGCTCGAGAAGATTAGAGACTAATGATGATAATAAAATAACTAATTGCTCACATCAATCGGCTAAACTAGAGCGACTATTGTAACTTCCAATGTTGTATATTTGTTAATAGGTAATAAAGTAATTACTGTGTTCTAGTATTTAGAATCCCACATTGTCAATAAGTTAATGTAACATGACTGTACATATCACCAACAAACGAAGCACCTTCCCGCTGCTGGACATATTGCAATGAAACAAAATATATTTAATTTTGTAAATTCAAATTGAAACTTTTTGGGATGTAATATTTTTAAGCTTATCTGCAAGACAAATTGATCGATGTGATGTCGATGCTGTAATTTCATTCCTATCTGAAACAAAATCTCTTCCTAAATTGATAGTTTGTGGTGTAGAAAGCGAATGTAATAACCTTGGGGAAGAGTGTAGTGATCAAAAGTTGTTAGTTTTCTCCAAATGTACGTGCTTAGAGAGTTCCTATCTCACTTAACTTGAATGGTAGACTTTATGCTATAACCGTTTGCCCTTGTAGTGTATGTATTTTGGAGGATTTCAAGGTTTACTCGAATATGCATTGTTTCTCTTTCAGAAGTAAATAATTCGTATACAACATTCGAGACATCCATATGCCATAAAATGTACCAATATACAGGAAACATCATATTTGTATTTGCTGTCTTTATAGGTCAAGCTTGAAAAAATAGAACAGAGGTCTGTCATCTGTTCCTTCAGATATTTCACAAGAGGCTCATGTCACGCTAGTTGCAGACGACATTTTAATCACAGGAACAAAAAAAATATGTCAATTATTCACAAATATATTTTTCCTATAATTCCCTTGGGAAAGGCAGGGAATGGCGGTAGAGGAAGAAGGGTTATACAACATCTTGTCCTATTTTACTTCTCGGTCTTCCACTGTCCCTTATCCCATCTATTTAATAATTCATAGCCATGGATGGAACTCTGATCATTGTCATTTTTCATCAATTTTTCTACCATTTTATCTTATTTTCGAGAATGTTTTTGGTAATTATTTGGCTTTAAAGCATTTATTTTATTTATTTATTATATTTTATTTTTATTTTATGACGGTCTGGGGGCCATTAGGAAATTTTAATTTTTGGGGTACCTTGCATGAAGTTCCTTGTACATTTTAAAAATTTTCTGAAAAGGGCTGTAAATTTTTGCCATTTTCAGTTCGTGTATTGGAAATATTTTAACTCGTGGCTTTTAGCGCGGTTAGTAAGGCGTACGACATAAGGCACTTTTGCAGAGTGCTTGACAGATTTACGACATGACAGGTCTGCTTTCCAGGAAGATGCAAATGTTGCAAGCGGTAGTGCATACCCAAAGGGTTATGTGTAGGGTAGAGCTTAACAGATGTAACTATCATCTTAAGAATTATTAACTACAAAAACTAGCAGGGGCACATTACTTTGGAATACCCGCGAAGCTTTTGCGTAGAAACGTACGTCATTAAGGTACACTCAGCAGTTTCATTTCTTTTTATTGAATTAGCAGATTACGTCGTGGTTGAAGAAAGGCAATCAATTAGAATGGAAAAAATCTTTATCAACGGAAAAATTCTTACATATTTATCAACACTTTCTTTATTGTAGTTTACTCATACGTTAATGTACTAGAATATAAACATTCGTTGATAGGAGTAAATTGACAGCAACAACACGAATAAAATTTGAGAGGATAATTGAATCGGTAAATAATGTTAGTTATACATTGTTTAGTCTGAAAGGAAAAACGTAACAACACGCAATATGATCTAAATAAGGATAATGGATGTTATTACTTCTTATTCCATTTTCCCTCATTATCTTCGTTACACTCGAAAAGTATGAACTGGAGGACTGTCAATGCAAGCCTCACAGTGCTTTTTCTGACAGATGATTGACAAAAACAACGCTCTTCCTAGATGAAATTATATTTCCTTCAAATTCATAACAGGAAAATGGTAATAACAAAGATTCGCGATATTTTCAATGATTGCTTGCTTATGATTTTTTGTTCGCTGTTTGTCGTGAAGTAGGTTTGAAACGTCTTTAACGCTTGAAACAAAAAAGAAGAAGAATAAACATATAAACAAAGTATATTATCATAAAAAAGGGAAACTGAGACAAAAAGGAAAACACTAAAGGGACCCTTAGGGATAAGTGCTCCGGCATCCCCCGAAGACGTTGCCCAACTAAATCTGATCTGAGACAATTTTTTTAAAACAATTTGACAACACTCTAGATCTCGATATAAATAACAGAAAGTCGTTATACGAGAAATATGGCGAAGAAAAGTCAGTATCAGAAGACCCCGAGTTTCAATGTATTAATTAAGGTCATTTTTTACCGCAAGTATGGGAGTCACATTATATGAGTTTCTCGCCTGCAGTAGACAAAAAATTGGTTCCAGGGGAATTTCCTTTCCCGCGAGTGTGAGTGCGAGTGCGAGTGAGTAAGAAGAAACCACAGTGTGAGTCGAATGACAGTAAGGGTTCCTCTCAAGAACTTGTGGCAAAGACTGAATATCAAGGGAGTTCCGTCCGCGGAAATACCATTCCAGAAATAACTCAGCTCGTCTATGAAAGGAAAAAATCTGCTCCCTCTTTTTCTGTGTATTGTTTTCTGGAAGATGATACTGCGTGCGGTCCGCCTAAATATCATTCATGCTAATGTACTGATCGTGATCAGGTAAGAGTTCAGGGGGATTTATGATGTATTTGGCAATGCGTAAGGCTCATTTCCAGGGGTCGAATTCTGATGACATGTCATCTTTTCGTTAGTGCATTTAGAAGTTGCTAACTTGTAAATAAATGTTTTTCTCATCCTATATGTGATAGAAATGTATAGTTATTGGCCGTTTTTGTCATTTTTTGACATTTTCAATTTAAAGTCAGTTTTAGACATTTGCGTAATTTTTGTAATTTTACGTATTTTATTTTTTTCGTGTTTTTTGTTTGTGAATGTTTCATGAATTTACATTGACAGACGAAAAGGTTTTGTTGTATCCATCAGTTCGTGACGAAATACTGCAATGGACTCTGTTTATCGATATTTCAAAATTATAAGGATCTTCGGTAAATTCCTCGAAACTGACGGTTGGAAGATCGGAGCTAAGGATTATATTTCCTCCTAAAATAATTTATATTAGGTATAATTTTATATAAATAAATTTTATTTAAAATTGTTAAATTCATTGAATGAATGAGTACATGCATGCACATTTTTTTGTATCTTAAAAAAATACATTTCCCCTTATTTTTAAGTAATTTATTAGGTAATTTTACAATTATCTTTAAGTCATTTTAAAGGTAATTTTCAAATAATGTTTAGGTCACCAGAATCCGAGCCCTGCTCATCACGAACTATGACAAGGTTTAAGGCCATCCATAATACAGTCGACTCTGGTTATAGTGAACTTCCAGGGACAAACAGGTTTGGTTCACTATATTGGAGGTTTACTATATCTGATGATGTCAAAATTAAATAGAATTTTTTCACTATGATTGATTTTATTTCTTCAGATATACAGCGAAATTCATTAACAGCATGAATTAAAAATTTCAATATTTTTATTTGTGTTTGAAAATCAACTATTTACAATTGTTTGCTTCGTACATTTTTCATTAGTAATTTCTCTAGACCCTTCTCCAGAGTTCGTGCTCTCTCCATGCTTGATTGTGCATTATCCTCTGTCACTAAGAATCGAAGTATGGTCTTGACACCTTTCAACGCCTCTTACACTTTTGGAACACGGTCCCACTGTCCGCAGGTCCTTCAACTCGCCTAATAAGATATGAGATCCAATTAATTTCCAGGACTTATTTCTTATGATCACAATAGTCGAAATTCAGAGTCTCAACAACCGAATGTTTATTTATGTTTATTTGTACTGTAAGTGAAACGGGACCAGTGACTTAAGTTCACTATAACTGCGAGTTCACTATATCCGAGTTCACTCTAATTGGAATAGACTGAAGTTCGTGTCTTGACCGAGCGTTGAAATCTCTACGTTTCGGATTCTTTGTCCAAAAGAAATATTCTTAAGTCAGTTCCCAAATGAGATTCTTCGTTATCAAAGCACTTAGCAAATGATGAGGTTGTTGAACGAAAGTCCTCGCATCCCTTAAAATTCATGAGAGGAAGTGTCTGAATGAAATCTAACGATCAGGATCAGACCTTCACCAACACATTTCGCCGTTCACTTTTCCTTTCTCTTCTGTTGTTTAGCAATACTCTCTGTAGTTGAAACGAATATTCACTGTACAAACACGTATTCTGTATTGAGTATGTGCAAGAGATTGATTTTTAATAGCCACGAAAAGGCCGCGAGGGTGAGGGTGAGGGCAACTGACCCGACAGTTCAAGGGGGGTAAATACAGCACAAAGAGAGGGAGGTGAAACTGACCTCTGGATTGCACACACGTACTTAAATAATTTAAATTTTATCTGGGCTTGTGGATGACATTTTTGAAGAAAATGAGAGCCATTTCGTTACCTTAGTATTTTAATCTACATTATTTGTTATGCTTTCCGTTTCTGGTCATCACGGTTTCTGACATCACATCGTTGCAGTTGATGAACATGTTACAAACGTAAGAGGCTAAACGTCAACTCTTGCTGAACAAATACGTGTAGAGTTTGAATGATTCATAATATTAAGTAAAATGTTTTAAAATAGTGTGATGTAAAGGTTATAGAATACTTTTGCAATTAAACAGTTCGTAATCATAAACTCTCAATTGTAGCTCTTGTAGAGAACAGCAAGAATACAACGTCGGATTAACATGAAAGCAAGGTTACTACTCACATTTTTATACTACATTTTGTTTGAACATAGAAGGATTCAAATAAATATCTAGAGCAGCTTCAGAACTTATGTCAAGGCTGTGATCACAATACAAGTTCTGTGGTCACGGAGTAAAAGTTTGCATGTCAATTTTTGGCGAAATTGGATTAAGTACTAAAACGACAAGTGAAGTATCTATATTTTAGTAAAACGACCAAATTCATGTTGTCTCCTCAACGACAAAACAGCGTTGGAAAATATAAATTAATCGGCTTAATAAAGCTTAAGGCTCTATAATAATCTAACTCTTTTTTCTCCAAAGTAAGATTTTTGACTTCAGAACTTTTACTCCGCGACCACAGAAATCACGAGCGAACTCCTGAGCAAGAATCCGGCAGCTGCGCGCCGTGTGCGAAGGCGAGGCAGGTCGCTCGGGTTGAGAGCGCGGCGGAGGCGGCGGGCGGCACGAGGCGCGCGGGCGTGAGGGGCGTGGGCCAACCGGCCCCGAGCGGGCGATTTCCCAGCATCCTCCGCGGCGCGGCGCGCGCGCGTGGGGCCCGCGGCGCCCCGCCGCCAGTCCTCGACAGACCACCGCGGTCAGCCGCATGGCCCGCTGGAAGACGCCGAACAGCGCCCGCTTCACGTGCCTCCCTCCTCCGCCCCGCCCCGCTCCCACCTCTGCCGCCTCTTCTCCCCGACCCTGCGACGGCGCAGTGGCGCGTGCTCCCCCGGCCGGCCGCGACGGCATGGCGACTGCTGACCGCCCGCTGACCGGATAAACTCCACGGCGCATCCCATCGTCTCGGCGACACTTCACTCTTCAGTTCGGCCGCCAGCGAAGGTAAATGACGCTCGCGCGCGTCGCGTGGTGTCGGGCGAGGTGGCGCCCCGCTCGCTCGAGCGCACCGTTCCGTCGTTCAGCCCCTGGAAGCACTGGAGTGCAGTTCTTGAGCGCGCTCCGGTCTTTCATCCTGAACAAAACCGCTCTATCGGCATGCAGCGGTTTGCTTTCTCCGGCTTCAAGGTCCTTGCAACATGACACAGCTCGGCGCCTGTTCGGTTTAGGCGAACACCTGTTCAACGGTTTCCAAATTTTGTGGTTATGTTTTTGAAGAATGTGACGTAACGTCGGACGTTGGCCGTGGCGAGCGCTGCGATTTATTGACAGCATTTCTTCCCAATTTTCAAAAATCGTGATTTCTTGTATATTTCAATCGGACGTTTCTGACCCCTTGTTGGCTAATATATTGTGAAAACAACAGAATAGAGCGGTTCGGACCGTTCTCAAATACCTCTTAGAAATCGATCGTGACAGTTCGCCAAGTTGGCGCCAGTCAAAGAGATAATGCTCAAAATGTCCAAATTAGTTCGTTTTCATTTCGTTCGGAGATCACGTTACGTAATTTTCAAGGTCTCCTTACACGGAATTGTTGGAGTTGGCCCAACGGGCTTGAGAGAACCCAGTGGCAGTTGAACACATGTTTCGCGCAGATTTCACTTCTCCTTATACGTTCACAACAGGTCTAGATGACCGCGGGCAGAGGCTGATCTCGGCGCAATGTTCCCCGCTCCATTCCAAAGCCCCGCCTTCCGCTCCACGGCGGTTTCTCCGTTGCGTAAGCGGCGAGGGATGAAATAATGCCCGCTAATTTGTTTAAAAACATTCAGAGCACGCAGCTGTCACAAAGACGAAACTGCGCACGAACTCCATGAACTATTTACTAAGCCGTAGATCCGATTTCGAATATCTGTAGTGATTTAGAAATCGATGTTTTCAATCCATTGTATTTGAGTTTGTTATTGATCACCTGCTGGGTGAAATACTTTCTACAAAGCGCGCGACCTTTTGCTCCAAATAAGTCGTGTTCACTTGACGCTAAATATCTAGAATAACTTCACTCTCCAATTCTTATCTGACTTGTTGAGATGTTGATGGTGTATTTCGTGTTGCAAGAATTCAACAGAGATGGCGTTTTCTCTGGTGAAATAAGAAGTACTTTTATTGTTTTTAACAAAAAATGGAGCAAAACCAATTGATAAAAACGCACATTTGAAGACAGAATATCTATTTCAGTGTTCGGTAATCATTGCATTGTCTAAATGAAAAGCCAATGCTCGTTAGTCAGTCGTTGTGCTTCAATATTTGAAATATAATGCTAACAACTCACATTCCTGTTAATTTCGGTGGAGGAAACGCGCTTTAGCCCAAATTCATTATACGTTATGTTTAATTTACATGGCGGTTCGTCACCAAATGCTGATATCTTTGCATGGGGCTTGTCGTGCATTAGATCCACTTTGCTTCCCGATAAATCTCTTCCGCCGTGAGACGTACTTCTTTGTTTTGCAACATCCGCGCTAGATAAAAAAAAAGAACTCGCCGCCGTGTCAAAGACCGATTAACCCGTGAAAGAAATTGCTTTTTTCCGCTGTTTGCGCAAATGCTCCGGACGCCCGTATCGTTTGCGTGTTACACAATGCGTGGCGTGCATTATGTATGTGGGCGGTAGCGTCAAGGCGTCTGGGAACGCGCACTGCCTGTTGCTCTGGGTAAATCTCGCGTCGGCCGCAGGGCTCGCACCAACACTTCGAAACTCCAGAGGGCGGCGCCAGCGATGGGAACTGCGATTGCAGCGCAAACGACGTCTTCAGACGTCTTTAGAAATGAACGCTACCCAGCTCTTCTGTTTTTAACGTTGCTACAACACAGGATTTTGTGTTTAAAACATGCTGTTTTGTGTTGAATACTGCGTATAGAATATTGTATTGCAGCGTTGCTTTAGAGAAGTATACATGAAATTATATTTTGGACCCTTCATCTCTCATCGACGATTTTATTCTTTCTTTGTATTCCCTCTAAAGGAACGCGATACTTTAATATAATTGTTATCTCCGCAGACTATATGATTAGGTACCAATTTGAACTTTGACTTTTTAGTATTATTATTTTGATTACCTATTTCGTTAATAGGGCCTGAAATAGCTACATAAACCTTTAAATCCTTGATTTCTCGACAGGCCTCGCGCAATAGAAAGTAATGTACGAGTCTTCAAAATTAATTTAGAATACCTCATATATCCATATTTCAATCCCAAACTTCAAATGGTAAATCTTGATTCAACCTTTTTGAACGTCAGCACGTAACAAAATCCGTCACCGGATTTAAACTCTCGCCTCACGAAGCAACATGGCAACGTCTACGATTATTTCCGTTAGCGGGCGCCAAAAAAGCTCGGAATGTCGATTCAGTGGGCAACGTCGGCGCCGGCGCGGGTCGGCCTCGCGGGGCGGGAGCGGGGGCGTGGGCGTGGGCGGGGGCCGGGGGCGTGGCGGGGCGGGGCGGGGGCGGGGCGGGGGCGGCCGGGCGCGGCCGTCGTAACAGAGGGCGGAGGAGGCCTTGCATTGAGGCGGTAGGCAGCGGCGCACAGTGATCCCAAGGGACACCAAAATCGCAATAGCGTATTCTGTTGCGGTTTTCATGTTAGCATTCTTCACAAATTTGGGAAAAATCATCGCATTAAAACATACAAATATTTTAAAGGGAAGTATGAAATTTTTCCGTTTTGCAGAAACTTAAAAAATATTTCTGTTTATTGTTTATATTATTTTTGGTTGTATAACGAAGTAATTTCAAAACATTTTACTCCTTTACGTAGTATATTTTTCTAGGAAGTTTCAAGAAGAATGACAATAATTCTTTTAAGAACTCATACTTTACTTTTTTAATCGATAACTTCAAAACAGCATTCCAGCCACAAACGGCTAGAATGCCACGAAGTTGCTAGTAATTCATTCGACGTTAATATTCAATCTGATTCCAGTATTCACACTTAAGTTTATATTGTTATCTCCATCTTGAGAAACAATTCTCTCTTGCATCCTTATCAACATAAATTTGCGCAGATTGACTTAATAGTTTTCATCATATTTTTTATTTTCTATGTTCGAGCTGGGCCTAAAGACCATTGCCGACAGATTCAGTATTTATGTCAATCTGCAAAAGTTTCGAATTTTGCGGTAGAAAGTTTCCTATTTGTGCTACGTTACATGTTCAGTCCACTAAGGCTTAGTAAACAGCGCCACGCCGCTTCGCGTGGGCGCATTCATTTTACTAGTGAAAGATTTAACGTGCTGCCATAATTTCCATTTACATACGGAACGAAGTTATGATGAAGGGGAATCGTGCAGTGTCAATGCCAAGTTCGTGCGATATTTTAATGAAGTTTATACTTCTTTGTAGTTAGTGCTTACTGCGGCTCGGTGAAAGCTGTCTTTACCGTCTCCGCTAGTGGAGAGACTGGTCTCCCCGTATATTTATCTCTGTATTTTGGGGGAACCTTTTGTACATATCCTGTAAGTAAAGAAAACAACTGCTTAGGTAATCAAAAATCCCTCCTCCTCTCCTCCTTTCAGCTGAGGCTGGTGAATTGTCCCTGGCGCGTCCCTTCCGCCACCTGTCTCGATTTCCAATCCCCACATCGATACAGCTGGCAAACCCCTATTTATCGAGTGTGCTTGTGACCTGTTTCAAGCGCAGCACGCAGCTCTTCCTTGCTAGACTAAAGTTAACGGGTGGAGAAACACATCGCACCCACTGGGCAGCACTGGTGTGCTTCCTGAGCCAATAGGTAGCAATCGGTTCCGCTAATTCCGGGATATTCCTCTACTAATTCACAAACGTTTTGTACTTAGCGACAGGATTAATTTGATGGTTTCGGGTTTCAGACCAATTTCTGTGATCATTCATTACGAAAATGTAGTGCATGTTGTATCGCTGGAGGTGGCGGTGTTCATTACTCGCTGGAACGGGAGATTCCGCGACATACTACATGTCGGCTTTTGGTGATTGTTCGACATGTTTGATAGTGTTGTGCATAAGTGTGTGTGTGTGTGTGTATGTGTGTGTGTGTGTGTAAGGAAGGGGTGAGAGTAGGATAAAGAAGAAGAAGGAAAGATCGCGCGCGGTCCATGGTCTGTTAGTGAGGATACTGCTCCAGCATTGCTCGGAGAAACCACGAGAAGTACTGATTAGAGCAGTCGACCTCTAGGATTCTCCTCCAGACAGCGCACCTGAATTCGAGCTAGCTATCCTGTCAGGGTCAAAAACCCTGCTAGATCGGTTGTTTTCCGTGTTTTCTCCTATTAATACCAGGTGGTCACCGGAGCAGTACCCTAACAAAAGGGCCACGGATCGCGTGCGATCTTTGCTTTCTCTTCCTTGTCCTATCCTCATCTCTTACACACACTTACACGAACATGCAGTACACTACCACACTTATCGGGAGGCCGGTCGGGAGCTTAGAGCTTGTCCCGGTTGGGGCGGTGCCCCGATGGGGGGAGATACCTGGTGGGAGAAAACCCCGCTGGCCGACAGGTAGGTCGGCACCGGATCTCACCTTTCAGGTGGAGAAGATTACCGCCTCCTCCAGACGAAAACACATGAACTACACTCACGGAACGATGACCTTAGCAGTTGACGCGTTTGGAATCACTAATAAATCAACCAATCAATCGAAAATCCTGCCCCCCCCCCGTGGGGGCTCGCGATTGGCGGCAGGCCGCGTCGGTCGCTTTCGGCGCGCCCCTTACGGCCAGCGCGTGGGGGCTCTCTCGCGGTCGCCCCGCCCCCGCGCCTCTGCCCTTCTCCGGCGCCATCGAGCAGGTGTTGCTTCAGGGCGCGCGATGTGCGCAGTTCCCAGCCCGACGCGCCTCTCGCGCTGCTTTCATCTCGCACCACGCCCGGCTTTGGCGTTGCTTCAAGCTCCCACTTCGCGGGTTCCTTGGGTTTTTTAACATGCAAGCTGAATCTTAAGGCGGCTTCTCACATTCGGTATTTGCCGAGTGGCGAGCAACTGCTCGCCCAATCCCGAGCAATCCTCATCTGATGTGTTCGGCGAACGTGCGCTCCCTTTGATGTGTCCTAAAGGCCGACACGCGGTGGGTAGGTCGAATACCGAATGTTCGGCGCTCGGCGAATCGCAAGTAACCCGTCCACACTACTCGGGATTTGGCGAGCGATTGCTCGCTACTCGACGAATAACGAATGTGTGGAGCCACCTTTACGTTTGTTTTTTTTACTTGAGATAATTTAGCATTTTCCCCCTCTTATTTTGGGAGGAGGAAAATTTTCTCAGATCAATGTCAATTTACACTATTAACCACACCACTTAGAACAGTTGAATTATTTAAATTTTGATTGACTCTCCTTTCAATTTACTTTCAAAACAAGTGGCCTTTCAATTTTTTTGCACCGATAATTTCACTCAAACTTACCAAATCACTTAAAAATATCCCTCAAAATGTTTTTGCTCTCGCCCGTCGGGAGTTAAGACGAGATCTGAAATTTGTGCCTTTTCCTTGTACTGGTCGAAGCAATCCAACCAATAATTTGAACCAAATTTATTTGAATTTGTAAATAATATGGTTCCAGCTTTTGTATATTACTTTATATCACTCCTCTTCAATAATTGCGCGCCGTGAAGTATAAATATCATTTTAAGGAATGTTATAGTGACGATTAAAAAGGAATGCTAATTGTTTGAGAGAAAGAGAGAAGAAAATCAAATATGTTTTCTGATTTAGATCTCGGTTTCGACAATGCGAAAGAAAAATATTTATATTACTCAGTACTGAAAATATTACTACCTAGGTTTGAGAATACTACAGTGTTGGATTTAAAGTTTTCGGTTGGTTACGAAATGTTGAAGGCTGACTGACAGCCGACAGTAATATTTGTGTTTTACGACTAGTTATTTTTCATTCTTCTCCTTGTCGAGTCTCGAGTGCTGCTCGACCTCCAAGGAACTCCTTCGACGATCCTTCTTCGTACTCAGAGCTACCGAAGCGCATCGTGTGGGAATGTCAACTCTTTAAATCCCACGGAAACTTGTTCGTGATCTAGAGATGTGTGCAAATGAATGGACATTCCCTGATGAAAATTTCTACATCATCTCCGCGGATTACATTTTAATTGACGTGAACTCGTAATCTCCCTGAATGTGTATTTAATGGGCGCTCCACTTCGTTCCAGTGGTGACCTTTGAAAGCTCGGATGATTGAAGCGGCTGCAGGGACTGTGGATATCGGAACTCCTATCATAGTTCTAAATTTATACGGTTTTTACGAATTTGGGAAAATGAAATAATCTGAACGTCAATGCAAGGAAAATAAAGATTTAAAAGACCAAACCATTTTTAATTTGCAACTTTTTTATAACAATTACTTCCGTATGTTGTAAATTATTTGGTATTTTAAAATTTTTTTATGGTACTCATTCTTCACCGGTCTCTTTTTGGGAAACAGTGATTTATTTGCAAGGTATCACCACATTTCTATCTTTCTAACCTTAGAACATATCTTTCGTTCTTGTAGAATGTATAGTCAGAGAAGCAGAGTTGCTTACACAAGTAAATTCATTGTTTCAAGTTCATTTGAAAAATGAAAACCATTTTTCAATGTACAAATCCACATTCTAAGTAAACAAATCTTGTCAAAAAATTAATAGCTTTGTTAAACAGATTATTTAATTATGAAGTCACACCGTAAGAAAAACTTTAGTCTTTTGTCAACTGAAAAGCGCTTTTGCACAAATGTCCAACCAAACCGCTATCTAGACAGAATTTGTGAAGTAGCGTGTAAGAGGGTGTAAGACTCAAAATTAAAGGAAAGTATAAAAGGAGAACTTGCATCGAAAACTAAGGAAGCGGGTGTGTTTAAAACTATAATGTTTAGAAATTAAGAACAACATCAATATAAGTATTCATATCCCAGTAATATCATCTATTACACTAATATTTTTTTGTATATGTCAAAAACACGTACGTTAAAAACTGTTCGTGACATGCTATGGGGAGATGTTAATTTGAAGTTCCATTTATGTCCAAAACGAGGGGCCATCTCAGCATTTGCTCAAGGATCATGGAAACTGGACGTAAACCTGATCGAGATGGGGGGGGGGGGTCTTTGACCCATAAGTTGAAATACAATACTTGTTACAGGTTATTTAGAATTATGCAATCCAAATGGTAAATAATAAATTAAATATTGTTGTTAAAATCAATATTACATTCCTTTTTTATGCTCGGTATAGTCCCGTTAATCTTATTACAGGGGAACTCTTGCAATTCGCACTATATCGCAGCAAAACTTCGCTTTTACGGGGCAGTGGCCCAGGGTCTCGTGCCCCCGGCGGCGTCGCTTGGTCTTTCTTCGCTCAGGGATTACCTCAGCGGCGTCGGAGCGGCGTCGGCGTCGGCGCCGGTGGCGTCGCGGGAACGGCCGCGCCGAGGAAACCGAGTCAGGGGGCTCCACCCACGCCAAATGCTTCTAGGATTACCTCAACGTTGCTTATAGCGGCGCCGGGCAGTGCCAGCCCGTGTCGAGGCAACCTCCACAACGAACCGTTCCGACCGGTGTGATAAACGTTGCTCGCAAGAGACCTTTTCTTCGGAAAGAAAGGATCGAAGGGTCACGATAACGGCTCTACTTAACATACAATTTTCCTATGCTTTAATGTTTCAGAAAGAAATGTGTATAATAAGAAATAGAGATGAAGAGGAAATGAAAAGGGTTTGGGATGTACCCTGTATAAAGGTTTTGTTAATTCAAGATCTCTCAATTTTCTTCTTCTTCTTGATATTTATTATACTTTAAAATCGATCAATATATTTGAGAAAGCATCTTCTGGAATAATCGATAGTGTTCAAATTGTTATAAAACAATAGTCGGCTCCAAATGATTTTCATGGAGGCTAATCTTTCATTTGAAAGAATATGCCAAATGATAAACGTTTCAATTAACCGCACTGTTTGCATACATTTTTCCTTTCTAGAATTGAACAGATTCTACATTTGAACCATCAAGAACGCCGGGATACTATAAAAGTAATAGATACACTGAATATCCTTGTAGATTATATTCCTGCATTAGTCACCGGTGAAGTTACTTTCTTCGGGTGTTCTGCCCTTCACGAGTTTATAGCTTACGCTGTGTGCTGTAACTTCTTAATGCGTCCCTTATTCACACGTACCGTAAAAGCAGGTTATGTCATAATGTGGTAAACGCTTTGTTGCTCAGAGAAATTATGCACGGAGTGTAACAATGGGAAACGAGATTGATATGGGACGATATGATGGAAAATTGAACAAGAGGACGGTCTTATTTGCTCACCCCTACCGCAATCTTAAGAAATGGCATCTCTGCTGTCATTCACTTCATCCGATCGCGTGCATTTCCGCAATCCTTGCTATGGAAGTAATGATAACGAAGTGCAGAATAGGGCAAGCAATAAGGAATTTTATTAATGCTATTCTTAGGAATTTTTTTAATTAATGAAAAAGGGAAAAGATGAAACTTGAGGTGTTGGACACGCAATCCTTTCATATTAATGATCACAAGGAAATTATTAGCACCGATATTATTAATTGACTGGTTGATTAAAAAAATACGTTAGAATAGCCTCTTTCACAGTCAAATAAGACTGTTTTGCCATACGAGTTCTAATGGAAGGGATTTTGTGAGATATGTTATCAGAACAACAAAAGGTAGAATTGCCTTTTTAAACGGAAGTGACCGCTCGAATCACGTTTTTAAATGGGACGGTTTGATTTTTACATTTGGGTTTTACATTACAGTAAGGGTGAGTTACTATTTTGTTAGCAATGCAGAAAAATCAAATATGCAGTTCGTTTACCGTTACAAATATTTTTTTATAACTCGGGAACGAAAATATCTAGTTTTTCAAATGTTGCTAAACTCGCGCTTTTTAATTTTTTTATTTATTTATATTAACTTACGTATGTTTCAACTATTTATAGTAAAAATGATGGGAAGGGAATCAAGAAAACGTGCGCTGATGATCTTCTCCCTCGTACGTCACATACAGTTTATACTGTTTTTTTTTGATTAAATAAATCTAAATCTAAATGTAGACTGCGATAAATTGGCCCAAACAATTCGATGTGTTTCTGCGCGCTCACTGCAGTCCTGCAAATTCTGCTCTACGTCTAATCAAGCACGCGCCCTCTAATATACGTGTTGCGCCTTAGCCGTGTTAAGGGAAAGGTAAACCGAATTCAATAAAATAAGAGAAAATGACGTGAGAGTCCACAGTTGCGGGAAATTTTCGAGGTTAGTGTGAGAAACGATTGTCCAACCTCAAATTGATTACTTAAATATTATATTAAGTGTTTTGGCATTGTACCACTATGTTTTTCAATTTTTGGAGGTATGCGGTACAAGGTAAATATTTTCCATGGCCATTATCTATTTGAAATTATATTTCAATGTTTCTATCTCACGTAAGAGATAGAAACATTGAAAATGAGTACAAATTTAAATCTACATTGTATTATTTATTACAATATATTTTCCAAATTCGTTAAACCCATGACGATTCATACACACGAATTATGTAAACTCATGAAAATAGCTAATTGAAATGGATTTGGATGAGTAAAACATCCAAAACCTTTTCCATATTCATCTGTTTTCTAATGGAAAACTAACACAATATTTCAAGAGCGGTTTGAAACCTTCCACGTGTAAAAATGCAAGACTTTCCGAGCGGACGCTGAGGTACAGTGCAAAACGTGTGAGGGCCATTGTGATGTCAGCGCTTGCGCGTTCGAAGAGGGGCGAGAGGTGAGGCTACCGTTCGTTCCATCGGCACTCGAAGCGGTGGGGTGGGGTGGGGCTGGGCCGGGCGGGGCGC
>BOPP01000046.1:6346718-6366679 GCA_017312745.1 Gryllus bimaculatus
CAAAAGGAGAGAGATTTGCATACTGCTTTCGAAATATTTCTCAACTTTTGCGCGTTTCCGAAGCGCAAAATACGAAAGGATCGTTTGCACTTAAGGTCTAACTTAATTAATCGTTTTTAAATTTTAAAATGAAACATGATCAACATAAAGTAGACAGACATTTAAATAAGGGCAAACTATTCCGAATCAACGACCGAAATCAACGTGATAGGCTTTTTAAACGAAATTGATGAATCATCATAGAGCAGGAATTTTTATGTAAATTAATATTTTTTGTCATTCTACGCCACGTTCTCAAAATTGTTAATCTTCGCGAATCGTGTCTCTCCTAATTGTATATCTCAGTTTTTGTCAATATTTAGTACTATGTTATCTAATTTTGAGCATACTTTGTGCTCTTTTCACAAAATAATTCTAATTTTCATCAATTTTCGTTTTATACATGTTTTTGTTAAAAGAAAGTGTACTTAAAAATAACAGCATTTTCCTAGCAATCATTGGTGAAATCTAGTGATGAAAATATCACCATCCGTCGAGTTACGTGACTTTAACGCTTAGATTTTCGAAGAAACTTTTGGCGAACGCGGACGTGTAACACTTTGATGAGAATATTGCACGCGGAGTGATAGTTTGATGGCTAATATCTGCCATAGGCTTTTATTGGAGTCTGCCCTGGTCAAGGTGTCCAGCTGTGAACTTGCTTAAAGCGATCTATTTGGTCTGGCTTGCTTAACTAGCGGTCCTGGATAATACAATAGCGTGGAATTTGTTTACTTACTGAGGGTAAAAGTTGTCAAGTGACAAAGTGCGCATGCAACTTGTGCTCTCCAAAATAATTATTTTTAAAACGTTTATTATTTTTTTTTAAAAAAAATGTTTTTTAAAGCAACGTTTTATAAATATAATGTATGTTTTATAACTGTCGTTTAATTAGAGTATTTAATACTACATAGCTATTATATCAGATTTACATATTTATTACATATTCTTACTGTTTTCCATTAATATTCGATGTACATATTTTTCCGATCTCTTATCATCCACTGAGGACAGTTTTTTTGAAATCATTACTCTCTACGTGGTCTAAATACGGTCCAGTGGACGACCGTCTATTGTTCTAGAGAGACGCCACTTCGGTCTGTCGAGTGCCGTTTGGCAGAGACGCGCATCGCGGGCGGCGGGACCGCAGCGCCACTTGCCCCGACCGCAGACAGGCCTTCGGAGACGTTCCCGCCGTCACCAACGTCAACACGTGACGGCGGCGAACGGTCTCCGAAGGCCTGTCCTGCGTCGGGGGCAAGTGGGCGCTCGCGGTTCTCCGCCGCCCGCGATGCGCGTCTCTGCCAAACGCACTCGACAGACCGAGTGGTCGCTCTCTAGAAACAAGATAGACGGTCGGTCACTGGACCGTATTTAGACACGTGAGAGTAATATTTCAAAGAAAAACTTGTCCTCAGTGATGATTAGAGATCGGAAAAATATGTACATGAATATGTAATGAAAACAGTAAGAATATGTAATAAATATGTAAAATCTGATATAATAGTATGTAGTATTAAAATACTCTAATTAAAACACAGTTATAAAATACATTATATTTATAAAACGTTTCTTAAAAAACATTTTTTAAAAAAAATAATACAAACGTTTTAAAAATTATTTGGAGAGCACAAGTTCATGCGCACTTTGTACTAGACAACTTTTACCTCAGTAGTAAAAAATTCACCTATTGTTTATCCAGGACTGTAGTTAAGCAGCCAGACCAAGATGCTTCTAAGCAAGTTCACGTGCACCTTGAGCCAGGGCAGACTCAATAAAAGCCATGGCGATATCTACGACCATCAAACTATCACTCCAGCGTGCAATATTCTCATCAAAGTGTTACACGTCGGCGATCGCCAAAGTTTCTCGAAAATTAAGGTTGAAGGTCACGTAACTCGAGGAGGTGATACTTTTCACACTTAGATTTCACCAATGATCTAGAGAAAATGCTGTTATTTTTAAGTACTTCTTTTAACAAAAAAAATGTAATAAAAGAAAATTGATGAAATATAGAATTATTTTGTGAAAAGAGCAAAATATGTAAAATAGATAACATGGTACTAAATATGTGACAAAAAGTGGATATTACATTAGGAGAGCAACGATTCGCCAAGATAACAATTTTGAGAACGGTGGGTAGAATGACAAAAAATATGTAATTACATAAAAATCCTGTCTCTAGTGATGATTCATACATTCGGTTTAAAAGACCTCATCACGTTTATTTCGGTCGTTGTATTCGGAAATGTTCTGCCCTTATTTAAATGTGTCTACTTTATGTTTTGATCATGTTTTCATTCTAAAATTTAAAAACGATTATTAAGTTAGACTTAAGTAAACGATCGCTTTCGTATTTTGCGCTCGGAAACGCAAAAGTTGAGAAATATTTCAAAGCAGTATGCCAATTATTACTTGAGAGAAGGAACAATTAGTGTACTTCGAATTCTTTTTATTGACTAAATTTACTTGAAGAAAGTTCTCGTAAAATGAGATGAAAATATTTACACATGGCTTTGTAAAATGTTGAAAGCGAATTCTTTAATAAAACTAATGAATTACCAGTCAGACTTGTGTTGAAGATAAGCTCTCGCCACGGTAATTCGAAACACAAACAGAGCTGTATGGTAGAATACTCGTTTATTAAGATCATTCTAGATAAAAAACCGAGAGTCCTAGATCATACTAGGTAATATTTCAACAACCATTGGAATATTCTGAACGCTTACATGGATTCTATTCGATGACTTGAATAGCAAGAGCATCTTGGCATCCTGACTTATTTTGAATTACTGCAGGAATATCCTGTAACAGTTACTTGAATGCTGGATGACTCCATTTGTAAGAAAATCCTGGATTTAATGTTGAACTACTCCAGGAATATCCTGGTACGCCTATTCAAGAGGTGACTTGTTCTTACTATTTTTGTGAAGTTATTTCCTTACACTTTTAGTTTCGCTGCATCATTTAAACACGCTTTTCCTCATGAACAAGAATACAACAGATGTGATGTATCATTCGGCTAAAAATTCTATCTTGGAAAATTCTCCATTCCCGAGAACACTCCATCTCAGTGTAATTTTTAACACCTTGTACATTTATTTTTCCAGTTCTAAGGAAATATTGTATACATGTGTTTTCTTTTTCACATTTACTCAACACTAGAAAGTTCTTTTGTGAAGGTAAGGGGAAATATCCCTTTTAACCTTGAGATAGTCAAAGCTCTAAAAACAATTTTACCACGGAAATAATTCACTGGCCTTCACCTGGTTTCAGGTTCAGCACACACTTTCCAATTCCATCAAGTCTGGAGTAAAAAGAGAGTTGAACAATGACAAGTGAGACTAATTAACTCTTTACCCTTACTTATTGCTTAGACTTTGCCACAGCTAGTGATTTAATTAATCTGGAATGTTTTGCTGTATGTCTTGCTATTGGCCGTTGAGGAACGCGGATATCTGATGGTCCACTCTTCAGATTTCATTTGTAAATACAGTGCGAGACTTTTGTCCACAAAGTACACAATAGGACTTTACAGAGACGTGTTGAAAATACAGTATTAATAGGAATTGTCAAGTTCAAATATGACAGAAAAACTTCGCGGTTTAAGTAAACAGCAAGAAACGTGAATTAAGTTTGTTGTTGCTGTTCGAATACATTTGTAGTACATTTCGTACATTTCGTTTTTCGTACATTTGTACGACAAGTTGCACTATGAGAACTGTTATTTCGTGCCATTTCTTCCTGGAATATAATGTTTCATGGGAAACGCGAAGTGTAGTGGAACGAAGAGCTATATTTAATTTCTAACGATCAAATCCATAAAGTTAAGGTACACTATGCTTTCCTTCCCGAATTTTATAGTTCAAAAAAGGCTGAAGGTATTTCATTCGTTGATTCAAATATTGATAAATTCCTGTGTGGTCAAAAAATTTTTCTCAGAAAAAAAAATCATATACTTTATGATCACAAATATGACTTAAAAAGACAAAAATTTTGAACTTGAATTTGAAACACAAGTCATATTTTCTAAAGATGTGACATACGAATACTTTCAATTACTCTTTGAACGTTTACGACGCCAAATGAAAAGGTGGATTCCAAAACCAATTAAGTCAATTTTTATTTGGAAGTTATCCCTTCTTATAATTAGTTAATTCATCCAACTGGATATAAATGGAAATAAAATATTTCCAAAACGTACTTAGTCAAGAAGTTAGTAAACCGCGAAAACTGTGATTTTTTTCCACATCGTGCATAGTCATGTATTTAAAGACAAAAATCTCTTCTATTAGAAAAAAATAATTTTCTGACTTAGAGAGTTTTGGAATCCACCTCTTCAAATCGGTAAGAAGTAGAAACTCTCTTACTTCTCACAAAATTCTGTAAACCAGAGGAAGTAACAAACAATTAATTGGTTCGTGCTAATTGTGAGATTGCGGCTACAGTTTCATTTCGCCGGGTTCCCTTTGTTTCGTTGGTAGGCGTTGCGGAGCTTGGCGCGCCACCGGCGGACAAATGGAGTGACGGATAATCCTTGCCCACCGGAAAACACAGTCGCCCCGCCCTGCCCCGCCCCCGCCCGTCTCTTTTAGCCCCGCCCCGCCCCGCCCGCCCCGCCGCGCCCGCTCTCCATCTGCTCCGGGCGAGGAGCGGCGATGGAGAGGGCGCGGGCGGGCGCCTGGGCGTGGGAGAAGTAATTGCCAGCAACAAAGTCGCTCATTCGAAAAAAACCTACGAGTGGGAGGATACCATTGTGATTCAACAAAAAAAGAAGAGTTTTTCGCGGCCCCAATCAGGATCAATTCTTGATCATGATTAGCACACGCTGAGCTTCAAAGAAATGTGTGTCGATGTCGCTGTTATTCTTTTGCAGAGGAAGTGCAATAATGCACTACCTAAAGTGAGAATAATTAAATTGCTAATGAAGCATTAAGAGATCGGGCCAGCAATAAGATATCAGTTCTTACAGCATTTACATAGTTATGTATGTGATGGAAGACACTAGAACTCCCCATTTATTTTTCATGCTTTCTCTAATATGATGCAGTTTCATGGGAGCCTTGGAAAAGATGAAGTAGTGAATAAAAAAAAAAAAAGATTAACTCGTGACATTGCTGACCAAAAATCGTGCAGCTGGTTATTTTTAATACTCAACTAATTAATTTTTTTTCAATTAACACTCCAATGCTGCAGGGGGTACAACAAGGGTCTAGACGCAAGGCTAGTATTGTATGAAAGCAGCGCAACATGGAAGAGAATGGGTTCTAATTCACTGCGGCTTTTATGACCATACGCTGCAGCACCCGGGGCGTCCTGATCAACACTAATGACTTTCCACGGTCGTCAATTTTCCTTAACGGAAAGAGCAATAAAGTCAAGCTCCAGTTCATAAGGCCCAGGGGCACCGCACCTTCTCGAGAAAGGCCGCGTGGCCCGCAACGAGCAAAGCAATAAAATTCAAGTTTGACGGTGCGCTCTCCGCACGCCGGTTTCTGTAACGATCGGAATGAAAAAAGCGTTGCCGGTGCAAGATTTCTTTTCCCTCGCCTATTAACTTCCGTCTCGGCACCGTCGTTTATTTTTCTAGTGATGTAGTCGTCCGCGCCGTTGGTTCGTAAGGAGCGCTTGTCTTGAAATTCATCAAGAAGTCATCGACCAGCCCACATTCTACGGAGGAATGCTAACCACGAATACAGTTTGTGAGAACCTTCGTTTCTTATTTTTATTTTCGATAGTTACTACACTCCGTCATTAAGGTACACACTCTCTGGTCAAGGTCAGGCAATCGTAAACAGAAAGCCATGATTAGTCCGCATGGGGTGACGTAATGAAAGCCCGTTGGTTCGTTGTGAATACCTGTTGCTCCATCGCTTGTAGCTCCAACTATCATCATCGATTCAGGTATTCATCGGAAACAAACGGCTTCTCCATGGATCACGTTATAACACAAGCGTCAGGCTCACTGTAAATTATGATCTTTTATTTTACGAACGAAACATTATGTAATAACAATATATTGGTTTTAGACGCGTTAAATTAATATTACAGTGTTAATCAAACAAAAACTGTTTTATGTTGAATCATTTTCAAATTGCAAGACAACTTGATCTCTAGAAATGAATATTTCTCCCAGGAATTAGTTTATTATTTCGCAATAATAACATGGCATTTGTAATATTTACACGATTTGCGTTGGAATTCTATAACTAGTAAAGTTCACGAAAAAATGGCAAAGATAAAACAAAAATTATATCTGTAATTCATATCTTTCGTAATTTAGGAATAACAAAAGGTATTTGCACCCCTTTGTTACATTAACGATAGTCAACTAAGATTTGTAAAAGTTCTTTATTTTGAATTACACCGAGCGAAGTGACTCAAGGCGTAGCGCGCTGGCTTTGCATTCGGGAGGCCCGGGTTCTATCCACATGCGGGCGATCCTGACCGCGGTTTTCGTGGTTTCTCACGGTCATCCAGACGAATGCTAGGACGATTGAACTGAAAGATCACGAAGGCCAGAAGGTTAAGCGAATTCCTAGTTGGTTGACAGACTAGGAACCCCGGGATCTGAGTCGAGGTCATTGCCCTTTACGAGACATATAATGTCTAAATTCAAATAAAAAAATCACTTGAATAAAATGGTTTGGAGATTCGTTAAGCATTTGTTAATTATTTGCGACTGTATTATCCCCTCCCATTAATTAAAAAAATTGTTCTGAAGCAACATGTTATTAGTTTCGCAAATAATACTGGAAACTATTTTTTCCCATTATTTGAATCCTTGAACCACCCTTAGCAATAGTTAATCCCTATTACAATAGCACAAAATGAAATGAATTCAATGACACCAAAAATGCATGAACGTCTAAACTAATTATGACGTAAACGCAGTAAACTTGATTAAAGTAAATGCTGTACAACGAATCACAGTAGCAAAGGGAACGCATCATATGTCCAATAAAACGAACCACGTCCTCATTTTAATGTGCCCTTCCTTCGCATCTGCTCTTGTGGAATCGCGAACGAAAAAGCGCACACGTTGCAAGAACCTTTCCGAGCGGCGTCGTGGAGCGCGGGGGGGGGAGCTCCGCTACTAGGCCACGGACGCCCGCGCTGCCCCTACAAGGCGTCGTCGTATTTGCCTCGCAAAAACCACGGCCGCTCCTAGAAATACGAACTCTGAGGGGCGAGCGACACGGGCGTTTCGCAAGAGGAGTCTTCACCTGCCCCGCGTAGGGTGGTGCGTGCGCGTTCGTTTGGGTGTTCGCTTTATACATAAACATGTTGAAAAACTTTAAGTGGGTTCGAGAGGCGGACGTGATTAATAAATACGTAGTCGTTTATACAACAAGGTCGTTATAAGGGTTCTAATGATCGAGCGGCGACAAAAAGTCGATGTTTTGTCGCCCGAGAACATTAGAACCAGTTAACGCCCGTAGTACATTCGTGGTTTTATTTTTTATTTACGTAATTTTAATAACCCCGATTGACTTATTTACTAATTAATTCGTTGTTAACTTGACTTCGTTTGTATTTTCATATTCCCTCACCCCATAATTCCCTTTCATATTCCCTTCTCCATAAGAGAACAAATAGCGTCATTCAACTGTTTTCATCTTTTCCTCGTAATCACGTTCCTCTCGATCCAGGTAAATTATGGAGAGTGCATCTAACGCCGTATTGAAAGAAATAACAAGATATAACCTAGTAGTAAAAAAATTAACACTTTTATGGCATCCAGGAACTCCGAAATGCGTATTTATTTCATAATTTTAATATATTTTTGAAATATGTTTTTTCTATACCGTGTATGGATGGGTAAAAAGCAGAACGATATAAGTGATAATTTATACATTGTGAGAAAAACGTGTTTATTTTAGGCTGTATTACAGTGGTATTAATGGTTTTAATGAACTATTGAAATTCCCTGGTTTTAATAATGAAACAAAGCACCGCGACTTAGCAGTAATATTGACTTAAATAAACAGATTTCTCTGAATTTATAAAATGTCACTTATATAGTTCTGGCTTTCACCCATTCATATTTGAGAAAGTAATAGAAATAAGCTAAATAGTAGGACATTTTGGTATCATCATTCATGATATTGTTAGTGAAACAAAATTCATTATGTATGTTTTCATGTTTTAAGTGGCGCGCCTTCTTCACACATTTTTTGAAAGGCCCTCGTTTTTCGTGAATTCTGATTTTTGGTTTTTCATCCTTCCTTTTTTGATATTTTTAATGTATTATCCAGATACTTATTACGCTCTCCAAAGAACGTTCCTTGGACCGTGTCCAGAGAAGGCAAACATTTCATGCCATCCTCTTTTTTCTAGGATTGACATGTAAGTGATAGTACTCTAACTGTGCGAAGCATTAGAAGATGTTATCACAGCCGGCTCATCAAACCGAACATCCAATTCACAACAATTCCGTCAATATACAAAAAGAAATAGTTTTCTGCACATGCAGTCGCGTACCCCAATCACTCGCTATTTTCATGTGCATGCACAATAGTGGCGTGCAGGGTCGACAGGTATACTTACGCGTTTGGTTCCAGGACATTTTTTTGCAAGTAGCCGCAGAGAAAAAGTTCAGCGTCATTAAATCTGAAAATCTCTCGGCCAAGCTAAGGACAGGTGTTGCTAAAACGGCGGGGTTTCCTTTCGTTAGCCTCGTACTGTAACGACTGACATTGTATGGATGGAGTCGTACAGTCGGTGACAATGTCAGTGGACAATGGTCGCCAGCAAAGGACGCTTATCTCTTTCTAAAGAAGTTTCGGGAGGGCTTAAAAAGTAGGTAGTTTAAAACACGTAGATTACGGTTGCAGTATTCCTTTTCTCTCTCGCTTGAACTGGAAGCCCGTGTATATTTAGATCCCACTCGAGTGTTTGCGGGCATTCCCATTTGCTGAGCACAATGGCTGTGGAGCGCCCTGTCGTCAACGTGCCGCGCCTGTCCCCTGTGCTTCCGAGAAGCGTTCGCGGCACCTCACGCTCAGGAAATTCCTCGGACGGCGCCTCGCCTCGCGCCCATAACAGGCCGCACCTGCTCGAGACGTCAGGGCGACGCCGCCACCGTCGTCCAGCCCTCGGTTGCAACCGCCGTCATCACTGCGAAAAGCTCTCCGTTCTGGTTGGAGAGGGTCCCGTGATTCAGCGGTTCACGGCACGTGAATTCGGTCATTGGTTGAAGGGAGGAGTAGACATCGGAAATAGGAGTTAAGATAAGTTCGGACCATTTTGACGGGTCGTGAAACAAATTAACGACGTGTATGGCGATGGTATTGCAAGACACGGTGATGGATCCAATTACAAATGAGCTAACTGTAAACGAACGCATAGATGAATTAAGTGTAAGTGCAATGTTGCCAGGCAGCAAAGCAGTAGCTGTCAAAGCTGTCCTTTCTTGTAGTAATCACTGTTTAGCAGAGCATATGTGTACTCAATGGGTTAATTAGAGAACACTAGTTTAATCTGTGCGAACATTCCACACATTGTAAATCATTGGCTTAAAAGGAAAAAAAAAAAATTGTACTGGACCCCACTGACGTTGACAAACGTGCTTCGGAGTTAAAGAACGTTGAGAAAGATTTCATTTTGTAGATTTTGGAATAAGAAAGTTAACTCGTGTTTCTTTACATCCAGTTGGGATCACGAAAATATTATTTTTAGAACCTAAGAAGCTTCATTATCGTGTTAGTCACGGTGGCAAAAAGTTTTAGCGAGTATGTGTGTTGCGGGTTGCATGTTCGTCTGCCATTTCACCTACATCAAAATACTGTATATGAACTTTTTTATATATTATATATTTTTGATGCAGGACGGAATAATTTCTTTTGCAGAAGCACAGTTTCGTAGTTTTGTTCCGAATGTTTCTAATTTAATCTAAATCAAATTCTTATAGTTTGTTACAGGTGCAAATCCGTGATATTTTTAAGCGTATTACATACAAAGGGAACTTCATTAGCAAAATATCATGAAACTGCTAATTCATGGTACTCAGTACAATATATGTACTCTGTACATTATAATAACTATGTACAATATATAATCTACTCCGTTTGCAGAGGTCATTGCCCTGCACGGACGTCATAGGATGTACTCAATTCTCAGTGATTGGCAGAAGCATCACTGAAGATTTCCAGAATAGTTTCGTGTATGTATTGAAATATAAAGTAAAAAATGCATAAGGTTGAAAATGTTAGTGCATGATGTCAATTGTCGCCCAGCTACTGGCCGGGGATCAAAACGTCATTTACTTTCCAAATATTTAATACAAATAAAGGAACCACATATTTCTGAAAAGACTCACTCTCTTCTTCTCTGTTCTTGGCTAGAATAACATCTAGATAATCCTTTCTTCGTTCTTGGAACTAAGCCACAGTGTGGTTTCTAAAAACAAAGCTATAGATTTAGCGATTAAAATATCCCTAAAATATTTCACGAACAGAGAAGTTTGAGAACTTGTGCCTTAAATCTTGCTCAAGATGGATAGCCAAGCCCACAAGATTTTCATATTCATTTTTGTACTCTTACTTTTGAGGTACAATCAATTAATTTGGACTTGACTTTACCCTTAATAAGATGTAACATGCTAAAATAAAATAAAATGATTTTGGGGACAATATTTGGATTCATTCATTGCTTAAGGTCAAAATCAACAAGTTTCAGTGAGGGGGGGATTGGAATAATCCATCGGATTATTGGTAACTTAGCGCCTCTCATACAGGTCTAAAGTTTTAAGGTTCAAATTGTATGGAGAACAAATAGATTCGTGATATGTTGTTGCTATTCATCCCACTTTATTCATTATCGTACACCATCATTTCTAGCTATAGGATGCAGCACCATAGCGAACACACCTCTTCCTACGTGGTAGATTTGTTATAGTGATTTGTTTTTGCTACGTGGCTCATAATTCCATAACTGACGGAATAATTTTTCCGACGAATCAAAAATGAGAAACTAATGAAGAGGAAGGAGAGTCTAGAAGATGTAGTGATTCATCACTTAGCATCATAGAGATTTCTCTCCTTCGCATACAAACTGTTGGTATATTAATCGGTAGAGAATGTGTCTTTTTAGTGTCTTATGACTTACACTTTCTTCTTAAAAGGAATCGACACATGTGATCCCCATGATGTGTCTTTTGCAGCAAATAAATGTATGTTATACATGCAAGCCTGTTTAATGACCATTTCTAATGTTATTGCGTAAGAGAAGAAGCAAATAACTGAGAAAATGTCTCTTGGGAAAGTTGAATATGAAGGTAAGGCATTAAAAATCGCCTTGAACAGAAGGAAGTCAGTTGTCAATTGTCATTGTCTAAAGACTAACTCGATACTTCAAATAACCTGAAGTAGTGAGGTAAGGGGTGACAGAAAAAATTAAATCTCTTTCTACGTTTTTGTACCATCCAACTTGACAAAAAGCAACTTGTACCCTCTCCGTGTCTCTCTCATACCAACTTAATTGCCACCATGTGCGGCTGAGCGTTTCCCATCGACGCATCCTCGTCGCCAGGCCCACCGCCCGGCCGTTGGCCGTCATTGCCTCCGGTGCCACCGGCGGCGCTGCCATCTACGTCACCGCCTTCGCCGCGCCGTGCCGCCCCGCGCCGGAGGCGTAGCTTCACGGAATGGCGGTGACGTCAGGTGACGCGCTGTGCGGGCTGGCCGGGGTTCGAGGTTCGCCGCTGGTTGTGCGGGGTCGGGGGAGGGGGGGCAGGCGGCCTCCCGCGGGCCGCATGATTCATCGTCGAGGAGGCGGATTTGGCGGCGGCGGAGGGGGGCCGGTCCCCCCAGGCGGAGCGGGCTGGGCTGGTCGCGTAGATATGCTAAGTCGCCTCCAGCCGGTCGCCTGGCTCCACTCCACTTCCTTGTATTCGAATCGCTCTAATTGGACACGCGTTCCAAATTTAATCGGGAAGTGTCTGATCGGATTATAAGGTAATTGTAAAAATGTGTTTTAACAATAGACGTATAAAGTAGCGTAGGGTCAGTGTACTAATTATCGCCCCTGTGCTTAATATCGCCTACTCGGGTTTCCAAGGTGCAACGCGCTCCATACATGGTTTGTTATGAGATAGTTATAGTTCTGGTTTATGCAGTTTTAGCGCAGCTATACTTCAGAACTATAAGTTCCCCAAAAGAAACCATATTTATGGAGCCCGTGGCATCTCGGAAACGCTAATAGGCGATATTAGGCACAGGGGCGATAATTGGTACACTGACTCAATCATTAACAACAGTTGTAACCATGTACAATTAACGGTAATTTTATCTTTACCCGTAACAATGAAAGTAATTAATTCGTAATTATTTCGTCCACAAATTAATGAAAAGAAGTGATTGATGTTTTGAATTTTAGTTAACTAAATATAATTGTCCAAATTAATCGTAAACCTATGATTTAAATTACTGCTTTAAAATACATTCTGGGATAAATACCGTGTTTATTTTTTGATGTAGAAGCACTGGAATTATAGGTTGAAATTCTGCTTCAAGAAAACAAACACATCAGTAAATAATTATTTTGGCTCCTGATTACTCGTTTTTATATTCTAAAATCGCGGATTTTTTAAGAAAATCAGGCATTTCAGAGAGAGGGTTTGGCATTTGTTGCTTACAATTTTTTGAGTATTTATTAGAGGAATACCTATTAAAGGAAGTACTAGTATTCTGGAGAGCTTGATTTTAGCAATGCTCTTTGCATTAATTTTGGTTAGTAGTTGTGCAGGAATTGTTTACTATTTTATATATTTCTTTTTGTGAGTGCGTCAACATAAAAAGTATTGTTATTCCGTAAGTTTGTAGTTTTATATTTCTGTTGTTGATAGAGATTTACAACGTTTCCAAAAACATAGTATATTTGAAAATAAATAATTACGAAATGCTATTCTGTTAAATATGAGAGCAAAAGAAATGACAAAACAAGTATATCTGGGAATAATGAAAATCGTCCAGTGTTTCGTCTCATTTAATTTAGAATTTTGGTATCAAGAATGTACAAGAGACAACTAGGAATCGTTGAAAAGCTAAACGTCCATTACCCTATCCAAACTAGTCTCACCGTTCAGCGACCTATAGTTGCGTAAAACAAAAATCGCAACGCATTAGTTTTGGGACAGCCCATATATGTTCATTTCCTGTGAATTCGCTACGTCGACGCGACATGTGTTCGCTGTGACAGACCTAAGTCCAAAAGTGTGCAACGCGAGTGTGTCCCCGCGGGGCTTTTTTGCGGGTATTTGCTCACGAGCGCCACTCACTTCCGCCGGCGCGGCGCCTGAGTGGTCGGGGCGGTCCGCCCAGCGACGGCGAAAGCGCCGTATCTCATGCGGCGGCGGCGGTGGTGGTGGTGAAGGTGGTGGTGGATGTGACGTCCCGTAGAGGTAGTAACAGTGGTGGGGATGACAATGGTGACGACGGTGGTTGCGGTGGTGGTATCGGCGGTTGTTCATTGGTTGATTAGTATTCACGGGCGCGTCAACAGCTAAGGCCATTAGTCCCGAAAGTGTAGTGCATGCTGGATGGCGAGATCCGGCGTCACCCTGTACGTCGGCTAACGGGAATTTATTTCAGCCAGGGTTCTCCCTCCAGTGGAGCACCGCCCCAGCTGGAACAAACTCTAAGCTCCCGAATGGTCTCCCAATATATGTGATCGTTTATTGCATGTATTTGTGTGTGTACTTAAGGGTTGAGGATAGGACGAGGAAGAGGAAGGAAAGATCGCGCGCGGTTAGTGCCTCGTTTGAAAGGGTATTGCTCCGGCATTCGCCTGTGTTGATCGGAGATAGCATCGGCGATGGTGGTGGTAGTTATGATGATGTCGGGAGCATAATTGTGTGTTAGTGTGGAACAGTGTCGGTTCCATGTTGATTGTGATGTTGATTGTGATGTTGATTGTGATGTTGATTGTGATGTTGATTGTGATGTTTTGATCTGGTGATTGTTGTATGGTGATGTTGAATGGGGTGATGGGTATGTTGGGACGCGGTGAAGGCGATGGGAGCAAGCGGTGGCGATGGCTGAGGCGTCGTCGTCTGCGGAGGTGGTAGTGTCAGTGGTGTGGTGGTGGTGGTGGTGGTGGATGGTGGTGGTGGGTGTGGTGGTGTGGTGGTGGTGGTGGAAAGAGCGGCTGTTGCAGTGGTGGCGGCAGAGGGAGGGGAGCGATGGATGTGGGGCGCGGGCGCGGGGCGTGAAGCCAGGCCGGGCGGCCGCCACGCTACGGCGCCGGTGCGGAGGCGGCAAAACTCGTCGATAAGGGAGCCACGCCCGGTCGCAGGCAGGCATCGCGGACGACAACTTTTACCGTCGAACCGAAATGCTAAGCGCGTAAAACTTGAAGTCTATTCGATTGAGTTCGAAGCGGCTCTTTAAAGAATTGCGTAGCGTCCGATTGCGCCTGCCGACCCCTCGATTCGACCGAGAAATTGCGGTCAGCAGGAGAGCGTCGATTAGTTATGGAACAGCTGACCGCGGAGTCGACGTGTTATGTAAAAGCATATCTGGTTTTGCGGTGTGGGAGTTTTGAAGGAATACTCTAACACTTTCTGTGCTGTCATTATAAATATTCACCAAAATGTGTTTCTCAACAAATTTGCAAACCACCATTTGCGGTTTTGCATGTTCTCGTGCTTGCTTCAGTAACTGATGGCTGGGTTCATGCTTTCTCTCAAAACCTCTTTCATGAACAATGTTATTATAAGGAGGATGATCACCACAACACGAACTTCTTACTGATGGAAGGGCGTAAACTGTTTCTCAAGTCAAGCAATCCTTTTTTAATGTGAAGAGTTTTCAATCTTTAGTTATATTTTAAAACGCTTTGAATTTTTTTACCTTAATTACCATTTATATATTTAGACTCTATTTCTTCATTTATTGAGTTCAATTATTTTTTCCGAGAGATGATGGTGTATACCCGGATCCAAAGAAATCGTCTGTTTTACTGAATCTAGTACATGTGCAATAAATAAAATTTAACAAGGGAAATAGACGATATTCGTATTTCATTCCTTCATTTCGTACATTCATTCGTATTTAAATTTTATAAAAGAATTAATTGCTATCTTTTTTATGAAAATTCGTTTAATTTAATCTGTATTTATCAATATAGAGAAGCAATGACAAAATCTAGAGGCTATCAAAAAATGAAGAATTTTTGATCTTTGATTCTACGTTAAGTGTATGGCACCAAAGAATAATATACACGATATTTACAAAAATATATATAGCATAAATGGTTTTCATATCGGAATTAATTTTGCAATTTGCTGCAATGTCGTTGAAGCAATAAATACCTCGCCCACGCTATGTTGAAACGAGAACTTGGCAATAGTCCACTCGGTACTCTGGAACAGGTTGAATTTATGAATGGCGACGCAATGCAGCAACTTTATTGAAGCATGTTTGAAATACCTTGTGTAATATTTCCTTCAAAATATTTTTCGTGATGGACAGTAAAAGTATAAATCTCAATAATTTGCGGTTTAAATTTATTAAAATTGAAAATTAGAAGTAAAAATTAGCAGTAAAGAAATCTCTAATTGAAGTAAATTCTTAAGAATTAGGCACGGTTCTAATTAAAAACATGTTTTTTAAATCATACAGCAGTATCGTCAGCAGAGCGTAACTGTTGGAACTGTCGCGGTGCGAAGAGACTGGAAAACACTGACTGACAAAAAGCCTTCTCGAGCGTGAGAGCCAGGTTCTCTGACAGGAACCACTTCCTGCGACCCCGCCCCCACTTTCAGCCCCACTCTTCAACTTTTTCTACAGCTTCGAAGGAAACCCAGCCCGATTATTGTCCATGAAGTCCCCTAATACACGTGTGCCTCTGTTACTGCCGTCTGTAATCACAGCCTTTAATGTTACTGATTTCCCTCCAATCAGTGTAAATATTTTACCAGTGAGGTGTACCGCTGATTTATCCCATCTGCTATCCAAATATCACCCATTCTTCCTTATAGGCAAATGCCAGTTGTTACTTAGCCACCTTTCATTAAAATAGCTCATATTACCTTAGACCACTTTTCGTATTTTTTCTTACTACTACTTGCAGCAAATTTTCCCATACTGCATGGTTATTGCTGTGATTGATATACATATTTCCAGCAAGTTGGTGGTTACGTAGGTTTCGCAGAGAAAGTCTCGTATTAACTACGCTAATTACGTCTCTCCTGCTTATGATTTACATTTTATAGAATTTTCAGATTTCTCGATTCTGTTGCGTTTGCTTCTTTCGTTTCTTAATTGAGGAGTTTCTCGGCCATGTGTTTACGAAAGTTGGAAATTGCATATTACGCCCTCCAGGTTTACTCACGTGAGAATTCTTCAATTTCTCACGGACTTGTTAATGTTAAAAAATATTTCGTGGCTTCAAGGACTGCATACTTTGAATTCCTGTTAGTTACGAAATAAGTTTGGTGTAAATAGAAATATGAACTAGTAGTGCTACAACAGCACATTCTTTCTTGCAACATTCTGAGTGCAACGAAAATAAAACCTATGCCAATTTTATAAGCGTACTGTGCTCTTTACGAGAAAAATTAGTCTTTTTTAAGATTTTTTTTTGTAATTTGCTTTTACTTCAAGCAAAAATTAGTTAATCAAGAAAAATTTTCGAACTTTAAAGAAATTGTGCATGTCCATATTTAAATATATATTTTCACTAAAAACCTCTATTATCAATAATGTAGTTTTGTATTGCCATTTTTTTTGCAGTTTTCGAAAATACAGTGAGTTCACTGAAAGCTTCACGTAATGTACCACCAAAAATGAAATTTCTTATCCATTTTCTAAGGACCTCGAGTTGGGCCAATTCGATCGGGAAATAATAATTTTGGCGAAAATCATTTGAACGATTTAGACGCACAGACGGAGAGACAGATACGCTTTGCCATAATGCAATTTTTCGGAGTCGAGAACCGAGAATTGAAGACGTGGGTTCTGATACTTGTTAGAGAAAGTAATTTCCTCCCTATAGGAACAATAGTTATTCACTTTTTCGATGTCAGTGCCCTATAATAAGAGTTTTCTGACGTAAAATCGTCACTTCCTGGTGCAGCAATACAACACTTTTTCTTTCTCTCCCTTACTTCGTAAGAAGTAGTGGAAATGGCACCGGAAATGGCGAATTTTTGGCAGAATAACTCTTATTGCTAGACCGCGGTAAAGAAAAAGTGGATAACTCTTATTCCCATATATAGTAAATTGCTTCTTCTAATACTTTTTAGTGAGAATCTAGTAAGAAGTTTTATGGGAACTTGATACTGAAAAATTAATTGACGTCGAAATACCCGTCTACCCATCTGTGGTCAACACTAACGCATAACGCCTAAAACTTCAGTCGATTTTCTCCAAAACTGATATTCTCGGGTAGACTTAAATGAATTTGAGGTCATTTGAGTTTTAAACGGATACTTTTGATTTCAAATCTATGAAGCCTCAACGACATTTTTTTTAATTCTCAAAAACTTGTTGAATAATGCTTGTGGCCGGATAGCGTAAAGAACTGACGTAGGTCTAATTTTCGTGCATATTGCAGCACTACTAGATAGTCTTTGTGTTCAAGGTGGAAATAATTCAGAATACATAAATGCTTTGTCACAGCATATTGCCTTATTGTAAAACAGATAAAGAAAATGTAAAATTTAACTATTGGATGTTTGCCTGCCTTGAATGTATGTACAACAACTTGGTTACAGCCAAGCCGGGTGGTTTGTGTGAGAACGAGGCCTTATGAATGGAAGTCACGTAACCTCAGAAACAGCCGGAAAGGACGTGACGTGAAATCTGCTTGCAGTTTGGGATGAGCTGTGGTACACCCAACGCTTGTGCGACGATTTCGTTTTGAAGCAACAGAAAGAATTTAATACAAATAAGAAGCGGCTAATGGTACATGAAACGTCTTTGACGATATTTTTAATTTCGATTTCTTATTAAATAAGAGTAATAATTGGTAATGAAATACGAGAAAATTAAAATTTAATACGAGTAACATGGGCTTTTGAACTTTTAAAATGATATGGTAGATTAATGGTTTCGTTATACAGCCTGGAGGATCGTAAATGTGTTGAGATGGTTCCGCGAGCCATCATTTATACTTAATATACGACTCGAATAACATTTTTATCCAAGAAACGCACGCCGTCATGCCATTCCTTCCCGTAAGTACTCGACCCGGTTCCTTGCACATGTGTTGGAAGAGCCATTCGCATGTTGCAACGTAATATAGCAGTAACCGTAACGAGACTGCGGAGCCGAAGACAACGGTGCAGACTCATCGGGTGAAGAGCTATTTGCTTGTAAACGCCGGAGAGCGGTTTTACGAGCGCCTTTGGGCTGCGTGAAGAGTTGCGTGGCGGAGGAAGGAGGGGGGGCGCTCCGAACAGCCACGCGGAAGAAGGAAGGCGCCATGGGCACGCACGACCGCGGAGGCGGAAGCATCGGCGATGGTTGATGACACGGGGATGCATTCTGAAGATGACTTCGCGGGTCGATGCTTAGAATGATACTCCCACCACTCTCTATCCGCAAGACGCTGTAGTGGGGAATATTTCACAAGACTGTGAGGAATACGACACTTGATCAGTGTTATGGCGTTTAAGCGTAAGCATTTATTTCAAGTTAGATGAATTATTATAAGAATTTTTCCATGAACTTCGTAATTTATTTGGACTAAACGCTTTTATTCAAGCGTGAGAAATTACGATTCAGAACTCGTGACTGAAGCGTTATGTATACCAATCTACTGAACACTACACTTTTAACGATTATCTTAATTGTTTTCAAAAATTCAATTACATTAGTAATTATTATTTTGAATTTACTCAAGAACATGCGTTGCTAAGAGTAAAAATACACCAACTATCTTTACAAAGACAGAATGAGCAGTTTGTCTTTACAAACTCTTCACAATGTTACAATCATGGTGTCGGACACGAGATCAAAGTGGATTTTATAACATGTACAAATTACGAAGACACTTAAAATGCAAACTCACCTAGAAATTTCAGAAAGAGTGAATTCTTTCAGATTCGACCGAATTCTTTCAGATAGTGAATAATGATGAAGAATTCGCTTTTAGTTTGGAAATGTGCATAGAACAAAAGAGAATGCTAGTGTCGTATTCAATTCAGACTTGTGATTGTGGTTTAAGACGTTCATTTGATCAACAATATTTGTTCTAATTGTTCAGTTTTGTTTTGCTACAATTCTTCCAAAAACATTATTTTAAAAATAAATGTTTAATGGTAAGTGTGGATAAATTGAAATGTGTCCGAAAACTAACAGACAGTACTTCTAAAGGAGTATTTTTTTGTTCCTACGTTTCTAGAATAAGGAATACTCATTGGACACGCAACATGCAGAAAATTACAACGTGACTTGCCCCTAAACGTTTTTAAGTTCAATACGTAGTTAAAGAGTGAACGGGATAGTATTTGGTGAAGAGGTTGTAAGGTGGTGATGGAGATTCAGGCACAGTCTGCAGTTTCGCGTGACAGGGAAAACGTGAACGAAGGGGGGTCTTTACACACGAATTTTCGAGCAGGAGTGCAGTGGGTCAGGTGCAGGTGAGTGGTTGAAGAGGGGCGGAAGAGGTCGCAGAATACGAAAAATAGGGAGCGTATGAAATTATGCAAAACCGCAAAACCAAAATCGAGGACGATTGTGGCTGGTGTGGAGAGGCGCTGCAGCGCTTGTGGAATAATCTCTTGGGAATAGGTGTGGGTGTCCAAAATTAAAGCCGGGACTGGGCGGAAGGGAGTTCACCGGAAGGTCGCCGCATCGAGGAGATTACGGGAGTGTTTGCACACACGTGCAGAGTGAGTGAGAGAGAGAAGGAGAGATAGAGGAGGAGGAGGAGGAGGAGAGGTGGAGGTGGAGGAGGAGGAGAGGTGGAGGTGG
>BOPP01000046.1:6385514-6434256 GCA_017312745.1 Gryllus bimaculatus
GGGAGCGGGGCGGGGAGGAAGCGGTCGAGGTGGTGCGGGATTGCGGTTTGGTGGCGGGACGAGGCGGGGGCGGTGCGGGCCAGGCGCGCGCGCGACGCATCATCGAAGCCGCCCCGAGCCTTTGTCCAGCGCCGGCGACGCGCCGGCGCGCGCTCTGCGGTGCGGCGCGGTGCGGTGCGGTGCGTGCGGCGGGGCGCTCGTGAGGTGCAGATTACACGAAGCGCCAGCCGAGCGGGGGTGACGTAAGGTACACTCGCCCCCGCCTCCTCCCCCGCATCCGCCACGGTGCCCACTTATGTCCCCGCGCCCGCCCCCGCCCATCCAACATCCTGGGCGAGCGGATGGGGGGGGGAGGGGGGTGCCAGCCAACCCACTGCTGGCGGCCGGCGCGCCTTCCGACACCTGTGCCTTCGACAGCGGTCAAAGAGAACCTTTGAAACAAGACGAAAGGTCACTTTCACCCGCGTAAAGGGATTTTCTCATCTAGGGAAGCTGTCGTTCTAAACCTTTGCAAAATCTCATGCATCATCACACAATCACATTGCTTATATAAAATGTCAAGTAAATGCTATGGTTTTGGTTTTTAAACTAGGAGATTGCTTCGGAGCATTGTCCGAAATAAGTTTTTTTTAAATTGCGTTATGTTGTTATGTAAGGGAAGTGACGCTTTCAACTTACGTACTCCAAATTACCAACTTATGGCCTCATTTAACCCTATGTGCTGTCACTAAATCAACCGACTAGAAACATAATATTGTCAGTACAAAGGAACATCATGCTTTATCAAAATTTGCCATTTTTTAGTAAAGCGAGGAACTATATTTAGAAATACGTATATTTTTTCCTAGTAAACATTTTATAAATATATTTGACAAGGCAGTCTCGTTGGGGAGATAATGCTTCTCTTTGGCTGCGAAATAAATGTCTACTCTTGACTTAAAACCACTCTTCTGTAAAATAACACTTTTTGAGATGTGACATTGTACTGGAACAACAATGCACTCACTCTTTAAAGATACTTCTAACACGTCCTCTAACAGTAACAGTCTGATCACTAGGGCCACGATTTCTGTACAAATGCACATGTTATTTTAAAATTGAATAAAAATGTTAAAGAATTACCCATATAAAGCTATCTTGCCAACTTTCATTTTGATATTTTATCATTTTAATCATGATATCATATTTTTGCATATTAGACTTATTTCAAGAGGATAAGTTCAAACAAGTGAACATAATGCACTAAAATATAAAAAAAATATTTGAAGGAAATCTACAAGTCTTGGATTGGGGAGGCATTGTGATTTGTACTCGTAGTTTGCACAGTTCATGGAATACACCGCCGTTGTAGGCATCCAGTGATTGTTTTCATTTACTTTCAAATCTATTTCCAACAAGTGAAGATAATTCAATATTTACGGAATTTAAAGGTTATACCTACCTTTAAGTGAAAATAGAAAATTATATTTTAACTGATGGGAAATTTGTATTTTGTATTCTTGTGAAGAACGCATTTAATCTGAAAGAAAATTCAAAATTTTCTAGCATAGTCAACCACAAAAGTGAATATTTCCCTTTTGTAATTGTCTTATTGGATAAGAAGAAATGTAAACACAGGTGGAATCTGTGATTCGATTCACGCAACTGCTATCCTTAATTTGCTTCAGGAATATATTAGAGACAGAATATGGAATCAAACAGGAAGCAAAGTATGGCTTGTTGAAATCGCAAATATATTTTCGATTATCTATTTCAACCACCAAAAAGGGGAGCTTACATAATCTAAGAGCTGCACACGCTATTTGTTTCTCACGTTACATGTGTTGACATTCAGGAAAAGAAGTCTATTAGACAATTGAGTGACGTGAAGATTTAAATGAATTTACTAGATTTTAATGAATTTTATCACACTGTACCACATTTTAATAAACAAAATAGAGCTCTAAAATATTTTTAAAAAATCAAACGATCGAGCAAAGTTATAATTTCACATACTCTTAAGTACCATATGACAGCCAGCAGCCTCAACCTCAATTCTAAGGGGCCGTGAGATCGATGGCGGGCTTAGCACATCGAAATGCAGCTGAACACGCGCATACCTAGCAACTGTATTTTGTGACACTGTGTTTCTGAAATGGCAGAAGCTTATATCCCTTTTTGGTGAAACAAAATAAATCTGATACGTTGAGAGCGTAGGCTACCGCGACCGGAGTCAACAAATATTTGGCTGTCCGGGAGACGCCACTTCCTACGCACAGATGCAAATGTTTCGGTAGCGTTTTGCCCTCAGTAAGGTCGCAAAATAGCATGTTGTGAAATGTTGGTATCTGTGCCTAACACGTGGAGTGTCCCCAAGAGGTAAGTAGTTACAAAATCTGGACGTTGCCCGCAGATTGCTGCATGTTTGCCTTCCAATGATGACAGTGTACATCAAATAGCTTTTATTGATTATATAATACTGTTTCGCAGTCTGATACCTGCATGAAACCAATACGCCTCATAACAGTATCACCAATGTGTTAAAAGTAGCTTTAGTCTATTTAATAATTCATATTTTTGTACTACTGGCAGGTGGCAGGAATATGTTCGTTCAATTTTAAGCCGTATTAGCCGTAGAGATCATGTTACAGAAAATATATGCATAGAGGTCAACAATACTTTACGTAACAGTTTGTACATTGAACTACATTGGCAAGATTCGTCTAGTATGCAAGATACCTGTTCTCTTTAACCGTGTCATTGTTTCACGAAAGATAATCTCGGCCATAAAATCTGTCGTCGATTTCGAGGTACGAACGTGACCTGAAAAGCGGCACGATTCCACGGAGTGAACGGATCAGCCCCGTTTACCGAGTCCCCCTTTCCTTTCCCAAATCGTCATATCGAACGGAAAATCGAACACAAGTGGTAGTCGTGAAGTCTCTGTTTGCATCCCTTGAATTCTTTTGACAAAACATTTTTCCCGTGCTCGATTACTTGCCTAACGTCGGCCCTGCTCGTTGCCTTGGCGACAGGTAGGCGAGCGTATGTTTTTGGTGGTGTTCCGAAACTTTATCTCACTCGGAGAAGATCTGCTGTTCTTTTGACTACTTTTGACTATTTTTTCTTGGAGTGCGTTTTTTGGCTCTCATTTAGTTGTGTGATGCCTTTATTGGACATTTATTAGAAACAATAAGTAGAATAAAATATTTATAATTTTTTATAAGGTAACAAGTGGCGTTTGCACTACGGAAATTGTATTTACGAAAGCACATTAATATTGACTCTAATGTTTCTAGTTCCGTAAACTGTTTACATATCGAGATACTCTAAAATATGTTAAGGTATATAAGTAATGAATAGGATTGTCGCTGACTTCAACATGATAAACAGGCAAAAGGAAGACGCTGATTCTCAGGTTAAGTTGTAAACCCTGTATCTCCGACTAATACAATTTAGTTTGCAGAAAAATGAGGCACGGCGAAAGATTAATTCGATATATTGAAGGGTTTCAAATTTATTCGGGGAATATAATTAAGTTTAAGATAATTTCAGTAATTTATGGTGATAACTAAAACCCTAGATATAGTATATAAAATTATCACCTTCTTCAAAAGAATAATTTATTTTATGGCATACTGAATAGTATATATGTGATTAAATTTTACAATGAAATTAAATTCTTTGCAATTACTTGACGTTTACAATTCTGCCACGTTCATCTAACGTCTAACACGTCCGTCATGCAAAGACGTTTCATATTAAGCGTGAACAAAAAATGTCAGAATCTATTTTAATTTAAACTCTTGCTTTTCTTCATAAATGAAATAAATAAATATGAAAAAAATATTTGATGATTTATTTGAACTTACACTTATTTCACTATTGCCACCGTTTGTCAGTATTACAAGAGAACCAAGAAAACGAAGTGCGATAGGGCTTGGGGGAAGGAATTAATGCTCGCGATTACATTTTTTAAGTTTTAATAAATGTGAAGGAATGGTTTAAAAAACTGTGCAACGCTATGTTTCGTCGGAGGATCGTGAAATGGACAGATAACTCCGGAAGATGCCTACGAAAGCAGGCGGGATACTAATTTAGCCCGCAGCGCCTTCGGCAGTAATTAAGAACCCTCACTTTTAATCGCCTTGTTAAACGACGCGCAAACGTGGTCATTCCGGTCGGGAGCCGTTAAGCTCGTCGCGGGACCGTTACGGCGCGGGGCAAAACACTCGCGCACACACACACTCCCCCTCGCGAAGGCGCGGGCTTTACAGCGACGTAAAAGGGAGGTGTAAAAATACGCCGCGCCTCCGAGCAGGCCAATGCCGGTTGCGGGAGAACGCTCGGCGGCGCTAACGCTCGGCGGCGCTAACGCTCGGCGCCGACCTGACCTCGGCATTCGGCGAGGTGAGTGGCCACTTTCCGCGCCGGGGTTAGGGCGCGGCCCCTCGTGGGCCGGGCGCGCGCCGCCTCTCGCCGCAGCCCGAATCCGCTTTCGATGTTTTCGGGCGGCGAACACGACTCGCTCGGGGAAAGTGGACGAAAACGCCTGTTTACACTGCAGGTTATGCAAGTCGTAAGCAGAAATTCTTTCACACTTGGCTTCCCTTCCCTTGGTATCTGTTTTTTTAAAATGTTTGTTATTGTTAAATACAATTCGAGATTTATCGTAAGCCTAAGATTACTGTAACTCAGGTTCTTTATGATCTCTTTAAAATGCTTGTTTCTTGTTATAAAAAAGTTTTACCACAATATTTCCACCGAAATAATGAATTACATTTTGCATGATATATAATCCATTTTCAATGAAATGGTAATTCATGTGTTAAATAGTTTTAAAAACGTAATACTGATCAGAATTTGATTTTCAGTATGAGTATTTTTTTATGATTTCGTGAAAGCTAATCACTTTTCTTAATGACTTGTCATTTCCCTCGCATAATAGCTGAAAAATCACTTGTAAAGTACCTTATCTGCTGTAAAAGTGGGATAATTATTTGATAATGGTGTCTTAATGTGCTTTGAATGTTTTTATCAATTATGGATTAATAAAAAAACATTTTATTACAATATTGGTATGTTCTTATACAAAGATGTATTTATGTTTCAGGTAAATGGTTCACAGAAGACACTACTTCCATTTCTGTCGTCAAAACTGGCCCTAGTTCGCAGAAGGAGGTGACGTACTTTCTTTGTAAGTGAAGAAAATTTAATATAAAATTTTACCTTCAATGATGTTTTAACAAATCACTAATTAACAAATACCTTATTGACAACTGTTAGGATTCTTTCGCTGAAAAGCTCCTTTAACGAGTCATTTGTGAGTGACGTAATATGGCGGCAGTTGTGTCGGGGATTTCGCCGTTTTTCCTAGCCTTCATTCTGCCATTATTCCATTTTCGTAAAGTTTATCTACATTATTTATTGGGTCATTTCATCATTTACAGTTAGGTGATTAATTCGGCCTACCCAGTTGACGTCTTTATTTTCCCACGGATATTCCACGAGGCATTTCATCTCCATATGAAAGTCACATAAAACTGGAATTTTGAAATAGAATGAAGCCTTGAGGATTTTCCCCGCATTACGTAACATTTCAATACGCTTTGATTCTCTTTGCAGGAAATCAAATTTTAGGGAAATCCTAATGGGCGAGCAATACTTTTAATCCTCTGAAAGTCTTTGTAGCTTTATAAAGACGCTCAGTACCTATCTTTCTTCCCGCCACTTTGGGATAAATGGTTTTCAACGGATAGGGTGGTGATGAAATGATTTGAGTGGTGAAGAAGTACTGATGGAATGAGGAGCAGGGACAATGAAAGTCTCCAAAAATCTTGCGCGAACCCGCTCTGTCCACTGCGCACCTTCTACCTGGATCGTCTGGAACTTAAGTCCGGAGGTGGAGGCGAAAGGTGGTCGATCTGAGCACAACACCGAAGTTCACTTTTTTAGATGAGCAAGCAGAGGAGAAAACACATTTGGTAAATAAAGCAAATTTCCAGGAAAGGACCAGATCCTCCTCTTGTATACGAGGCGTTCAGAACACAAGGGAATCAATTTATATTAGCAAACGTGCAAAACAAGAAAAGATTTTACGGAACATTTAATTTCCGGGAAACATTTACACTATTTGGGTTGGAAGTGTTTAATCTGAAATATACTTCCTTTATAGTATCTGAAAGAAGGAGACAAAAAATTCCTCTGAAACGTCATGTTACGTAATTAATGCAATAAAATCATTTTAAAGAAGGTGATTGTCCAAATACTTTTTTGGACCTCTTCCTTTGTTGAGTATTAATGATTCCCTGGAGCTCTCAATGCCTGTTGTGGACACCAACAACCTCCCCACTCCACTAAACCGCCGGGGGTTTGCGTGTGCCGGCAACTGCGAAACCATTTAAAAGGGGATAGTCGCCCATACTTTTTTTGGACCTCTCCCTATGTTAAGTACTAATGATTCCCTTGAGCTCCTGTAGACACAACCAGCCTCCCCACTCCATTAAACCGCCGGGGGTTTGCGTGTGCCAGCGGCTGCGGCGGGGGCCGGCCAGTGTCGCAAGCTGGCTGTCACCGCTGCTCGGCGGAGCGTGAACCCTCGCGGCGGCGAGGGCGAGGGCGTCGGCACCTTGCGCGGTATCCGATCATACGCGGCCGCCACTCCACCGCCCCCCCCCCCCGGCTCCCTCGCCGCGGCGCGATTAGTTGCCCATTGCCCTCGAGACTCGCCTGTCTACACACCTGGCGCCCAGTGTGTGGCCAGCGCCTTTCACGCCTCTTGCCGGATCGCGGCCTGGGATTGAAGATTGCTTTACTGACGGAGGGGTGTACTTGCACGCACGAGCGATTTGCCTTAACTCAGTTGGAAAGTGCACAGAGAAGGGAAATATCTGAAAATTATATCATTGTATCAAAACTACTTTAAAAATTGAAATAGAGGAGAAATTCTCGTAAATAATACATAACTATAGTGTAGCCATTCAATGTAATGAAGTTATTAGAATGTTAAAAAATGGTAAGCACCTTTTGCCCGGCTTAGCGTACAGCATCCGACGGCAATATCTTCACCCCTCTACATCCTTTTTCAGCTCTTGCGCTTGCGCAACTCGATCTGCACATGCGCAGATGATAGAGATCGCTGTTGATTGGTGTAATTTACGCTCTGCAAGAAGTCCCTCGCTACTTGTAGGGAAGGCATAGTTAACATGTTTTTATTTAGTTAAAATAGTTAAACAAGTGTCCAAATGTGACTCGCTTTCCGACTTAGCCTCTGGTTTGTGACAGCAGGAAACGTGGATGGCGATGAAAAAGGAATGAATACAAAATGGTCATCTGCGCGTGGAAACGATATTTCTCAGCCTGTCATGGATGATGCATTTGGCTTAAGTATTAATATTCTTATTCTAATGTTATCGTTCCTCCAAGACGTTTAATAATGTTATGATAACGACTTCCGCAACACACATTCCTGCCACGCTGCACGCTATGTTTCTTCTCCTGGTTCCGTAAACGATCACAGATCTTAGTTTGGCTTTCTTTGCAATTACGAATCACAGTAGCCAATCTAAATTATATCATGGGATAAGTAAAGGGTAGCAATCGCCTTCCATGGCACTATCATGTGACGAAAATTGTTCATGCATTGTAAACAATTTGAATAACAAAAAATAGTTGATGCCTCCTATATCATTGCGTTTGCACATATTATTTATTATCATGCAGAAAATCGAGAACGTTAATGGTTTAAATAAAAACTGACATATTATTTTTGATATTGTTACCTTTAATTATTTATATTTCGTTTACATTTTCTAATGATGATACGTTACATCGGTACACCGTAATATCAACAGAGTGCAAAAAATATAGTAAGATTTTTGTTTTGGTTAACAGTACATGATATTTTCAACCATTTATTTTACATTGAAAGTCTCCAATTAGAAACAAATTAGAACTGAAATAGACGTGACTAATGAAGTTAACCACAGGCTAAAAGCGAAGTTTACAACCTTGCAAGATGAATTCTCACCAAAACGATTACTCTGTGTTTATTATTAAAATATTTCTATAATATTGTTGGTTAATTTCAATGAATTAAGAAATGCAATCTGTACTTTCTATTTTATTGTGAATAATTGTTTCTGAGAAAAGGAACTTTAAGTATTAAGTGATTACATGTCGAAAGATGCCAATTGGAAAAAATATGTTATTACCACTACTCCACTACAACAGTCCTGAACAATCATTCTCACTTGAAAGTGATGGCAAATAACAAATGAAATGTGAAAACGTCGATGCTATCAACGTTTAAACAAACCTACATAAACATGCCAAATTACGAATAAGACGAATGTTTATTTGCGGTGTCAAAACAGGTACGCCCTTTCGCACTAGGACATTTAAACCAGAATAAAAGGGGCTTCTAGATACTGACGAAGAAAACAATATTTATAACGAACAAGGTTTGACTTTTATTTGAACAAAAAAGGTCGATAATATGACCCGTTTCATGGTACAATCTCCCCTTAACGCCACTAGCTGAGCCGCTCCCTACCGCCCATTGTTGACGGCCTCTGCGCGGAGCTCGGGAGGGAGGAGGACGGTGTGTGTATGTGTGCGTGTGTGTATGTTTGTGTGTGAATGTATGTATGTGTGTGTATGCATGTGTGTGTGTATGTGTGTGTTGGGGGGGGGAGGCCGACGCGCCGGGGCGTGGGCCGTCGCCTTGCCCGCTTCGCCCACGGTCGCCCACGGGCGCTGCACCCGCCCCGCCCCGCCCGCCCACGCACGCGGTTCCCTCGACCTTTTCCTCCCAGCGCGCGTTCCCCTGTCAGGGCACGCACGATACACCGCCCCGCCCCGCGCCGCCCCGCGTCGACGACGTCCGGCAGCGGAACCTTGCGCGCAGCGGGGGTCTACAGAGCGATTTTGTAACAATGAGCCAAAGTGACAGGTCGCCAAACGAGTGAACGTCACATGTAAGGGCGGCGATGGTGTAATGGTTAGCGTATAGGTTAGCGTGCGGGTTCAAACCCGATCGACGCCGTGGATATTTAAGGGTGAAAAAATCCTTCGTACGCCTTCCTTCGGAGGGGAAGTAAAGCCGGCTGTCCCATGTTCGTAGATTTACTTGCATGTAAAATATCCTCAAGCCTAAATGACGCCTCTGAGCTAAATTTAAATCGCCTGTTTCTCGCCCTAGAAATATCCCCTTTCGCCGCTAGTTGGTGAAAGGAGCGTAACGAAATTTGCGTGATCAGACGGAAGAGCGGGCCTGATGACGCGAGTCTCGCCTCGTAAAATAAGTCATCAATTCAATTCAATGTAATTCAGAGAAGTATCCCTCCCCCGCGGCAGCTGTTTAGTCTCTTCGTAAAGTGTTTGTTTACGGCTCCCGTGAAGATAAACAGAAGTCTACGAGTTTCGCTTATGTATACGCACGTACGTGAGTCCGTGAAATATTGAAATATAATTACGTATGTGGGAAAATGTCTTGTAAACGTCTCATGGTGCCCTATATTTTCGTCGGACGCAGGTATCCCAAAAGGAAGCTCCAAGCCATTTACAAGTTAGCATACTGCAAACGAACGAATGGCGGAAGGAGAGTCTAATAGCCTCAAGAACACAACTATCACAGAACCTTCAGTTGTGTTGACAACACTCGCTGTCTATTCGGTCTACACGGTCTATTCTTATAAAAATCGCTCTATATTATGAACCGCAGGTCCTAGTCTTTTCGGTGGTTCCTTGAAGTGTGGTTTTGATGGATGAGTGGGATGATAAGACTTGAAAGCTGATGGAGCGATGGCGGAGCATTCACGCATGCATAATAATTCCCGGAGCGATCATTTTAATGACATACTCGCTTTTGTTTCGTTATTCATTAGGTTATTGAATGATTGTGTTGTATATTTGTGACCTATAGTATCACAAATGCAACATATTAGAACACCCTTTTCTGTGCATAATCGTTGTATTATAGATTGTTAATTTATTATGAAATACACTTTTTCGGCGTTAACGCAGCGTTATATGAAGGCAGGAAGTGAGAAAGAAGCACAAAATTATAAAGCCATGGCCAAATTGCCTCCTAGCTCTTGTCTTTTCCCATCCCCAGCTTCGTATCCAATGACTCCATGTGGGAAGCATGAAGGACGAAATGGGCGTGGCGGAATATCGTGCACTATTTTCAGATTTTTGTTCTCTACAGTTCTACTTTTTCGTGAAGTTATCGCCTAGGAATTTGGATACTTCTTCTTGTTTGCTCTATTAAATAAATACTGACTGCCTCAAACATTATTAGTAATCTGTGTGCGGATGAACCGGCGTCCCTAGTTATTGAAGGACGGGAAAGTGGGACAATCCGGAACATAAAAGTGTCTGTCACCCTTCAGTTTATTTGCGTCTTTGACTGAACAAATTACTGGAATCGAATACATACAGAAGAAACATCTTTCGGGTATAATAGTTTCAAATTTATAATGTAAAACGAATGTCAGTCAATATTGGACGAAACTTAAAATCATCTAATTCACATTTGATGACTCATCAGTGACTGATGACTTCGATCAGTTTTGATATTTATGACCAGATTTTATTCTTAATTTTTATCTCAAATAATTCCTATTTAGACACCTTCTTTGTAGGATTGTTAGTTTCTTAAAATTAAATCTTAATTTATATTCCTTAAAGATAATTTCCACAGAAACATGTGAAAATTACCCTCTAAAAACCTTGTTTACGAAAATGCTCCAGGGCAGCTTCGCACTAGCCATGAAATTGCCCAGCCGAAAGAGAACGCACATTTCTTTCGTCTTTAAAGTAAAACCAAGGAACTGCTGTTGCCGCCCATTACCTCCCCCGCAGCCCGGAGCCGCCCACTCTCGTTAGCAGTAAAAAAACCGTCCGATTAGCATAAAAGCATCTGGAACAAGGCCAGAAAACTGTACCCCGCTGTGGCGGCAGCAGCAAGGTTTTTGCCGCGAACCGCCGTTCGCGGAACGCAGGGGGACAAGACGCGGCGGGGAGCGATCCCGGGAGGTTCTGGGTCAGGAGCCACGCTAATGTGCGAGCGACCTTGAGTGCCGGCAGCTTCGCCGGCGCTGCTGGGTTTTGCCGGAAACGCGGAATAGTTCGGCGCACCTCGCGGCCAGCGAGCAGTGTGGATATCGCTCGCTCACTAATATGCATACAATCGCAGGCGCTCGCTTGTTTCTTCGGAATTATGCGTCCGGCACTTCGAAAGCGCCAAATATTAAAATATGCAATGTTTCGTAATTTTCTGGGTAACTTTTTTCATTTGTTTCATCATATCATACGTTTATTTTGGAACATTGCGTTTCTACTGGTACCGAAATATATAAGCTCATATTAATGTAATTTCATGTACTATTTGCAAAAAATAATATTTAAATGTTATCAAATTTTCTTTCACAATTCTTTAGATATAATCAAGCAGAATATAAAAGTTGTGTGAACAAAAATGAGGGAGACATATCTAAAGTTTCAAAGTACGATAATGTGAGAAAAATAGGTTTGTGATTCTCGCTGTGGAGGTTATATTTAAATCTCAAATATCTAGACGCTCACATAATATATTTAGAAATGAGGTGAAAATATTTACTTTTATAACATCGTAAAATGTGAAATTGAGATACTGTTGTCTTTAAGAAACGTTTGATAGCTTACAATGATCAAAATAACATATATGACACCCCTTCTTGGGTGTATTTGATGATAAAAACAGAATATTTAAATTTTAATGATTCCTTTCTACTTGCCGTGGGGTTCAGATTGAACGAATTCAGTGCACGGATTTAAAACTCAAAAAAATAAAATAAAAGACCCAACAACGTCTTGAAGGGCATTCATACAGCGATGGTGACAAGTAGCAGGGATGGTGCAGTGTCAGACCTTCGCCACACGTGAATTACACAAGTGGACTTGGCGTTGCCATGACATTTCTCGCGACGACAGCCACGTCATGATTCGATTATATCACCGCAATGTGGGGCTGGCGAGGCCCGTGCGCCGTTCGCCAGCCGCCGGGCGGTGTGGGCCCCTGCACCTTGAGGCCGCCGCCCCGCCCACCCCGTTTACACCCCTCCACCCCCGCCCCCCCACCCCTCCACTCCCCGCGCCTAAGAGTTTGTTTTGCACCCTCCTCTTTTGCGCTCTAATTCGTAAAGCCATTGTACTTCCGCGCTTCGCACTTCATTCATCGTGCTGCAAACATGGAAGACGCCACTTCCGCAACAAATAGACGTTTCGATTCCACTCCAGTATCTTTCTGAAGATTTCATATAAAGTATAATGTAATCATTAGTGAATATCCTAATTCGTTGAGTCAGTTTTTCCATGGTTTTCGAGGCCCAGACACGTCATACATTACAAGAATGTAATCCAAAAAAGACGGACGAATCCATTCTACACGAACGAACAGCACACTGTTAATGAAAGAGTAAAGTGTAGTAGTATAATTTGCGAGAAATAACAAATACTCATAAAACCAATATTAAAATAAAATCCCAACATTTTTCCTTCAGTTTATGACAATTTGATCTTATTTGCCAATTCCCTCTCTGCCACGTTTCATGGAAGTCCATTGATCTTATTGACTGACTTGACTTTCTTGCCGGACCAGAAATTTTGCACCATTATACTTATATTATGTGTACAAAAAGTGATCTTAATTTAAGAGCGTCCTTTACGTTTCGTTCAAGATTTGACGATGTACACCATTCTTCTCTTATTCCACGCGCGCGGCCTTCCGCAAACTGTGGTAGACGATTCGATTCTGCATCATTTTCCTCAAGAGAAATCAAATAATAAAATAAAAATAAAATATAAAAAAAAATAAAAAAAAAATAAGACGAATTCAGGAAAGAAACTGCTACAAGCTTTCGTTCCATATGGCGTAGAAGACCTATTGTGTTGGTACGAACGTTAAGTTTCTGGTCCTTTTTTTGTTGTTATTTAAGGTCGCATCAACATCTAGGTCATTAGCGACCACGATTATATTAAACAGTATAGTAACTGTGAAGATGACATGATATGATGATAGGGGGTGAAAGGATGAACACAATTACAACCATGCCGGAGGCGGGACACGATCCCGCGATCCTTCGGTCCGAGATCGCTACGGCACTCCTGCCTTAACGATCTTGGCCATGGACCGACGTTTAGTTTCTTTGTTAGTGCTTTAGCGAACAAGCCCCTGAGAGTTATGTTACCCGCTGATCAGTTGTGTCTAATGTGCCTAATTGCCTATTCATGTAAGGGGTGGCAATTTATTATTTGAATTCTGCTCCAATAGTACAAACGCATTATTTCTAAATTTGCGATTCTCAAACGTTGAGAAATTTCAACGAAAATGAGACCTGCGTCATTCCTTCGAGCATCTCTTATTTTATCCGTGGAAAAATTAGAAGAATATTGAAGTTGTTTTTTGGTACAAAATGTCTTGTTCATACAAGTACAATTAAAATACTTGTAAACTGCGTTAATTTCAAGCAGATATTACTCGGAAACAACTTTAAAAAAATGTACATGAACGTTTTTAAAAACCTACCTGAATAGGTTTTGTATTAAGCAAAAATATTTATAATAAACTCGGTGGTTTTCTAATGTCAACTTTTTGCAATTTTCGAACACAGAGAGTTCGAGAGATCTGAGACTAGAACCTATTTTTTTACTGTTCTTTGATATATACATACATACGAAGAGAAAATTTAAAGAAAAAAAATTATGACTTATTTTAAGAAAAAAATATTTAAAAAATGTTACAATTGCGTATATTTCACACAAAATTACGCAAAAACTACATGTCGGAAAACGCTGAAAAATTTGAACTTTCGCAATTTTCGAAATATCAAGAATTTTAACGAAAATGAGACATACACCACTTTTAAATGGCATCATAAACATTGGAGCTATTTTTGTGAAAAGTTTGAAAATATTGTTGAGGCTGCAGGTAAAGTTTCCCCCGAATCAAAATATCCATTTCAAATTCAGAGGGTCTCGGTTATTTTAAATTAATTGATGAATATTAACTTTAAAGAAAACCAGCTCAAATTTTTAGTGCGCTAGATTTGGCCAAGATGAACAGATTCCCGAAAAGACTAACGGATAGACAGGCGTTTTGCGCTCAATCGATTTTTCTTTGTCGTCAACAAGAACCCACAAAACATGGATTCTAACCACACAACGTGATAGAGGAAGTAATTTACTATAGATATCAACAAGATTTATCCTCATTTTTCGATATCAGGACTAAGCAATAGCTTTTCTCTCTAAAATTTGCCGTTTACCAGTGCACGATTGCTATACTTTTTCTTCTTAAGAAGTCAGGGCGAGAAAGTAAACCTTATTGCATCTTGTATGCCATTGTAACCTAACGGAGATCTGGATAGTATCCAAACTATATTTCGTTTCCATGCAATATCGATGAGTTAACCTATGTGTAGAACTTCCAAGTCTCAGCGACACGTCTTTTGGGTTTGCAACTCTTGCAGCTATCGAAGACCCTCATGAATATAAATATTGTGCACGTTTTAAATGCGCGAAAAAACACCGTTGCGTTTGGAATGTAACAGTACACAGAACCACGCCCGGTCGCTGAACATTTTCATCTCATTAGCAACACTGCATTTAACGGTTATTTTTCATTAACTCTGCAGTTCTAGAACGTACGCGAACCAGCTTGTTTGAGAGGTTACGATAGTCCTGCTTGTGATTTTGCGTGTAAGTGATCAGCTTTTTTGTCAATAAATCACTCAGTGTCATGAAAAAGTGTGAAGAATATTGAGTTTTTTAAACAGTGAAGACACATCATCTCATGTTCGTCGAATGCAACGTGATGAGAGATGAGCTTCCAAGAAATTCAACGACACGTACTCGTTACGTAAAAGATACATCCACAAGCCCGACCTTCAATTCGCAGGAAACGTGAAGTAGTTGTTGAACGGATTATTTGACGTTTGTGGAGAGAAAACAAATGGGGTGTGAAACACTTCTAAATGTAGAGCGAAATAACATGATATCACATGTTATTGTATATTATGTGTGTTGTATATTATCATTTTTACTCAATAGAAGCAAAAGATACAACCAAGAAATTCAACGATTGTGTATTGTCCTGTTTCATTGGAACAATGAAAATATCAGTAAAAATCTTCAACAGTAAAAAAAGTGTTGAATTTATCAATGAAAATAGTGTTGAGAAATGTTAAATCTCTATGCTTATGTCATTTATTTTAATAATTATCACAATTCATGAATTGTCTATGTATTTACAACCTTTCTTTCCTAAATCAGGATTATCTTATCTTGAGGAGATACATTGGAGAACTATACAGACCTGCAGTATGTGTTTGTCAAATAATTTATGGGGGTACACCCACAAGATAGTTGCATGTGCATGCAGGTCACGAAACATGACGAAACACGAATGTTAATCAACCGCGACTTTCGACAGAAATGGAAACTGCTAGACTCTGCGCAGAAAACCAATGTCTTTCCCGCAGGTGTGTGTCAAGGGAGGCCATCTCGGAGTCTCACTCGCGCCTTATTAAGCGGTAGCAGCGCGTACTCCTCCGTCGCAGTTGCGAAAGCGATCTCGACGCCCCGCGCGGGCACCGGCTGCGAGGGTCCGAAGACTCCTCGTCAAGGTCGCAGGCGGCTGCGACGTCCGATCAAAACGTACGTACAGGAGATAGCTCGCCATGTTAGTGCCCCTGCAGAATTTCTCCTCCTGGTGCTTCTTTGTATGGACGGTAGCTAGTACGACGAAGCCGATAAATTGCGTTTCGTGCCGTGGCATTGGCGTACGCAAGTGCATCCAGGAGAAACGTAGAGAATTTCTCTCCGCCTCAGACGGGATACGCTCGGAAGGTACAAGTTAGAGAGCGGTGGAGATGTGAGGGTCTTAGATGTAAAGCTATGGTAAGCGACATTCTTGAATTAATTGTAGAAGACAAAAACTGGCTGGAGAAAACCTTTCACTGCAATTGAACATGATCCAAAGCGAGTTCTAGACACCTTTATTCTCCTTGTTTTTCATGTCGCTTTCATGTTGTAGGCAAAAAATACGATTTATACAGGTGTTGCCGTCATATGGTGCGAGTCGTCGAAGTTCTTCCTGCAACAGCCCTGTGAAAACGAGCTTACTGATATTAGATTTCACTTGACAGATGGATTCTAAATTGAACGATGACAAAGCGAAAAGAAAAACAACATCAGGAAACAATCACGTTGCAGCAAGTGAAATTTGAAATACAGTGAAAAAAGGAAAAGTCTGCGAATATTTGTCATGACGTGAATTGTGGGTAGCATTGGCAACATCTGGGCAACAGACTGGGCGTTGAGCCAAACAAACACAGTCTTGAATCTTCTGGTTCCAAGAAATTACAGATGTTCAAATATACAGGGAAGTTGTTGCGTATATGATAATATTTTCGTGATGGAAAATGCTCCAGGATCTCGCTCCAATGAGCTCCCATTAACATATGTAACAAATTTGCTTTGTTTTATTATTTTATTCTGGTAGATAAGTATTTCACTATTTAAAAGATATTTCCTTTTTAGCTTCTTGTCTCCTTGCTTTGACGGAATAGATTTTATGACACAAAACGATCTCCTGAATTACAGCATTAATAGGATTGAAGTCATAAATGGAAATAAGATTGTTTCTCTTTCAAAAAGAAAATGCCTGAAGCTTCGTACGCGTTTGTTATCTTGGACAATAGTTTAAAGTAAATATATTGTAATATGGTTAATACTTTTTAATTTCTATAAATAACGCGTATTGGTTAATGTACGAAATACCTACATAATAAAACCGTAAATATGTGGAATACTCAATGTTGTTGCAAAATTACCCGCTGACATTACAAAACAATGACAATATTACTTAATATTATGCATTTAATAATTTTATGTAAATAAGTAGAAAGAACTGAATTTAAAGGAGTTAAATTGAAACGACACATTGCCTTAATCTTTTCATTGAGTGCTTCTTCAAAGTATGTATTGGAGTAATGCTTCTAATGTGTTCGTTTGTTTATAAAGAAGTATACACAAGCCAACGGTAAAGAAACAGATCACAGATCTTACAACGCAAATGTTAATAGTACTTCGAACCTTAAAGTGCAAACATATGTTTTAAGAGTTTCTTTTCACGGCGAAGGCATAACTTCCTTTTACGCAATTCACGCACCTTTTCAGCAGTCGTTCGAGCCTCGCGACGTTCTCCGCTCCATGAATCTCCCAACGATTCAGTGAAAGACAGCCGCCGATAAGGCGCCTGCAGAACGTTTCTGAGGAACCTGTTTCGGCCTGGAGCACCGGTGGTGTGAGTGGAGGAACCTTGCGCAAAGCCAAAGAACGCGAATGCCGAACCGCTTATGCAGATTTATGGTCCGCGGGTGTCGTTCCGAGGCAGAAAAACTGCGTCCTGCTCCAGCGCTGGTGGCACGCCGGGGCCGCAGCTGACGCCGCAAGTGAAGGCAGCTGGGCGGGAGAGAACGCAATTTCTGTGTTTGCTATTGTATTACACGTGTTAGATCTGCTGGGTTATTTCTAGATTTAATATTATCTTCAACCACTCTCTTACATAATAATGCGAGGAAATGTGTTTTCAAAATCAGCTGGACAAATGTCCCACAGAAACATGAAGCTTCTATTTCATTATTAGTTTAAATAGTGTCGTCGTCGATTGGGTCAAATCTTACTTACTGTGAATGAGCTAGCTACCTCTATTACTGACTTCTAGCAATATTTAGAATTTGATAGTTTTTCAAATAATGTGGAAGTAATAATCCTGAAATGATTATCTAACTTTTTCCGAAGTAATATTATTAGATATGATAGGGAGAAATGGCTAGTATCATAAGAATATAATCATTATGATCCTAGTATCTCATCCGAATTTCGACGCCTAACCGCCGTAGACCGTTGTTTGCTTTTATATTCCCCCCTCTGGTGGATGTGGGTAATCTCAGATATTTCTTTCATATCAGGACGATAACAAAAACATAATTCACATAACAGAAATATCTGATAATATTACTGCCTATTTAATTTTCATTCGAAATGTACTATTTTTATTAAACTTCAATTTAAAAAATTCGTTTAGATTCTGACATTAGGGAGAATTATTTTTGGTAGATTTTAAGCAAATTTAATAAATGTAGTACGGATTTAATAAGAAATGATTCGGTGCAATTTCATAAGTGTGCGTATCTATATTCGAGTATTTCTCCCCACAAATTATGACAATATCTAGTACTTTTCAAAATTATTTTCATTCCTTCTTTACCAAGAAAATGTCATTATCATATAATTGCTCTATTTCACGACGCCACTCTCCCAATTTTTAACGCATAATGAGCAGTACCGTAAGCGTTAGCAAGCTAGTTGGCACATTGGCGTGTATGTCGTAGGAGTTTATGATACTTCACCTACAGAAAAACTTGCAAGCAGAAGACAATGTGAACGTAAGGCCAGGAGACACATCTTTTTTCATCAAATTAATCAATAATACAGGGTCCGGCAACAGACCTCCCGAATTTTCGAAGGCGGTTGCAAAGAAAAGAAAGAAAGTTACAAGGAAACACAATTGCAAAATTATGGGGACAAGGCAAAAAATAGATATTGGAAAATTTTCTTTCGTTAACCGGAAAATTAAAAACTGGAACGCATTACCTTTACGAGACTTTACCTCAGACTGTGCGAAAATTCAATAATATATTAAAAAAACATAAGTTAAAAATACTAATAATTATACATATGTTAGAGTAGATCATTCAAAATTTTGTATTCATACAAAATTCGTACAAAAAATGGGTTTTTAATGTACTTAATTTAACGTATAACTTGCATGAAATTTAAATATATTACTTGGTGTAATTATGGAGAGCTGCCACAGGGATCTTTTCCAAAACAGTTAATATATTATTATTATTATTTATATTATTATTATTTATATTATTATTATTATTATTATTATTATTATTATTATTTATAATATTATTATTTTTAAAAGCGATGACTTCATTGTTCGCTCATATCTTCATGTTTTAAATATATGCCTTCAATTAAGTCACGTGAAATGAAAATTAAATAAAGATATATATTAATATTGAGAAAAACAAATAATGCCATTTTACATTACATAGTTTTAAAATTATCTCCGGTAAATGTCGTTTCTGAACCATTGATGAATCCGGAGGGACGCGAAGTCTTTTTGCCGTACCATGCACTATAAGTAAATCAGAAATATTCCAACGGTTTCGAGGCGTCGTGCACAGTAGGCAAAATGATTTCGCGTGAGAGAAGGTCCTGTGGAGCACCAAGGGGCACGGCGCATGCGCGCAAGACCCAGTGGAGAGGACGGCGACTTTGTTTGGGACATTCGCTTTCGTAGCTTTAGCCCAGAGCGGCAACGGTGGTGGCCGCCGCCGCTCCAGGAGACATTCTCCCAAGGCGAGCAAACTGGATGTCGGAACGCAGCCCGGTCCCCGGGACCTGCCGCCCTCCCTCCCCCCTACCGTGCCACCGCACCTTCTGGAGGTCGCGTCGGAGCAGCCGTCCTTGGCTGCGACTGCCCCCGCGCGCGTGCTGTGTGTGTGTGTGTGTGTGTGTGTGTGTATGTATGTGTGTATGTTTTGTAATGTCACCTCCAGAGGATCGCCGCTGGCTCTCGGGCCAGCGAAGCGGAGATGGCAGAGACTGACGAGAATACAGGTGGTGACAAAGATGGGGGGGATGCCAGATGAAAAGTGGAGTGGGAGTGATGACAAAGATAATGATGATGTCGATGATTGTTGTTTCGTTGCTGATGACAATAACTTCGAAGATGAAGTAGGGGCCTCCAGACGAAGCCTTTGGGTGAATACTGATGGCTGAGAAGTGTATGACGGTAGCCACAGGGGAGAAGGCCGGTGGGGGAGGGTTAATTGCGGAAATAACCAGACAAAAAGAATTTCTCGGTGCGGATTGACAAAGAAACACGACGTTCGTGACTAACTGAGGCGCCCCAGCCCGCCGCAAATGACAGTTGTGCACACGCTCGCGTCTTACAATATCTGCGAAGAGAGAAAGGTGCATTTCCTTACAGTGTACAATGTTGTGTATGTTGTTGCAAAATGAAGAAACGGTGCTCATAAAATGCTACTTTTAAAATGTGCTATTATCTGTGAGTAACTACAAGGCAAGAAACACATTTCCGCTGACCCAAAAGGTTCTGGAAAGTAGAAGCGGGGAAAATTATGTAGGTCTCTGGGACCACTGTTATTCGTCTTTTTAGTGCTAGCACTTAAATTCTTTTATTTATCTTCTTAAGGTTTGTGCTATACTTGAAGTCGAGAGAGGCAATTGAATGTTGACCTCGGGCACTTCCTGGGCGAGAAGAGGACGTCTACAGAAGAATACGTAACTAGGACACACTGTATGAAATTGTATAATACTTTCAGAATTATTACATGATAGCCCACGCAAGACAGACACCGGAAATCCAATTATTATATTATTCTGCGTTAGATTTGAGAGACTCCTGTGTTTCGCAAGAAAATTGATAGGAGTCAGCCTTGTTGCAGGCAATTCAATTACTTTTATTGCTAAGAAAACTCAAATTACAGATTTTTTGAATGTACGAGGGGAACAGAACCGTGATCAATATATTTAATCTTTTTTGTTTTGATTTAGAATATCAATTGGAAATAAATCCAGACTTTTAACTGAAAGTTTCTGTTGATGAAGACATTATTCGAAATTCGGTGTTTTACGCAATAATTGTGCTATTCACTTTTTAATTTAATGATATGGTGAGGAAAACTCTTCGGTCGTACTGGAAATCGCAAGTGTGTAACAGGATAAGGTAGGAATATCCCAGCAGATGAGCACCGTTTGCTTATGTAGAATGACAAATATTCTTCTCCTTAGAATTCATGTCTCACGTTAATAACTAAGGATATTTGAAAAATTTCGAATAAAGGAATCTCATACATTTTACATTAATGGGATTGTGAGCATCTAACATAATGTGCAGGCCTAGTGTAACACCATTGTTATTTTTGTATTGATAAGGCCGTTTTGACCACAAGAGCCCCGTGGATCATTGGTTAGCTTTAGAAACTACCCTGGTGAGCACTTGAGCAGCGAGGCCAAACCGACGAAAATCCCCTACGTCACAGCGCGCATAGATTGGAAGACAAACGGTATTCGACTCTGCAAATCATTTATCAAATTAACTGGTCTGTAACTTACTGTTACCGTCTCGGTGATCCATATAAGTTTTCTGTAATTTTGTAAATTAAAAGGATCTGTTTTACGATAATTATAAACATATTTTAGATGTGGGTGAAAAAAATCGACCAAAATATTGGGTGTTGCAAGAATGGACCTTATAAAGAATAATCATTTAAGGAAATTTGATGGGATTCTATCAACTATGCAGAAGTATATGCTTTTTCTTGGTATTTACATTTTATCAATTCCATTAAGATTTCAAATGACGTTTTGATTCTCGGAGGGCATCAACCATAGCTTAAGAATCAGAGAGGAAATACTACAAAAGTAAAACAAAGAGCACCGTATAACGCGATAAAACATGCACTGCACTTACGGGAATAATGGCATTTAGCCGTTGACGGGATCGGCATTACTAATAAATCAATTAATGATTTGCGTATGACAAATATTTTTAAAATTAAACCAATTATCGCGTTTCACGAGTAGTATCGAACTGTTGATTTTTTTAAATACTCAACATGCCATCATTACTCCGACTGATTCTTGTCGTAACTCGCAAGGTGTTACGAATATTGGTTAAGGGTTACTATGCAAAGCTGTTCCGGAGCTGGTTTTCTAAGATGACATCACATCTTATGAATATAAGCATGACTCCCCAACTGACACTAGGAAAGATGATTTCGTGTATGTCGAGAGGCAGGCTGAGAAGTCATTGGCCCCCCCTTGATCATGATATAAAGTATTCACTAACTATAGTTTGTATTACAATATTAACGAAAAATAGACATAAAGGTAAAAGAAAACAAGTCATGGACATTATATTTTTATTATTGACACTGGCAAGAGACAGTTGGTCTCGGGATAATAAATTGCTTGCCACATTACCAAAGATCGACGTAATCATCTAAATGCTGCGGCGTGACGCCATAAAAGGTTTATGGACTCTGTCAGAAATGTGGCATCGAAAATCTGTTTTAGAAAACGCCTGTTTCTCTAGCAACTATATTAAGACCGTAAGAGCTTGGAGAAAAAAAAATATACTTACAAGCAAAGTACCTAAACATGCTTGAAATGTGAAGCCACGTGAGTATGGCTCTGATTTATGCCTCTGTGCAAGATATTCTGACTCTCTCTGTTAAGAAGGGAAACCTCAGAAGGCACACAAAAATCACCCCCTTTTGGCACATTAACAGACGTTGAAAAAGAGCAAGGGGAAAATTGTGGTAATTTGTTTTACGGAAACTGAATAAGTGACTTTTGAGTTCAAAGTTACTTCTTGATTGAATAAAGCTTGTTCATCTGCGTCAAACCACGCAGAAAACTTGATTAGAACATTATACTTGCAAGAATTGTCTGTTGTGGTACCGTGAGAGAAAAAGAAGTGATGTTAATCTTTTTCATTAACAAACGTAACGAAGTGAAAAATCTCTTCGGAACTGTTGCAATGAACGTTCTCATTTCATTTCATTTAATTTCGATGTGAACCATTGGATGTCACTTCTTAGAAACAACAATGTGTGGCACAAAGCAAAATCTTGATAAGGTGTGAGAATACGTTAGGCATTATATTCTTCAGCTACATTTGTTGTTTTTTTTCCCTTCACAGGTTCCTATTAGAGAATGCATTGTTCTGCGACATTCTTTGTTAAACAAAGATTTTATGAACAACTTGTAGATAGAAAGAAAATGTGGGTATATTTTACAGCCTATTTTCTAGTAGTCTCAATACCTCTGTTTCACTTCTAATTCACATAAAACTCTCACTTCTGCTGTAAAAAGAATAGTGTATCTCCTACTCGAATTTCCATTCCTTATGTCAATCTAATTTTCTTTTAACATCCTTTTGGCTCATAAGATCTCCATTTACTGGTATTCTTTCTGCTAACTTTTCCAGTGTTTTTAATGTTATAAGAAGTTATTTACAAATACAAGACATTTTTTGAATTATCCATTATGTAATGAATACATAAAATGATACTTGCATATTAACTATTTTTGTTTGCAATTTCTTGCAATTTAATAGATTTTTCAAAATGGTGATCGTCTTAAAGCAAGACGTCTTGTGTTTGCATGTTGACTCATTCTTGCCAAAAATGTCCGTGTCAAAATTATTCTACCCAAATAATTGACTAACAAAGCAATTTCATCCGGTGATATTGAATTTTGAAAACAAAATGGATGACTTACAAAATTCCAGTAATTTTATCTCGCTAATTTTTTTCTTTTGGATCAGAATATCTTCTCTTGCCCAACCTGCAACCCAATTTAAGAAATGCAAATGGTGTTGAGAAGTGTTTTTCGCAAATTTAAAAGTTGATCTCCAATTCTACCAACTTAATTTTCTTCGTATATTTCTTTAAATTATCTTTATGTACGTGTAATAAGTATCTATAATTTTCTGGGTCACGGTGTTAATAAAAAATAAATAAATTGGTTTTATTTAAAGGTCAAGTTTCGTTAAAGTAGTCTAAAGGAACGCCATTTAACCATAAATCTTTCTATATTTATCAGGTGTCAAACTGCAAATATGCTTGAATCATGCAATCCAGTAATCTCCAACATGAAGAGAATGACCTCGGCACAATCTATATTCTGCCGTAAGGCACAGTTCCTGCGTGCGAAAGATTGTATCGTGACAATGCCACATGCCAGTGTACGCTCATCGTGATACTTGCGGTTTAATGACTTACTGTGATTCTTACTGAGATGAAGAGTGTGAATGTGTTACGTAATGCTATTCAGATTTCTCATCGTAATCAAATGAATCAAATATGGAACTAAAATATGTCCAAAATAAAAATTATCTGCCTTCGACAATAAATTCGTTAACTACAATGAAATTAAATATGCATTTTTTAAAATTTCATTAATTGTGAGTAAAAATAAATCTTAGACGAAATCAAATTCTTCAGCACCTTTAAAAAAACATTTTATTATTTTGAAAAGTTTTCAGCGTTTGAATTGCATAGATAAATCTATCTAATTTCAACCTCATAATGTGAACTCAACTTTGTTGAGACTAAGCTTAAATATTTTAAAATTACAAGGTACAATTTATCTCCCGGCTCGACGTGCAGAGAATGCATAGTAATTCTGACTCTGAAGGTTTTTAAAATTTGCAAATTAATTATGCTATTTAAAATCATTACCTTAAACCCGGCTAATTTGTGTGATATTTAAATACAAATGATTTGGAGAAAATGCATATACATATGCACATAAATCAATAGTTAAACAGAACGAGAATGATAAAAAAATACTACAACTATGCATGAATGTGGATTGTCAACATTCAAATTATTTGTGCATCCGCTCAATGGAATGGAATATAGCGCCGTTGTATCCATGTCGCCCGCCCTTCAATTTCCACCGATGTATTCTGCTCATCGGAATTCAATCACAAGCCATGTCCACTGTGGTTGATGTGTTACTGTGCTGCAAATTGGCAGCAACGCGTCTGCTGAGAAGGCGGTCCACGTGAGAGCACATCCGCACAGCATTCTCGCCGCAGGCACAGCAAGTCCTTCGCACCCACGCAGACACCATCACTGCTACCAACGTCACCACTTCCCCGTTGCCTCCTCTGCTCGACTGCCGCCCAGGTCCAGATTCCGTTGCCCTGCGCACGCGAAACGGACGTGAAGTGTTCGATCTTCCTCATTAAGATTCTTTGTTTACCCTTGTACTTTAATTTTAGCAGGTTGAACCTGCTTAGGGATGCTAGAAATCGTATTTTTCAAATATTTCCCGTTAATAACCATTTCCATGGCCCTGGGTACACTTAATGTAATGGGTGTCTGTTGTAGATGGTTTTATGTATACAAGTGGAGCGAAGAAGGCGTGGCAAGAGTCATGCTTCAACCGGATACCCTTTATCCAATATTTATTGTTAACAAAGCCAGTACATAGTGGCACTCATTTGAAACGAACAATGAGTGGACCTTAGAACTGCTCTGAATACATCACGAGCGGATAAAAATCTTCAACTCTGCTGGGATTTGAACCCATTCAAATCCCAGCTCTTTTTGGCCGGGTGATGGGCTGACTTCCCACACCATGTGACATACACTTAATGATCTAGAAACACGAAGTCATTACTGAGAGCTTAAGGATGTCTTGCCCGGAATCAGAGTGTACTACAGGGTGAAAGGAAGAAGCTATACCACATTCTAGAGATTTAAGCCCATTGCATCAGAAAAGTCCTGTAGAATTTGTTCTAATAAAATCTAATGAAAATAATTACATTAAAACAAGAAATAAATGCAACAAGTGTGTTGTTTATTTACAAAAAAACTATAATTGTGTTGTACTTTGCGTTCCAGAACATTTGTCCCGAACCTACTGGTCCAAATTTCGTGAATCAATCTTTGCAGAAACCTGAATTATAAATCCGACATTCGCACAGTCTCCGTCCAAACCAATTTCATCATGGTTGATGCTGACTGGGTGATACCGAATCAAATACTGTGTTGCCCACGTTTCGATCATCATGACTTTACCAAAACCCGAGATCGTACTTCTGTTACGATTATCACTACAATCTTCACAATCTATTCTTGTAACTTCATTCCCTTTACACAATGAATAGAAATTAATGCCACATTAAGTATGACAGTCTGCAATTTTTAGAAAACAGAAACTGCTTAGTCGTACCAATATATTGTTGTAGTCATCACTATCCTTACGCTCTACAATTATTCCTTCTGCCGTTGCCATTGTACCGACCAACATTGCCAACATCATTGACAATACCGCCAGCGATTTTTAACTGCTGCAGCTATCTCTTCCATCGGCGCTACCATCCCACCCACCGCCATCATCCCTGACTTGGAACTGCGCTGCCGCGTGCCCCCAAGGATACACTAAACGCGAGATTCATTAGGTAATTTGCTATTTCGCGTCTGCAGGGGGCGTCTCCTTTGTGATCGCACGGCGAGTTTCCGAAAAGTGGCAGCAGTTGTTTTTCGTCTTCAGCACTCTCGAGAAAAGTACTGGTCGGTGTCGACGACTATATGAATTATTCGTGACGAACAGTCATTTCCATAAAAAGGTTAAGAAACAACGTCCCGAGTCATGGGAAAGTACCGGCAAGGTTTTGTACTCTTTTGCGACCTTGCGTCCGTTCAAAGAACCACGCACGCTTCGTTTGGGAAAGAAGCACAAATTGTTACTTGTAGACTCCGATTTCTTTCAAACGCCAGAGTACGAACGATTTCTCGAAGACTGATTCGGAATCGTTTATCGTTCGGATGAGAAAACAAGCGAGCAAAGTGTAGATCAAACAAAAACACAACAGATCTCCGACGGCGGGTTACATCATATCCGGTGGAGAAGAGGAGTATTCCTATGTACGCCAGTGAGAAGACGAATCAAGGTCAACCGGGAACCTTCCTCCGTCTTCCAAGTTAATTAGCCATTGTTAGTTCGCGTGCGCATCCACCATATCGCGCGGCGGCGCTCGCGCCGGAGATAGCCATCGCTGGTCGAACAAGCGCCGTAAATCTCTGTTTAGGACGCTACTGAATGGAGTGGCCGAGGCCCGCGCTTCTCACTGCCGGGCGGGGGCGGACGGTCAGGCATGCGCGAGGGCGGGGAGGGCGGCCGAGGGGCTGACTGACCGGGTAGGTGGGGGACGAATGTGCTGACGGGCGAGGCCAATCACGCGTGTCGAAAATGACACGAAGAGCGGACACAGGAGCTCATAGGAGGGCAAGTGTACGGGCGGGTATAGGAAGAGTTGATCGGCGGGGGCGTGTTGACAATCAGAGGTGATCAAAGTTGGGATTGAGTCAGCGAGGGTAGATGGCAAGCAGGTAGGCGAGTGAATTAGGAAGCATGTGAGTCGATGGAAGAGGGAAGTGAATGGGCAAGTGTGAGGATACCGGGGAGGATTTTGTAATGCCTTGAGGGAGGAATGCTCTGAGCTGGAAGCGTGTTGGCGAATGCGCTGACGGGCAAGGCGAACGACGTAGATCGAACTGATAAAAGCGCACGAACCCTCGTACGGAGGAGCTGGTAGGGTAGCTGAGAAGGCAAGTGTACAGGCAGATAAGAGGAGAGTTGACCGCGGGGTGGCGAATGGACAACGAGAGGGGTTTGTGTGAAAGTGAGGGATTGAGTGAACGAGATTAGAGAGCAGGTGGGCGAGTGAGTTGGGGAGCACGTTAGTTGATAGAAGAGGGATGAAGAGTCTGTCGGATGAGCTGGCGTGAGGATGACAGGAAAGATTTTGTACTGTACGGGGTGCTCATGGTTTGTGGGCAGGTAGGTTGATGATGGTACTGACGGGAGAGATGAACGATGTGGGTCGAACGGACAAAAGAACATGTGGGCGGACGGTGGAGTTAGTACGAAGGAAAGTGTACTGGTTAAGTAATAGCGGGCCCAGAAAGGGTTACACGATTGGAAAAGCGGTTGAGAGGGAGATTTGTGGGCAGCAGGTTGTGCTATCGATCGAGTTGAATGGCGAAGGGCAAACAGGCAACAATATCAAGAAGGCGAACAGAAGAGGGAGTAGGACAGAAAGTTGGCGAGCGTGTGTAGGCAGGCGAGTATTAGATTTCGGCAGCAGCCGGTCTAGTGGCGGGTGGATGGCTGAGCTCAACGCATTGGAGTTTTTACTGTCGGGGGAAGAGCTGATGTGAGGATGGACGGATACGAGAACACAAGGAACAGAGAGAAAGGGCGGGCGGATGAGCAGGCGAGAGGCAGCAGACGTGAGCGGGATAGAATATCCTGGAAAGATGTGTGGGCGGATAGTTGGACGTGTAGGAGATGGTCGACGGCAGAATGCGTGCCGCAGGTCAGTTTCATACTGTCAGAAAGTCCGGTGCGAGGACATATTGTCAGACGCGCGGAGAGGCCCGCGTGGGCAGGCCGGCGGGCAGGCGAGACAACGCGGTGGATGGCGCCTCGAGAGGAAGAGGACGGCGAGGGGATAGGTGAGTGAGTGTGTGCGGGAGTAGGTAAGTAGGCGGATGGGTAGGTAAGGATGTACGTAGGCACGCAGACAGGAAGCCGCATAGCCGCTTAGTGCAGATTAGTGCGCTTCAGGGTGGCAGACATGCAGTCAAGAGGTACGGGAGGCGGGAGGGCAGGAGGGTTGGTGGGTGGGAGCGTGGGTCTCAGGGTGGAACGGAAGATGAATGGTGGGCGAGCGGGATTTCGAGGCGAGCGGGGAGGGCGAGCGGGGAGGGCGAGCGGGGAGGGCGAGCGGGGAGGGCGAGCGGGGAGGGCGATGGCCAACTGGGAGCGCAAGAGAGCTGAATGACGGATATGCGAGGCAGAGGCGAGTGGGTAGATGATCTGGGGAAGGGGCGAGGTCGTGTCTCACGACGCCCGCTGCGAACCGGCCTCGCAGGCCGTTCCGTTTCGCCGGCGCTTCTGGTCCAGTGCGCGAGGGTTTCGATCCGCACAGCGACCCAGCGCCGGAACCACCCAAGCGGACGGCAACCCGGCTCAGTGAATTGCCGGTGTCATTGGCACGTTTCGAACCAAACACCATACACTTTTCATTGTGTATTTACTAAGTGTTTATAATGGTTTAACCCAATTATTCACTGACAATATGTGGAGTCCTTATATCGGCTAAATTTGTATAAAAAATCAATGAATATTAAGCGAGGTCATGATGATGATGATTATGGAAGGAAAGAGTAAAAATTTTAAGTGATGTTTGTGATACAACTCCAATGATAGTCGGGACGGATAAGTATACAAGCCAGGGTTTGCCAGATCAGATAATGGAAATTGTCAGAATATTTATTTCAAATTGCTCTAATAGTAAATTAATATTGCAACATATCAAAGTTTTTAGTTCCGTCTCTACCCCTTTACTCCCTCCATCCCCCTCTTTTCCATCTCCCCTTTCGCCCATCCTTTCCCTCTCTTTCTCTCTGCCTCTGATAACATTATGTCATGGCACGATAATGATGTTGTTGATGATAATGATGGAAGGAAAAAGTAAAGATTTTAAATAATGTTTGTAAATTTACACCTCGAATGATAGCCGTGACTGATAAGAATGCAAGCCAGTATTTTCCAAATCAGATAATTTAAATTATTATCAGAATATTTATTTCAAATTGCGCTAATAGCAATTACTGTTGCAATATCTCGAAGTTTTTAGTCCCCTCTCAACCTCTTCACTGTCCCTCCATCCCACTCTCTTCCATCCCCCTCTTTCCCAGTCTTCCCCTCTCTATCCCTCTTTCTCTCTGCCTCTGATTACTCAGCACCAGCTTTCGAAATCACTTGTTGCTTGCCATGAGAATGCATTTATTCGATATACTAAGTGATTCTAACACCTCTACAGAAGTCCAGCAGTCAGTGTATGATTCAATGTCTGGAACAGATCAAGGAATATATCTTAGAAATATGTCAACGCAGTTATTTCAGAAAATTTAACATTTTATTCTAGAACTCTTTGGAGGTATTGTATTGAATAGATAAATTAATTACACGCGTATGTTCAGATTTTTGTTAAACATGGTAGTACTTATTGGGCATTTCAATGTCTCTTCCCCCATCACACCTTATTTAGTCTTCCATCTCACCGACATCCTCGTGTTCTCCTTCGCAGCGGCCTTCCTGTCATCTCTGTCACCTCCCACACCGCTCCGACACGGCGCGCGCCCCTCCCGTGGGCGCCATTAAGGTCATTGAAAACATGGCGAAGATGCGTGGGTCACGGAGTCAAGGCGATGACAAAGCTGCTTCTGGCGCGAATCGGTCGGCGCGGCGCGGCGCCGCGTTCGGGCCTTGAGAAGCCCGTTACGGCTCATTCACGGGAACTACGTCCTCGACTGAGAATGAATCACACGTTTGCAGATCGTATGGCGAGGTTTCGTTTCGGTACGAAATCAGTTTCGGGTTTGCGCTCGACGTATGTTTGTGAGAAATTAAAGTAGTAGTCTACGAGAGCGTCGGTTTTGCATTCGAAAGGCTGGGTTGAGTTTTCCCGGGTCAGCTGACCTCACGGGCCTTTTTATGGCTTCCCACAACCTCTCAATGCCGGAATGCGACTTGCAGCGACTTCGCAAGACTCCCCTTTCCCTTCTCCTTCCTTTCCCGAGGCTCTGGATTAATGCACCGCCGGCCATGCCGCCGGCCATGCGCCGCCGGTCATTGTTCTTTGCGCCGCAGCTTTAACGACCCAGTCACTGCTGTCTCCGTACCTGGGTTTACACGCGATGATGTTGATACCTCACAGTAAACTTGTGTTCAAGAATAGTGTCCTACGCATTACACTGCTACTCGGTATACTTTCAATTTGAAGTAAATGAAATATACGATGTAGCTGTAGCAATCTGTTAGTAGTCTTATGAAGAATTTGGAATTCACAGACTTACTACTGACACTCGTAAATTTGCTAGGTTCTGAAAATGCCTTTGGAGATATCTGTAATCGTGTGTAGAATAACTTACACTTCATTATTACTGTTCTAATTTTATCACAGGTTTTCATTTTTAAGAGACCAGTTTTCTCAAAAACGAATCTTAAATTTGTATGTATATATATATATATATATATATATATATATATATATATATATATAATATTCGTAATCGTCAATTCAACCCCCCTACTCCATGGTAGAACAAAAAAAATTGTATTCTAAACTCGGCAAACTGCCATTATTGAAATTTACATGATACATAATTTAAAAAATTAAGGTTAGTAAAAGCTAGTGAACTTTTGTACTGCAAAATATAAATGATTGAAAATAATATGATCTAAATGCGACAAATTAAGTGACGCACATCCAACCGAATCTTTAAGACACATTTATAGAAACTCGTTCAGTGGCAATAAATGAGTTTATAATGACAAATTACACGAACAATAATTTTTATTCTCAATAGTAAATATTTTGGATATATTCCATTTCCTCCATTTTGTAATGCGGATATTGAGGAAAGGAAACGCGAACACAAAGCGCTTAGCGGATACTTCCCTTATGCGTCCGGTAATGGAATATAGCTCCGCGTGTTGGGACCTGTATAGGGCTGGGCAGATAAACTTGTTAGACCGTATTCAAAATAGAGCAATAAAACTTGTTGGAAAAAACATTGATCAAACTCAGATGTGGGAACTCTTAGGCAAACGTCGAAAGATCGCTAGACTAGTAAACCTTCTCAAAGAGTACACTGTATGTAAAGCATTAAATGACATTCGAACTAGGATAGGGCATTTCGGAAGAGGAGATCATCCATACAAAATCAAATATAGGAATCAAAAAACCGACGTAGGTAAATACTCTTTTGCCAACCGGACAATAACTGACTGGAACAATTTACCTGCTGCAGTACTGGCGACTTTTCCCTCCAGTGTGCGTTGCTTCCGGAAACGTCTAGAGAATTGCGTGTGATGCCAAATGTGTGTATGTTAGGTCTTCTTAGACATTTTCCTTAGTTTTACTTTGTTAGTTTTTATTTAGTTGTACTTTCCATATTATATGCATTCCTTCATATGAAACATGTAATATCTCTGTATCTTCACTATGTGCTGTAAAACTCTACCACCAAGCGAAAGCTCATTAGCAGAAAAAATAAATATTATATTATATTATATTATATTATATTATATTATATTATATTATATTATATTATATTATATTATTGCAATAGGAGACTATTAAAAATTAACATAGGTTTATTTCAGCGTACATCCCTCGGTAAGGAATGATTCTGCTCATTTCCGGAGCGACTTGCGTACGGCGGCGGGGCTCATAACGCAAAGGTAATTTTCGTTTCGTGATGAACGACAAATATGTTAATAGAGGTGGCGCGGGCCGCGCAGTGTTCGAGCACGCCATGTATGATTACCATCTTCATGTTCGAAGATTAGTCCTCGAAGAGTGGTGGAGATTACATACTCGCCTGATCACATAGAGTGATAGACAAGCTTCTCGTGTTGCTGCTAAAGGATCCTACACCACATATTGCAGAATATTTATGTGTCGTATCCAACACATTTTATATCGTCATGTGTGAGGTTGGGAAATGTCTGGTGTGAAGTACTGGATGTGAGTTTTCGGGAGAGAGGGTGAATATTTCTATCTTGAGCGATGTATGCTCGTAGTAGAGCTAGTGACATATTGGCTCACAATTTACCTATTTAGACTGTGGATTCGCAAAAAAAGACATTTCAGATGTAGAGTAGCATTTGCTGAATGTCGTGAGAATGGTAACGTTTTTCAGCTGTTTATTCTCACATTTCATGTCGATTGTTTGGATAAATAATGAGTGTGCATCTTATTAGAAAATTTGTATTTATGAGACATGAAAATAAGAAGAAAATGGCGTTTATGTTTTTGAAATTACAAGAATTATTAGAAATAAAATTTTACAAATTGAAAAACAAATCCTCATTTTGAAATAGGACAGTGATAGATGATATTCACACATTTTAAATATGTATGAGATATTACATTTTACGTATAAATAAAAATGAACTGCTTTAGAAATTCAAATTTAATACATCATCACTGAAATAAATGTAATTTTTGAGCTTTTGACGTTGATTCGATCATCTTGTGCATAATTGCGTAATTGAAAAATAATAAACGGGAGTTGCCCTTCTGTTTCAAAACTATCGGGTGTGGTCTCCAAATACAGTTTTACGGTTTCAAAGAAACGACTGGTTTCAACGCTGTTACTGCAACTTCACCCAACCTCCAGAGTTAACGGTAGTTGATTACTTCCGCTGACCCCTCATCTCTTCCGAAGACACATCGGCAAACGCCATCGCGGCCTACGCCCTCCCCAAAACAGCAGCGCTGATTAGAGCGGGCGACGCCGTGGTATTGGAGAAATACCGCCCACGAGGCACAGTGGGTCGAAATGACCACTATGTTACATTTTCTATTATTTTAAACCAATCAGTGAATGAAATAATGCCAACCTGGATGGCCGAGGAAGCTAGACCGTGTGCCGACGTCCTAGTAGTTGCAGGTTCGAGTTTCACCGTGGGAAAGGTTGTTTGTCCCTTGTCTTTCATGTATATGTGTTGTCTCGGAAGCCGTTGAGTCTGCTGAGCACAGACCGAGGAGCCCGCATGCCTTTCAGTGTTTAGTGCAAAGTGACCCCATGAGTGACATAGTGGGTGAGCGGTGCGAATAGCCGAAATCGGCATACCCTGAAGCTGGAAAAGCACCAGAAAGAAAAAAAACAGTGAATTAAATAGCACGTGTATTGATGACTGGTGTAAATATTCCGCGAATGACTATATTTACCTTGAACTCGCATATTGAAATACACAACAAAATATTTCAGCAATTTTTAGATGACTCTGCTTTTGTACATACTTTTCATGAGTATCGCAATATTTCTTGAGCAGATTTATCGAAGTACTTATATCATTATTATCTGAGCTGCAAATGAGCGTAGTTAAAAATTGATCCATTTTCACTGCTTCTAATTTATTACTCTTATATATCTTTCGCAACCCCTATCTCCGGAGCATTACGAATGTCGAAGCAACCGGTTTCAACCATTGATTTTTTGCGTGTGCGTCATTCGGTTCATTTCGACCCAGTGCGCGGCGGCCGTGCGCCAGTAGAACACGCCGCGTCGTTTGCTCCTACACACCTTGGGAAACGCGGATGTGCGCGAACGCCGGCATGTGGGACTACGGACTGCACGGTTGCCCACATGCTTCGTAAAGACGTTTTGCGCCCCGACGCCCCCGATGCCCTCCGCGGCCACGCAGTGGCCCTGCTCGCCCCACGAAGAGTGACTGCCGCTCCCCCGCCGCCGCCGCCAACGCCCTGTGTGTTGCGCTAAACACGCCGGCGCAGGCGGCATGGCGGGCGCGCCAGTGCAGGCGCTCCGTGCTGTCACCAGGAAACGATTGCCTGCGAGTTCCCGAAGGTCCTCAGGACAGCGGAAAAATTATTCAAGAAACATGGTGGGCGCTAGTTAATGCACTGACATACTTATGTTTTTTTTTCTAGATTTCGTTTTTGTGAATTCTTTCAAGGTTTAAAGTGTATTAGACCCTCAGCACAAATCATGTAGTAATGTACAGAAGTTATTATATGAATAGCTTAACTCTAGATTTCTGTACGTCATAGTATGTAAGCAGTTTCAATATGAAAATGTCTCCATGGACTAATGAATATTTTCATAGTGCATGACGTATATTACCCCAGCATCATAATACTTACTAGAATGTGGTAATCAATATGGCGAGTATGTTGTAGGAATGTATTAATTTTGATGAAATTGTGTAGGTTTGTCTAAAGCCTTCGTTTATTAAATAACCTATTCATTATCAGGCCAAAGACGACAATCTGCACATGTAGCAACTACCATCTCAATAATAAAAATAGAGCATATATTTAGTACATCAATATATACAGCTGCGCAGAAATATACCTAAATTCTTCGATAATAAGTAAAAATATAGTGAAATAAGTTACTAACACAAGTCATGTTTGTGATTGTTCATCGTTACACACGCTGGTTGTGTATGAGTGGCGCGGGAGTTGCCGTGCCGGCGGGATCGAGGCGGGAAGGTAGTGGAGGTGAGGGAGAAGGCGGGGCGGGGGCTGGGGCGACCCCGTGGCCCGCGATTGCCTCACCAGGCGCGGGAAGGGGCGCACGTTGCGCACGCCGCGCCGCACCTGAGCCCGCCCGCCCCCGCCTCCTCCCTCCACCTCGCCCTTCCCGCGCCGAGGCACCACCACAGGAGGCGGTGAATACGACGGACGACGCGTTTTATGTGCGGCAACACCCGGAAAAGTGAGGCAAACAAACAAAACAAAAAAAGATTTATAGAACATTTGAAAACGCTACATTGACGTGTGCAAATCACTTCTTTTCCCGTTCACCAGCGATGTTTTACATCATGTAGGAAACGTCTTTCAAACACTCAAACCTTCTAGCGATAGCATATCCAGCGATAGTATTGGGCAGTAAACTACGCATCATCTCTGCCAGGACGAGCATCGTGACCGCGAACGCCTCTGCATACTTGATACTTCATCTTCTTGGTTTTTCTTTCCTTGTTTGTTTTCATTTCAGAGGCGGCGCGCTACAAAAGCGCCGCGGGCGGCACAGCGACGCCGCCGGTCCGCAGCGCCTCGGGGCGTGTTGCACTTCTGTCAATGAAAGGAAGCCGTTGAACCTCGCTGGTTCATGACTGACTCAATACATCTTCGGCGGGGTAGAGGTGGTTCTATTTCGCGCGAGGCAAATCAAAACGTTGTGCAGTTGTTGTTTTATTGTTGTTCTTCTTTTTCTCCTGCTTCTTTTTTTTGTTCTTCTCCTCATCCTTCGAATGTCATGTACCTGAATGAGATTAAATGCTAAGCTCAGTAAGAGTGGGTAGCATTTTAAAATTATAGAGATAAAAAATAGGATTTTTAATGATTTTAAAAAACAATTTAATTTATTACTTTCTTTCCCTCTCCTTCCCTCCCTCTCTCCCTCTCTCTCTCTCCACATACTTGTTGTTAATCTCCCTACTATTGTTTTTAAAAAAATTGGTTTACTCTGCGTTAACGTTTGAAATATTATCTTTTTAATATATTCATTACTAATAGTATTAATATTTATTCACAAACATATCATTTTCAAGCATAATTGCATTTCTAAACCTGTATTTTGAAAATTCTTTTCATTTCAAGCAGGGGCATGGCCTGACACCCCCTTTCCCTTGCCCTCGGGAAATTGAGTGTGAGAAATCCGTATCGGGAAAATGATACGGTATACTGGCCCCTTAACAAATGCTGGATGATAGTTTTTAATAGAGAATTTAATTAAACCTCTCAATTCCAAAAAGCAAATCGGTTGTCGTTGGAGCCTTCGTCGTGGTTCCAAAACACAGCACAGTAAAATGAGTTTCAAGTGTTTTGAGAGTCATGGCTAATCGGAAAGGATTCAAATATAGAAGGAAAGCACGTGTATTCATTACATACTGCATATCGCTGAAATAAAATTTTGAGATATGCCATTGCTTTATTCTTTCTAGTATTCTGCTCCCCAAAGAATCATGTATAACTTCGCTAGAACTATTGACAAATCCTTTATAGCTTTTTCACTTTTTAATTTCTTGGCTCCTTCAACATGTTGATAGTGTATACTTTCATTTATCTCTTTAATTTCAGTGAAGTTAATAAATAATGTACTTCAGCTTCCGGGTCAATTACCCCCATCTCGAGCAGGTTTTTGTCCAGTTTCCCTGATCCATTGAGCAAATGCTGAGATGGCCCCTCATTATGCTTCTGGACGTAAATGCGCACGTTTTGTTGAACTCTCCTTTTGCTTGTAACGGTAAGAGTAGAGGTAAGAGCGAGTTGTCATTTTGTTAGCAATGAAGAAAAATCATACTTTCAATTCGTGTACCGATGCAAAGAAGTATTCTATAACTGGGAAACGAAAATGACTATTTTTTCAAATATTGCTACTCTTGCGATTTTTAAAATTTATTTTTATTTATTTATGTTAAACTTTTATTCATGTTTCAACTATTTATAGTTAAAATGACGGGATGGGATTCTGGAACTCGAGAAAACTTGGTCAGATAATCCTCTCCCCCCTACGTCATATACAGCTTTAACTGTTTTTTTGACTAAATAAATCTAGCTGTAAACCTTACGTACCATCTACCGAACACTCATTCTAGATAACTAGGACTTTTCGGTCATTCATTACTCCTCGAACCAGGTCTCCATCTCCACTTTCACAGAACTTACTGTCTTCAGTTGACTCGTACTACAAATACTTCCTTTTTGCCCGTTACCACCAACCTCAATTTTTCCGCCTTCCTTTTTATTCTCCGCAATTGGATATCGCTCTTTCTCTGTCGCTTTTTTGCTTCCTTTGGGCCGAGCTGCGTGAATTGGCGCAGTTTTGACGAGTCACTGCTGTGTCTTTCCGGGCCGGCGGCGTGGCGAGCCGATTTCCATGCACCGCGACTAACAATGCACCTGTCGCCTACTAGACGCGCCTAATATAGAAGTCCTCGAGAGGGCCGCGAAAGGCGCGACATTACGGGCTCTTTGGGAACCCCTGCGGTTAGCTCTTTTCGCCCGCGCTTGAAAGTGCATTGTTAGTAACCTAAATTATCCATTCTGCCACAGATACATAAAGCCCACGCAGAATAAAAGTCTAAATAATCGACAAGACACGATTTAAAATTCTATCGGGTAACTTTCACCTCTTGCGCCACGGTTCCGGGGCCTGAAAAAACCGCGCCAGCCGCGCCCCTAGTCAGGCGCCTCGGGAACGAGGATGATCACAAAGCATGAAGTTAAACGACGTCAGCAATACTTCTGAAATCGATCAAAATACCGTTCCGCAATTTAATAAGCAGGAATAACAGGGGTTGGCCGCGCCTCGCGGTGCCGATAGCGGAAACGTTGTAAGCTCTCAAGCGTCTTCCAAGAAGCTGCTTAATTAGGGACTCATTGACCGCCACGTCCGCGGCCGCTGCCGTAACTATCGCCTCAAATCTCATACACCGCTTCTTCTGATACCATGTACCAGAGTGTTTTTGAACCTCTGCCTTTAAATGAAAGATGTAATTTAAAATCACTTCGCCCATCCATATCCGCGCACGACCATTCTCATTATTCTGAAATGAAAGCACCAATTATTTTAACAAATCTTTACGTATATGTCATAAATGTAATTTAATACAAGAAAACTATTACAATATAAAGAAGGATGGCGAAATTTATATTTCATCTACGATTAAATAACTAATGAATTCATCTATTTTCTTTTCATTTTCTCCCAGTTCAATTATGGTTCGTTTAGGGCACATTTCTGTGCTGAGGCACACCGATTCAAAACCCCCTGTGTAGACCTACGATACCTCTATCACCTTCAGCAACGCCTCCGCTATCATAATTATTGACAACAGCGCAATCATTACTAATGTCTTCATGTTGTTCACCTTCCCTGTCACTGCTACAAGCATCAGTACTGTGCACTGCAGCATTTTAAACCTTCTTTCTGTTGCGTCAACCCTGGAGAATGTCTACAATACTATATCCAACAGCAGTTTTCCGAATAGTGATCACTAAAATTACTATCATTGTTAATCGGAACCAGCACATTCTTCTCTGAGTCATCTCGTCTGACTTTCTTCTTATTAAATGTCATTTCTACCACTATAAAATTAATTTATATATGAATATATGGATATTCGCCGCCCCAACATGGGCTAAATTGTTGGATATATGCCAGTTAAGCTTGTCATGGGTGCCCAACCCTACCAATTTTTTACCGTTTGGTAGTTTTTACTATCACGTTCGTTGCCAAAGTGATGTGAACTCAATACGTCATATCTATCCTTTACATGCAACGTTCTCTTAGGGAATGAATTTAGGATTTGATTAGGTCGGGAATCGTGAAAGAATTTTAATGAGCCAGGATGGCCAAGATATTTTTTCATGCTACATGCGTGATATGGAACATTCAGGAGTGTCCTTCCTTCAAAAATACACAGTTTTATCCCACGAATTTGTGTTGAGGAAGACATAATTCTCGTATCATTATAGTCGATGTACCACCGTCTTTATTTTTAGTGGACACCTCCAGGTCTTCTCCGATATAACCTTCAATCCCGTTAGCCCAATCTTCCGCAATGTGTGACTGCTTTTCGAGCGATAGATGCAATGGAGACGGCGGCAGAGGTGGACACACAGCACCCGCCGCACCTCGTTCGGTTCCGGGTTCGAAACCCGCGGAATAGCTCTGGCGATGCTTCCCACGTAAAATATCTTGTTCTGCACATATTTCGCTGATCGATCAAGAAGCGCGCCAACAACCGGTAACAAATAGGCGGCGGTCGAGAAATAAAATAGGCAATTTGCTGTCGGCAAAAAGACGGCCATGAGGGCGGGCCTCCCCCTGCGGGCGGCTGGAGTTCTTAATTACCCGGCGAAGTGAACGCTGCACCGCTGGAGGCGGGCCGCACGGCGGTGGCGGCGGGGAATGGAGATGGCGGTGGTGGTGGTAGCGGGAAATGGAGACGGTGGTGGCGGGGAAATGGAGATGGCGATGGTAGTGGTGGGCGGAGAATGGGATGGCGACGGTGGTGGTGCGCGGGATGGAGAAATGGCGAGCGGTGGTGGTGGCGGGGAATGGAGATGGGCGACGGTGGTGGTGGCGGGGAATGGAGATGGCGAGGTGGGTGGAGGTGCGGATGGAGATGGCGGTGGTGTGAGTGCGGGAATGGAGACGGTGGTGGCGGGGAATGGAGATGTGGGACGGGGTATGTGGGGGAATGGAGATGCGGCGAGGTGGTGGAGGCGGGGAATTGGAGATGGCGGTGGTGGTGTAGCGGGAAATGGAGACGGTGGTGGCGGGAATGGAGATGGCGAAGGTGGTGGCGGCGGGGAATGAGATGGCGACGGTGGTGGTGGCGGGGAATGGAGATGGCGACGGTGGTGGTGGCGGCGGGGAATGGTGATGGCGGTGTTGGTGACGGTGGTGGGGGGGACATGGAGATGGCGGGTGTTGGGTGACGGTGTTGGAGATGGGGCAGAAAGGGAGAAGCGATGGCTGGCGGACGGCGGTGATAAGTAACATTCTGGATCGTTTGCAAATTTCGATGCCTTTCACGGTTGTAATTTTGAAAGAATATTTTAATGTATTCATCTGTTAAAATGTATTACTCACAGTTGATGGATGTGCTTGTCTATATCATTAGATCTACTTTGGAAGTGCAAAAAACTATATTCATCCAATTATTCAATGGTCTGTCAACGAAACCGCAAAAAACTGATCTAGTTTGGGATTGCATATCGTTAAGCTTGTTGTAATAAATGGCTTGATAATAACATTGGCGATATTTAACCTTGTTTTGACAAACTTACTTGTATATCCCTTAAAAGGATAAAAGCCTCTTCTCCGCCGGCTTTATGACTATGAAGAGAAAATCATGGGACGTCCTACCCCAGGACACCCCAGTCTCTTTTGGGGAGATGATTGGGCAGAGAAGAGATTGCGCGCGGTCCGATACCCGTTTTATGTAGGGTGCTGCTCCGGTATTCGCCTGGAAGTGACCAGGGTTAAACACCGATCACAGCAGTTGATTACGAACTCTCTTTCTGCGGGAGTCATATCTTGCTGATTGACTTAACAACTACATTTCTGATTGACTTAACGTTCGAATATAGAATGCATGTTTTCAGCTCTAGATAGTTAGGGGTTGTCTTAACCATCGCAGTTACTAATGGTTCTTAACCTTTAATACAGCAAATTATGCATCAATGCAACTTAGAAGAATTTTGTTTCTGTTGATATAAATGTAAGTTTTATTAATAAAGGAAGGTTAGTAAACCATAAAATGTCTGTATTATTGCATTTTTCGAAATAAAGGCATTCTTAAGTAAATACATTTTGCTTACCACACGTGTAATCTTGACTGACTTTCTATCTTGTCCATCCTCCAGTGAAAAAATGTAATGAATGTAATTAAAGAATTTGAGTGTCTCTATTGGTATTGCCAGAGCAAGGAGACATTTATCCAGAAAAGTATTTGTTTAAGCAGAGAGGTGATTTTTTCAAATTGGTTGAAATAAATTTAATAAAAATAAATCCACTCTTATTTACTTGCGGATTTTTATTTGTAAGAAATTTTATTAATAATCAGTATTCAATTATCATTAACTGCTCTTACATGAAACATTTGTTTTCAAATAAAAATACCAATTTCATTCCATTGTCTTTGAGGAGTAAAATTTAAAAACCTTCCTCCCCAAATTGAACACGTCTCCGCATATTGAACACGTCTCTAGTATAAAAAACAACAAAAGCTGCAATGCACGAACGTAGAATGTCCGATTGATAGATAGAAAATAGAATGTCCATTTCGGTTGCTTCTTTAATGCGCGTGCAGAATGCGCTGCAACGCGACCCACGCGGGGTAGGGGCGGGGCGGGGCCGAGCGGGGCGGCAGATCAGGCACTTCCGCGTGATGTGGGAGGCGCGTCCTCCGCACCCGACCGGGGCCACACGACGTCATTCCCTCCTCCCTCTCCCCCTCCCCCTGCTGCGCCACACTCTACATCATTTGCAATCAGGTTAAGCCGATGGGGTACAGTCGCCCGTTACTCGTTGTAACGTCGTAGACGTGGCATTCCAGGCAAGCGTTACAAAAGACATGCTTAACCATTAAAGAAAATCGAATCTAGATAAACTCGGCGATAGAACCGAAATTTCTGAAATGTAGTAACCTTATCGTTGATCCAAAATACTGTATGTAACAATACAGACATTTAAGAAATTATTTCTATTTGATAGTATGTCTCTCGTTTTACATGTAAAATTTTGGGATTTTGTATTATATATTTTATTCATATACAGCAAAAACAATTTAAAACAAGGATATTGTAAGTACAGCAACTATAATAACTTGATTAATTAGTCATATTACGATGGTAAAATATGTTCTCAAACAAAACTTAAATATAATTAAATTATCAAAGATTGTAATTGTTGAAAAAATACAATCACTTAATTTTCTAATATTGAGTATGACACGAAGGGTCGTTAAATATTCCTTAGTTTATTATATCATTTATGCAAGGATGAGTACCATTTATACAATAATGCTGCATTCAACAAGATCTGCTCTCGTGCTAAGAGGAGACAGTACACCTTCTTCAAAGGGCACAAAGAACTCTGACGGCGAGGTAGCAAGAGGCAACTCAGCTGAGCATGATGTCATTTCTGAATCTGGTCTGAGCCCCGGTGTGGAACAAGAAGTGGGACTAGAGCTGCACACGATTGTGGCAGACTGCCAATGTGGAGGTCCTTCTGCAGAAACCCGTTGAAAAACTTAGGGGTAGTTTTATTTGGAATAGAGAAAAGTATATTTTAGTTAAGTAATTACAATATTCAATTTGATACACATCCAATTCCCCGTGCATACATAAAATAAAAAAAATAAAAATAGTCTAGAAATGGATTTATTTATAATTCTGATTTATTAACAAAATTAAGTCAAATATTATTGTCGGTGCTAATGGAATTTTATTGCCTTACATGACGTGTTAAAATTTACTTGATCAATGTTTTGTTCTTTTATTTTTCTTGTTTGGGATTTTTTTAAATTGTATCAACCATTTTTTTCATACTTTAATGTAGTGTGTTTATAATGGGTACAACAAATTTTACTGTTTAAACCTATCCTTCCCAACTGGTGAAAATGGAGAGGAAATTTTCTGTTTACACAGAATATGCTTCTGACCATTCCTCACTTTACCATTGACAATCTTTCCAATATTTCCAAAGTTACAGTAATATATATTATTATTATTATTATTATTATTATTATTATTATTATTATTATTATTATAGCCCGTTAGAATCCCGTAGAGGGCAATGGCCTCCGGTTACACAATGGTAGAATCCCCGAGTGCTCAATTCGGGAACTTCTTAGACATCCATTTCAAAACGTGATCCTGATGAAGTGTCTTGCTACTGTCTCTTGCCCCACCTCCTCCCGCCGTGCGCCGCGGCACTTCCGACAAACCTACTTACAGAGGGAGTTAAATACCCCGGAGCATTTTAGGGGCAACAACACCTGGAGCAGAGTTTAAATAATATTCGTTTATGCGCCATCTTATAACGCTACATTGACGTTTGCAAATCACTTCTTAACCAGTTCACCGATGATGATTTGCGTTATTTAGGAACTGCCTATCAGTTTTTTCTGACCTACTGGCCATGTACTACTATTTTTAACGATAGTATTGGGCTATAAGCTGTCAACACCTCTACCAAAATGGACATCATCACTGCACACTCCTCTACATTCCTATATATTTAATCTCCTCGCTTTTAAAGGAATTGTTTTACCTTTTTGCATACTACATACGTAGTATAGAGGTATGTAATGCTGAATGGGAAGGCGACGACTTTTCGGCACAAATATTCGTATTATAGATCCCTGATACCTAACAAGAGTATAATAATTCTTGTTCGAACAGGCAGTAAACTACTTCCTCTAACACGTTTAATCAGAATCACACGTCATGGTCTTTGATACCGAAAAATGTGTTTACAAAGAAACATCTGTTCATCCTGTCTAAGAACAACGCTAGCGACTAAACTCTCGGCAGAATTTTCACCAAAAATAATATTCCCCAACCGATATGACGGAAAGTCTTCATTTGGTACAGTGAAATAAAAAACAATTGTTTACGACTTAGAAACACTATTATATATTGATAAACACTATTATATATTGAACTAAAAAAGGCAACAAGTTACAATTTTCAACAATTAGCACAAAACAGAAACGTCTGGAAATCATTGAAACAGCCACACAAAGAATACAAGGCAATGAACGCAACAAGTCTGAACAAAATAGAAATCGCTGGACCTCGTTGAACCAGATTTAACTAATGAAGAACAATAAAACCATTATAGATTAATTATATTCAGTGACTACTAACGATCATAACATTTATTATTATGTCAAGTTGTTTGTAATAGAATTGTATTCTAAATTATGTACATTCCATTAACAAGACAACTTATTCAATTAGTGCTTGTGAACAAGAAACGGTGTGTTAATGTTTTAACAATTAACAATTGTGAAAATATTGACAATTGACCCCACAACCATTTCTTAACAGGAAATGGTCACTCTTTTCCCTGTATCAGGACGACTGTGCCCTTAATGAGAAGTAATTGGCTAAGTAATAATAATAATAATAATAATAATAATAATAATAAAAAATAATGTTGTAATTGTAAGAGGCACCGACCGTCACTAAATCTACTCCTTAGGTAGCTGGTTGCAACCTGAAGTAATTTTATATTCAGTCGACTCATAACATTTTAGTCGTGATCTACAGCAATAATAGTATTAATAGTAATAATAGTTATGATATCAATAATATTAATAATCATAACAATAATAGTAATAATATTGATACAAAGGAAAAATATAATTTCTGGAAGTTCGCGGCTAAGCGCAGATACTTGCGAACGAGTCCCTATGAATCGACTTCCTATCCCCCAGAAAATGAAACAAAATCGTTAATTGGTTTATTTTACATTTTAACCCTGAGTTTTATTTCTATTTTTTAAGCCTTGCAAACTTTTCATACATATTTTTTTTAATTTTAATCTGATAATTCTAAATATCGAAGGTAATATCTATCAAAGAAACTTCCATTTACGGAGGTATTTCTTAAATTTAACCTCAAGACTAGAGAGTTGTACACTCATTTTCATAGGGAAATTTGAGACCTCAATTTTAGCACCTTTTTTTCTTGCGTTTTGGTGTAACAAGAGGTGGTATGTTTTATATGGTTATCTCCAAAATAAAAAACCGCTCTAAAGATTGACGTAAGTTACTACACTAAAGTTCTGACTCTTCGTCATTGAAACTCATTCTGATCTCTTAGCCCTGGTCTCCCCTTCCGAACTTTAATTTTTCATAAGGTAAAATACATTCAAGACCATACATAGGTCATAAACATTATATTTTTCAATTGCTAATGATAGATGTTTACGGGCAGGTAAATAGATCTGGTCATTAGTCTTATTAATGTAGTTAATTCTTTTATTCTGTGAGGAGGCGGTAATCCTCCTCAGCTAACTGGTGAAATCCCGCACCTCGGATGAAATCCCGCACATGTCGGATTGATTGATTGTCAGTATACTAGGGGGATTAGCACCTTAAGTGTAGTGCATGGTTTTGCTTGCGAGGTGACAGTGGTCTCCCCCCTCTGCATGTCGAGATCCGGCGCCGACCTACCGTCGGCTAGCGAGATTTTCCCCGTCCAGCCGGAGAGAGTTTCCCCATCTCCCACTAGCGGTTCACCGCCCCAGCAAGCTCTTAGCTCCCAACCGGTCTCCCGGCCTGTGTGGTAGTGTAGTGCATGTAAGTATGCGAGTGTAAATAAGGGGTAGAATGTAACAAGAAATGAGAAGGAAAGATCGTGCGCGGTCCGACGCCCGTTTGTTTGGATATTGCTCTGGCATTATCCTGGTGTTGATCGGAGAAACAACGGTAAACTACCGATCAGAGCGACCGGCCGCTAGAAGTCTCCTTCAGCCAGTGTACTCAACCTTGCTAAATAGCTAATGTCGAAAATCCTGCCACCGTCGGGACTCGAACCTGGGACCCCCCGACCAGAGAGACTGCAGGGACATCAGTTGATGCCCTGAGCTAGCTCTCCCGGTATGAGTCAGCTTGAGAGGGCCTCTCCCCCCAGAAGTATCTCCCAGCGGGGCATCGCCCCCGCCAGAACAACCACCAAGGCACTCCAAACGTGTGTGCTGGTGAAGTGCATGTAAGCGTATGTGTGTGTGTAGGTGGGAGGGGAAGGATAATGAAGAAAATATTGCGTGCGATCCGTGTGTCGTTTGTTAGGGTACTTCTACACAATTCTCCCATTATTGATTAGAGAAACGGAAAACTACCCATTGTAGCAGGCGGCCTCTAGAATTGTTTTTCATGCTGAGACTGAATTCGACCTAGCTATATAGCTACTGTAGAAAAGCTACCACTGTCGGGCATAGAATCCTAGGACCTCCGTATCAGAGTCGCTGCAGAAACAGTGACTATGCTGGCTCTGAGCTAACTGGGCTGGTTTATCTATTGTGATTATTGATCTCTCAAGTCATTGATCACAAAAATATAAATATTGTTTGTTAATAGAACACTTCAATAACACTCCTAAAAGTAGCACTAAACAAATTTGCATTATTCAATATGCTTGAAATCTTGCCAATTGGCCATCTGCAGAGGGAACACACTTTTGAAACAGACTTTGGCAAATGCACAAATTTTGGAACCAGGTGTTACCCAACCACACACACCGCCCCACACAGTAACCTTGTAAGGCTGTTAGCTCTCCTCAGCTCCCTACTCCTTGTGCCAGCTCTGACATCACACTCCGAGTGGGCTGCTGTGACGGCAAAGGAGTCTCAGTAGAAAGTTGCAGCGCAAGCCAAGGAACTGACTCTTCGGGTCACTCAACCTCTTCTCTGATTAAACTTTGTGGATAATGCTGCGTAATGTGGAATACTGAGTAGTGGCAGCGAAAATAGATTTTTGTATTAGAAGATTGTTTGGCTTTAAATAAAATTGGGAATTGGCATGTTTCCTTTCTTATGCTTCGTAACTATAAATCCGTTGTTGAGTCTTCTAAACATCTTCCCTTTTTACTTGTCCTCACGTTTTTTATCTTCCCTTTCTTCTTCTCTAGAGTTTAGATAACCTGATGAATCTTGGTCTATTTTGAAACCCATTTTGTTGAATCTATACATTCTTTGTACTTATTACATTTCGTAATAATTAGCACCTCATTCATTTTAGTGTCTTTCATCTCTATCATATAACAATGAGTTTTATAAGATCGAAGAAATCGTTTTCGAAATCTTCATTGTTGTCTTCAAAAACTGAAATTGAAGTTTGTCATTACTACAGTACTCAAAAGCCTATTTATACCACCAAAATGTGACATTAAAAATTAAATTTTGTTGTTTTCACTACAAGTATTTTTACTTTTCTGATTTAATAACAATGATCCTTTGATTCACTTTACATGAACTTGCACTAATTGCTCTAATATTTTTTTTTCAATCAATGTATTCTGAATCAATTCTAAGGAAACAAATTTTATGTTCATTTGTTATTACTACAGTTATCAAAAACCAGTTTTCCCTGCCAACAATTTTTATTAAAAATGAAACGTTGTTTTCATTACAAGTATTTTAATATTTCTCATTTAATAACACCGATTCTTTGATTCCTTTTACATGAACTTGCACTGATTGCTATAATCTTTTTTCCCATTGAGACAATGTATCTTGATTCGTTCCTGTTTCAGCATGCAAGTGAGCTGAGGGATGCCTGATGTGGGCCGATCTGACTCGCAACGATCCGACTCCTCGCAACGACCACGCGTCTCCTTTAACAGGGACGTTCACGTAAAACGAATTGGTAAGTTTCAAATAAATTCGATAAAAAATATTGTGTAATGCAGAGCACATATCTTTTTTTAAATATTGAAAATTTTAATTTCGAACATCAAGTTATTTTAAACAATGTCTTGCGAGGGTCATATTAAGCACATAAAATGTTTAAAATTGCCATCTTTCTTTAACATTGTTTGTCGTGGCAGACGTAATATTTCTAGAGGACCTGTAGCTTAAGTCCCAATCTTACATTTCCTGTAGAGAAACCTGGGTCCGAAAACTTTCAAATGAATAAAAATTACTTAACTACTTTAGTGGTATACTATATTCTACACAAGTATAATACTGGCATTAAAATATTTTGTCTTACGACATTTGAATAAATATTTTACTATTTATTTCTTGAACAAGGCAAGAATGCATCTCATTTCAAGGAAAGGGCGCTAAGGAAGACGAATATTAAGAGGGGTAGCGTGGGGGGGATGCAAGTAAGTCTTCCCACTAAAGAAAAAAATTGGTAAAATATTATATTTGACATATATTGTATACGAAGCCCATTTTCTTTTGCAAATTTGAGTATTATTTTCAAGGAGAGGAAAAGAAGTCATCGCACTGAGTCAGTGGTCTGTCAATAAGGACATTATGATTCCCCACCCCCAGCCTCAGGGTACGACAGACCACTATACGTTTTCCAGGCTAAATTTTACGTAAGGGAATTCTGCGCGTGTATCAGAGAAGTGCCCCAATTGTAAAGATTCCCGTAAAGAGAGACACGTACATACTGCAACCGCTTCGTAGACTTTTGATAGGTATGTCCTTCTGACCCGGAAACAATGATCAATCTGGGATTCGTCACTGCATTTGAATACTGTAAGGGTAATTGACGTACATTTCAAAGTTTTAAACTGCATATTTATATTAATTCAATCGTTCCTTTTTTATGCGATGTATTCTTGAGAATTATCACCTGAAAAACTTCTATATTGATGTGTTTGTCTACCTGTTTGATTTTGTCACGCTATGCCTCTGATCCTTTAGTTATAATATTTTTAATATTTATATATTTCTGGGTAAATCCTTGTTCAAAGCACAGACTAACACGTGACTCAGTGAACCACCTCCCCAACTCTCTTCTCCTTCAAAGAAAACAAAATCCAAGAACACTCCCTGAAAGTCATTTTATTGACAATTGTTTAGAGTCAGGTTTCATCCTGGGATGGCCGAAATGACCCCACAAATTGCCCCGCCAAACAAACACCACTCATGAAGGAGGGGACATTTCTAAATTACATAATTTCTCACTGGGAGAAGAGATGTTTTGCCAACATTACGGCATTGTAAGTCGGGAAAGAGTTAGTCAGTCTCCTAAAAGCCTCCCGGGGCGGACCGCTACCCACGCACTAAACCACGGCGCAGTTCCCGTCAAAAGGAAACTTCCCAGGAGAGAATTTCAGCGCGAAAAAAGTGCCTCCTTCGCCGCCGCCGCCGTGTCCGCTCGGAAGCCACCTGTTAAAAGGCCAGCGCCGGGCGCGAGCGCTAAAAAGGAGCGGGCGGCGCGGAGGCAGGCAGGCGCCCACGCAAGGCAAGGCCTGCTCCGCCCCGCCCCGCCCCGC
>BOPP01000046.1:6439607-6474968 GCA_017312745.1 Gryllus bimaculatus
CCCTCCCCCCTCTTTCTGTCTGCCTGTCTCTCTCTCTCTCTCTTTCTTTGTCTCTCTCCAATTTTTCCTGTGGATTCTTTTTTTATTTACGTTTTTTTCCTTTTACACAATTTCATTTTTCTACCCTCTCTTCCACAATCTTCTTAACATCTCTTCTGCAATATATGTAACTAATGTGTACAATAAATTATAAGTCACTGAATTTAAAATAAGAAAACTACTTCCCAGGTATCCATTAAAAAATGCACTCTACAAGTTTTCAACTTAAATTCTACATAAGTAAACTAATAAAGTATGATATCTTATAGCAATGATCTTCATGCTGTTCTGCAGGAGTCTGTGATTACGCATATCCTAAATTCAAAAGACAACTGAAACAGCTATTTGTTGAATGTTCGGAAATGTTCGCAATGTATCAGACAGTTTAAACATTTGTAAGAATATTAAGAGATCCTTCTAGGAATACAAGTTGCTGTTCGTCAAAATCTGTCATTTTAAGTTTCCAAACTTTGTCCACGGAATATTCAGTAGCACTTCTCAGCCGTTAACTCAATAGGAATATAAAGAAAATAATTTTGGGTTGAAATCACAACTCCAATTCACTCATATGAATCGCCAATAGTGTTCTGTCATTGAAGTAATAGTCTCAATTTAGATACAGCTTCGTTAATAGAGTTCAAAGGCGAATTATTCTTCCCTTTTTCTTGTGATATTATTTTGATGTATAATATTCTCTAAAAGTGCCTTTAAATACATTTCTAATCATGTTTTTTTTTTAATTTGAAATGTTCCGTGTTATTTACCACCGGTATTTTGACACAATTCAAATTGAGGTCAAGGTACCTAATGCAAACACTGACATATCCCAACAAACTATAAGCAGTTGAAGTGACTAATATTTTTGCCCAATTCACAATAGTGCAACAAATTTGATGGATGCATTAAAGCAACATTATATACAAAAACGTATTGTAGTATTTCTTTTTCGAATTAAAGCGGCAAATTTACCTATTAAAAATGTTTGCATCAAAATAATTTTTTAAATATTTTTTTGACATTCAAAATTCATTCAACTTTTTCGCAATGTAGTTTCATGCAAAATTGTAACAAATGGCAACAACATGACCGCGCTGACCTCGAGAGATGAAGCAGGAGAGTGGAAGCACTGGCGGTGGTCTCAGGTAGAACTCCTTATATGGAGCTCTCAAGAATGTAGGTCAAAGAAGGCTGCCAGTGAAAGTTAAATTTAATGCTGAACACAGACATCTGCATGCATATAGTGTTGATATGATGTGATATAAAAATGATATTACTATCAGAATTCTACAAGATTGTTGATTGAACACTCTGAAGATCATATGTTCCCTTTTGAATGTTTCTACACTATTTTGTTAATTTTAGTTTTGTCAATAAACATGAGAGGTCTGATTTTATAACCCTGAATACCTGTTCAGAGGTATACATTAAAGATTCTAATAGAGACTGGAATTAGAAAGAATAGGTCAAAATTATAAAAACGCTATATCAACACGAGAAAATTATTGTTACAATAAAACGTTTTAAATCTTTGTTCAGATCTTTGATACAATAAAAGAATCAGAAAAGATAAATTTATTTTCATAAGTTATTAAAGAGCCACTTTAATCACGCTTTTCTTTGCCAAACTATATATTATCTGCCAACGGGATTAAAGTAACAGCATTGAGTCTCCATTCATGCACGCTCGTTGAAGCCATAACAGCTGATTGCAAGTGAGGGTGGGCGATAATGAAGGTAATGACGACTGAAAGTAAGGTCGAGCGGACGTAAATTCAATGCCTTCAAACTCTTCACTTTTTCTATCTCCTACCTACGTGCTCCTTAAATGAAGGGGCAACGAAATGAAACTATCGATAGTCAAAGCTACTGGCCGCTGGGGTCTAAGCGTAAACGGTTGACGTAAAAAGTTCCAATAATTTCTCTCAGGGCACAGGTGTGCAAATCTAAACAATTCTGGATTATGTTCTCAGCCAAAGGAGATTATTTGTCAGACTAATTCAGCATAATTACTACAGTTCTCTGTAGTAGGTATGAGAGTGGAAATTGGATTTCATTTCGAGTTGAAAAATGTAATTTTTTATAGTTACATATAGTGCAAAATGTACTTAATGGTAATTAACATATATTTTAATTTTCTGATTTACAATAAATAAGACTGACATTTCTTTTAATTTTTCAGATCGAGTTTAATTACTCACGACAACGACTAGCTACACCTGATCTTACACCAACCCCTAGTCCTGCACCTGTTAGAGCTGCTCAGTCTTCTACTACTTTAACGCGCATTAATAACCACAAAAATAAAGAACAGCATGGAGGAAGCTGGTTCAAGTCTTTGGATAGGTTGACTAAAAGAAATAAGAATAAAACAAAGGCAAGTTGTTTAACTCTGAAATATAATAAAGTAAAACCTGCAGGAAAACGGTCATTTTGACGAAGTGGTTCCCTCAATTAACAACCTTTTTTGTGGAACAGACTGATTTTCCCCTAAGACTAGGATTACCAGATGAGAATGTGTGTAAAGAAGGACAAATGAGTTTACAATCCAGGACAAAAGCAGGACATATTAAAACAATGGCTGGTAACAGATATTTGCGTTCCAGATTTGCAAACTAAACATTTTCTCTCGAGTGTGATCCTTTTCGAAGATTTTGTATTTCATCTCTGGTTCAGCAGTAAACGTACACCTATTTTTTCATTATACCATATAGAGAACACAAAACGCTGTTTTGTTAATGCATAAACTATGCCGAAGCTGGCACACTTTTGTTCAAGCTATGCGTGGAAGTGGTGACTTGTTTTCTTCCTTTTTATTTCTACCAGCTAACCGTGAAATCTAAAATTGTCATAGAAAGGTACGCTCACGGCTGTCGAGATAAGGAGTGTGATACGAAGCTCGGACAAATATAAAGTAGTGTTCTCCCATATGCTAAGAACCACAATGCGACGTTGGCACACAGTACACTAAGTTAATATCAAAAAGATTGCAATAAAGAAATTAAGCAAATGTAATTTTAGAATGTCACATTAGTTTACTGTGCTTGAAAAGACTATTAGTATTTTTCCGTAACAAGAAAATACGGACATATTTCTGATTTTGGAAAATACGTACGGACGCCAGGGCAATCGCTAAATATGAAAACATGTCTTACTAAATACGGACCCTACCTAAGACACGAGTATATGCACCCTTTTCAGCGACCACCTAAAGTCGCAGTCGGAGTCGCGGCACGTTTCGTAGATTAACCTGCATTAAACTGTCACAAAGTCCTGGCGAATTTGCTTTATTTCTCAGCTAGAAGGTGCGAAACACCGATGGGTATTACAGTTGTATCAGTAGTTTCCCGCAACGGGACGCAATGTCAGATTACATTGAACAATAATAGACAGACTTGCTATTTGATTTATGTGTGTGTGTGTGTGTGTGTTTATGCGTATGAGATAATAATAAATTCATTTTATGAATACTTGGAAATTTCCAAGGGTATGAATAGCAGCTATAAATTTATTTCGAAATCACGTCTACGAATGGAAAGAAACAACGAGTAATGTGAAAAAGAAGAAAAATATCTTAGGGTGTTTGGAGGTTTAAATATAATGAAAAATGTGTTAACAAGCAATGCACAATTAACTTTATAGTAAATAGCAAAATTAAACGGAATGTCCGTTTTCCATATTCTTATAACCACCATTAAGCGGCGATCTGTACAGATAGACATTTTTCGTCAAAACAAAGAGTGAATGCTTAAGACAGGTTTCATAAACAAAAATTATACAATGAAATATGTATTGAAATTGATATTATTAAAAAACATTATGGGTAAATAAAAATTGCTTCCAAAAATTCATATAGTTCCTTGTCAGATTGCTTACAAAGAAATTTCTAGTGTGTGGTAATTCAAAATTATTACTTGTGTTAAAGTAAAAATAAAAGAAAACTTTTTTAAGGCCTGGTCATTATTAAAAAAATATATGTATTGGTAATATAAGTTTTAAAATTATGATATTGATATAAATATTCTGTACTTTAATTCATGTTTGCAACATTTATTAACATATATTAACTTTTTTTAGGAAGAAGAGGAAGAGAATTCTTCTTACAGAGATAAAAGCAACAGCAGTAGTAAAACACTGAGATATTTTGGAGACACAGACCAAGAAGATAAAGATTCTGTTGCATCTATTCCACCTCCCATGCCACTTCAAAATCACCATAGATACAAAAGCAGCAATCATTTGGGTCAAAGTAATAGTAGTACTATTAACAGACTGCACACGTCATCTTCTACTTCATCACGAAATACAACAAACAGAAGCCATCGCCCTCATCATCGCAGTGCAGGTGATGTTGCTACAAGTTCAGCAGAGAGTACAACTGAGGGAGATAGTAGTCAGCAGTCGCAACGATCTGTTGTCTACCTTCATGCCGCAACAGGTAACTCAACTTTTTTTACAAGAAAGTATTCTAATTGTCTGGAAACCTTTATTTTCAGTCACATGTAATATATCCTTATTAATGGTATTAATACTTCAAAAACAATGATACCAGAAAAGTCATCCTTCATTATTCAAACTTTATAGGCCTTGCTATCTCTTTACTTGCTAATATTTTACTAGTGTTCTTTTTATCAAAGTGGGCACTGTCAACTTGTATTGATGAATAGTTCTGACTCTGCACCATACATCACTCTTGATTCATTCACTCAAATCCCTAACGAAAACATAATTCTCCAAAACTACAAATGTAAAATTTGTCATTGCCCTCTACAAAATATATTTTTAAATTCCCTGCTCATTAAAAACTGCTTTTCCAAAACTAAATGTGTGAATGTATGTGTACACCTTCACTCACATGCATACAACACATGAACTGTAAAGCAACCCAAAACTGTAAAGCAGTTTTTGTGTGGCTACAGGCAGAAAATCTGTTTCACTTTTTTAAAAAATTCAAAAAAGAGAAAAGAAAAATGTTTCAGAAAAAAACGGAATCAACTGATTACAATTAATTTCAAAATGTGACTCTGTCAAAATAACTATTTTTTTTAAGACAATTAAATAATTATAATCATAGAAAACAATAAAAATAACTAATTGCATAATAAATATGACTAGGACTGAAGGAAGTGACACAACTATTCAATATTGAAATGCATCAAACTGAACTTACTTTCATAAGAAACTTTCATAAAAAATCTTATAGCAACTAATTTATTAATTTATATTATGTTAATTAACACCTAAGCATTGTCATTTTGTTACAGTGGGTGACATTCCAACCCCGAAACGTAACGTAACACGGCGTGCCCAAAGTCGAGAAGAACTTTCTTCTCTTACTTCATCACATTTACAACCACACAAGAGGACGATATCACGTTCAATATCAGTTCTTGCCCCATGGAGACCACGTCATTACAGAGAGGGTCAAGAGGTTCATTACGACCAAGAAGATAATAATAAAAACTACATAAAAAATGGAAAACCACCTAAAATTCCTGTATCACAACAGTCAAGCCTTAATTCAGCTACAATGAATCGTATCAACAGAAAAAAGAATTTAGAAAATAAAGCAAATGCTTCTCATAAACAACATGTTAGTAAAGCAACCTCAATTGAATCCTTGAGTCAACATAGTAATAGACAGAATGGAGATAGTAGAGGAACCCTTAAGAAACAGTCACTTGTACATCAAGCAGCATCTGTTGAATCACTCAGCCATAGAAGCAATCATAGCATCAGTCGGACACAAAATAGAAACAAGAGCAATGACAAAAAAAATTCAATGATGAATGCTTCAACATCCGAGCTTACAGCAACCTACAAACAAAATAATCAAAAGAAAAATTCTACAGATACAGGGAAAAAAGGTTCTGCCAAGATTTCTAGATCTGCTTCGATGCCAAAGGATACTCGAGTTAAAGCAGGTTGGTTCAAACTTCGTAATAAGAAGCAAGGAACTTAAAATCAGTGCAATTTTGGATCTTACTCTGGGAATACTGAAAAATAATTCTGACCTCATTTTCCCCTTTGAGTAAGCATGCAAAAGCACACTAGCTTGATAAAGTATTCAAGAAAATAACATTTTTGAAATGCATCTCACTCAATTAATCTCAAGTGCCATCGTTTTTTGTTAATTTTTCCCCCTTTATAAAAGAATCCAAATTATGCAATTCATAGGAGAGGAAGCTTCTTGAGAAGCCCACACAAGTGTTAGTCTAGTCACTGGACTAATTCAAGCAACTAAGGCGAAAAAGTAAGGGATATGGGTAATAAATAATAAACCTCATTCAGAGTTTAACATATTAACACACTGAAATGAGGTAAATTCCTCCTGAACTGCAACATCACATGGGACTGCATTTGATAATTGAGTAATATGCATGGTATTGAAAGGTCATAATGCCATTTATTCAATGAAATAATTATGGTAACACACGCACAAACTATAAACGAATAAATAATAAAGAAATAAGTAACACACAAATTGAAACTTCCCTTTCCTGAGAAAGCAGTTATGAGCTTGTAAATATAATAAACTAATTTACTGTTTCTGAATGCAGGACTCAGCCAAATTCAGAATGGTGCTTACTCTCAAATAATTTTTTATCTTATCTCAAAGTATTACTTTAAAGGTGGATCAGAAAAGATAGAAAATGTGAATTTGTACCAAATTCACACAAATATTTAACCATAACAATATAACAATTATTATTTTCAAAGAAATTGAAATCCAGCATTACAGGTTTTCATCAAGATCTGGATTATTAAACATATTCATTCGTGTTAACTGATATACAGTATAGATTGCAAATCATTGGACAAAGAAAACATTTAATAAAGCATAGCAAGACCATGAAATAAGTAGTAGTTCAACACATCAAGAGAATTGCCACTAATGAGGTTCTGCCCATATAAATAACCTAAGCAAGTAAAATGGCTTAAATCATAAATTATTTACAAGAGAGGAGAAGGTTACAAGGAAACTAATACAGTACGTATTGTAAAAGAATGAGTAATAGTTACGCATTAATCCTGTGTTTCTTAAAAAGAGCACTCTTCTGAAATTTGAAGTCTGGACATCCTTATGTCACTTGGTTCAAACTTCAATACCTTTCTAAACAAGAAATGGTAGAGAAAGAACTATCAGACTTAATCTTCCCTAAATAGTGCATTATTGGCTGAAGACAAAATTAATTTTGCCATATTCAATCCACAATTGAATCTCAGATGGACTTTCTTCATTATTTAAAAATATTTTACATGATCGGACACTGAATTCTTCAATCTTTTAAACAAAATATTAAATTCAGGAAGCAGTGCCTAAGATGATGGTTCCCAAACAGAGTATTAAATTCTCGAATAAATATTCTTCATCGGACATCTTCATTAGGTTATGAAAAATAAATATATTACTAAATGCTGAAATAACATGATATGACCTACCTTGTTTTAACATACAGAATCATTAAAAGGAAGAGAATTATTAATGGACGTAAGATGATTTTGAAATGTAGCTTGCAATTGAACTGCAGTAACATTTTACCTAATGTTATTGAAGCAGCTCTGTTAAAAAAATGCACAATAATTCAAAAGGAGGAGAATTAATAATATTTTTTTTCCACTTAGGGTACCTATATACAGTAATATGAAATCAATTGACTTCTACTTTTCTGTACTCCATTTGGGAATTATACCCTGTTGAGAGACAGGAATCGCTATCTTAGGAGAAAACTCGGTAGAATGCTTCTACTCAATTAAAAGCATTCCATCGACTTGGAATGGTTAAGCAAGATTTATCAAGAATTTGGGTAACTCTCCCAAGTGAACAACCTTCACTTCCTATTAACATAGGAATCCTATAACAATACTGATTCACAGAGGTTGTTATGTAGTGTGCTAAACTTAGTATGTACATAGTGTAACATTATGTAAATCAATAAAACTTTTTTTTGTTTTTATAGATGCATTTTTTTGTAATGTGGAAATGTTTACTAAATACTTTCCAGCAAATACTAAACAATATTCAATAGTACATGATTAATATGGTTTCCAAATTATTTTTTTTGAGTTTGTTTTTCAAATGGCAAATGTTTTTGAGGGGACAGTTCAGTAGAGAGAACCATCCAAAGGGAACCATCAGTTCTCACCAGCAAGGTATTTATGTTAAGATGAAATAATGATAATATTGAGAATTATTATCAAGTATATCCTGGTTTTAGCCATTGATTCAATCGCTAGCGGCCAACAGATAACGAGCATTTAGAATTGTGGCAGTTAATCTCTCTGCTTTTTGCAGGGAGGTGGTCTATCTCTTCTTCCTATGGGGTTGTTCTCTAACATCAGATGTTATACTCATCCTGGATTCATTTGTTTTGGATTTTCAAGCCAATTTTGCCAATATTGTGGAATTTTTTCACACACTGATATCATTTCCAATTACTCTTGAATATCTTCATTGCTCATTGGCTATTAACTGGTACCAATCCCTGACTTTTCCTGCCACCCCCTTTGTTTCTCTGTCAGCATGAGTACAAGAGGCATAAGAGTTGGCGAGAAGCCAGCTCTTCTACGGGAGGCAACCTGCTACGAAAACTGCAAGCCAGAGACAGCAAGATTGGCAGTCCCAGCCACATCACTCTACTCTGTGCAGCACCTGACACTTAGGACTACTGGCAAATCACAAGGAATCAGAAAGGCTAATGTTCATCATAAGGCTTATAATGGGATTGAAGATACACAAGATGGTGGTATGAGGGGCACGCAATTTAGTACTACTTCAAGGAAACTACTTTGTCCACTACAAATTTCACTTTGATTGAGTATGAATAAACCTAGATCCTAGTAATGGGAGGCCAGCGACCTGAATGCTTCACAAATACTCGTTTTCCAAATAGCAAACATGTAATGGGGCAGTTATAGTGATTAAAGATTTTTTGAAAAGAAAGTGAATTTTATCAAACAAATATATTTCATTAGAATATTTAAATTCAGGATAATTTTGTTTTAACAATAAATTATTTTCTCAGTTTTAGGATTTTTTACTGCTCTCAAGGAATAAAGTAATGTTAAACAATATATCTGACAAATGTTCCTGAAAATAGAAATTCTGCCTTTGTAGGTTACACAAAAGATAGTCAGCAAGTTTGTACATTTGAATAATGTCAATAAATACACATCAATTATGACAATAATTACAAAAATATTATTATTATTTTGAGCTTGTAGAGTTTTATTGAGTACAGAACTTTCACAGGACTGTTTAGATTGAGATAATTAGATACGTCACAAGGACGTGTGATAACTGATAACACTGATGTAATTCAACACTCATTAAAATTCTCATCACATGATCTAGTTCAAAAATGATTTTTTACACAATTTCTTGAAGTAAATATAACCAGAAACTTGTATTCGCTTCTTTTCATATTCAAAGATATAAATATAGAATTTAAAAAATTCTTAAAAAAACATCTTTTCTTCCTCCATGTCATGCAACAGAATTAAAATTTGTAACTTTATCGAACACACACAATGTTATACCACTCACAACCAGCAGCATTCCCATAAGAGTACCTGGAAACACAAAAAAGAACACGGTAAGAAGTGAAATTAACCAATAAGGTAATAGTTTACGCAAAAACAGCAATCTTTTAATTCAATACATAATTCAATCATCATAATTTAATTTAATTCTTTTCTCCTCTTCTATTAAATTTTATTCAAGTATATCAAACAATTGTTATAACTTCTTAAAAAAAAATAAAAGTAGAGGCAATAATATTAATAAAAAAAAGCAACTTTATAATTATTCATGTCGGCAGTAGAGATACATGTAGCTACCTTGTATTTTACCATTACAATTTGTTGTTATAGAAATAGTTCTGTTTCTTTATTGTAAATCTGTAGTCTTATGCTTGCCACCAGTCAATCAGACAATTGCAACAAATAAATTTGTATATTATTGTTGTTGTTGTGTATTAGTTATGTAAAGCAATTGTGATAACTATAGGCCTTATGGGAAAACAATGACGTTTAGAAATTAATGTGCAGTAGGTTTCGGATCCATTGCGAGTGGGATTAGTGGAGATAATGTTACAGAACTGCTAGGTGTTGGTCCTGGAAAGATGTAATGTGTCCAGTATTGTATTTCAGTCACATTGTTACTTTTGAAGGCACTTGATTTTCATTGAATGGCACTTTAATGGGATTGGAAGTAATTCTAAAAGGTTAGCACAGGTAAAAGATAATTCCTTTAGAAGTCATACCACTACAATTACTATTGTATTTTTTCTACATAGCTGCTATGTCTACTTTTGACTTTATCATGTACTACTTGCAAAGGGGGCAATTTGTAGTGGTCCAGCACTAGTTGTTGGACCATGTCGGAAAAAAAAATTCATACTTTGTTCTTTTATGTTTTGGTCATTCAAACTAATGAAAAAAAAAAGTACACATTTCACAAAGTATCTATTTTTCTTTTTTGCCATGCGCCATTTTTCACTTTTGTAGACATTTACAGTTTGTAAATTATTAAGTGCTAGGTTGTAGCATCCTAAACTAAAATGCATTAGATTCACTAAACTCTGGCCTACAAATCAACGTGATATTTACCTACCTAATATATAATTATTGTTGTATATACAATTATTGAAATATTACAGTGATATTCGCAAACCAAAACTACCGAAGGTGAATGAATAAATTTTGATTTTCTTAGAGTAATTTTTGAAAAAAGGAATATAGTCAAAGCCTTTTTTTTTTTTCTTTCTCCCACAACAGTTTAGGTATTTCATGTAAAATACAAATGACCATTTTTATGAATCACTTAAAAACCTCCTAAAAATTTGAATTTTGGAGTTTTTCCAAATTTTCAACTATTAATATATCTGTTGGGAGACCAGATTAAAGTACGAAAACTGCACATGAAAAGATCACTATGATACCAAACTGCAGTATAAATTTCAACTTTGAGATTCAACTGAAAGAAGGTTTTGAAAAATTGTAAATTTAGATGAAAAATTAATTGGATGCAAGTGGTGATTAGAAGTAATCAATATATTGGTTTAAAATAATTAATTGTCTTACTTTATAATACTTTATTATAAATAATTACTACGGCTTTCTAATATAATATAGAATATTACATTGAAACAAACTTATTTTTAAATAAAACATTTCCTTGAAGTTAGAACCTAAAGTATTACAGAAGTAGTGTATTCTGACTGCAAAAATGATCTGCTAGGAAAACTAAATGTTAAATATGCTCACTCTAAGAAAGAGTCTAAAATTAAAATCGTCAGTTCAAATCCCAGTTTTTGGAGATGGAAAAAAGTAAGTAATGAATTTCAAGTGTCAGAATGTATGGTATTGTGAACAAGAGACCAGGTAAAATACTATCTTTTTACCCGAATTCCAAAAAGGAAAAGGATGACTGATACATGAAGAAACAATACAAAATGTTATATTTTAATGAAGATGACAATCTGATGCCTGAGAAAGTAATTGTTTAAAATATTTTGAAAGACCGTGTACTCAAAAATGGTAGACATGATTTGCCCAGAGACGACGCTAGGCATGAGCAGGCTCGGCGATTGCCCGGAGCCCCGCAAGTCAAGGGTTCCATGATAGGACTTACGGGGGGAAAAATAGTAAACAATTGCAAAGAAATTAGAACTCGAAAATATCATTATCGTTATTTTACAAGTCGCGGTACAGTAGTTTTTTCTAAAATTTCAATTAATTTTTACCTTAAATAGTTAATTATAAACATTACTCATAAGGTAGTTATTAAATGAAAAATGTCAGACAATTCTGAAATTTTTACAAAACAATGCACATACATACGACCGCGCGCGCACGTACGCACTCGCACTCGCACACACACACACACACACCCCTGTGTGTATAATACAGAATTGACCATGTATTTTAATTGAAGTTTATGACAGAAGATCCTAAATTAAAGATAGTGAATATAAATAAAAAATGCAGGTATGAAGCAAACAAAGTTTTGAATGATGTATTAATTGCGCAGATTTACACAGATTAAACATTAAAATAGGTCATACTGAAATTCTTATTTATTATTTCGTGTATGTTACAAGCGATTTTATTAAACACTAGCGAAGCACAATTTTTTAGCGTTTTAAGCTCACCATGGCCGCAAGAGACTGCCAACGAGGCATAAAGTTGCATCTCTGAAGTTCAGGAGCGGAGGCTAGTGTTAATGTATCCTAGAGTGTCAAAAGATCAAAAGTTGTATAATTGATGGCAGAGAGCGTCAAGTTATAACCAAGAGGTTAAAGCACACGTTATAAATGTCGACGTACCCGTTCCTCACGTATTTATCACAATCATCTATTCGACAAAAAAGAATTAATAATACAAGGTGTCCCTCATTCTATCTATAGAAGGAAATATAAGTAATTTAGTTACATCCATGCCCCGTTGCCCTCCCCCCTATGTATATACGAAGTTACATATATGACATTTGCCCCTGATTGATAAGCAACCAATCATGCATTGGTGTAAGGCGGGCGCAAAATTACTTTTCCTCCTGGCCTCCTGGAAAACACCAAAGCATGATGGGTTACCTATCATGGAAGGGCAAATTTTACATTTGAAACTTACTTAAATGAAATTTCCCATTAGACGTTCACTAGAAAAAAGAGACCATTGCTTCCTCTACATGTCTTACAAATCTGTAATATTTATTCTGAGACATCTGTGTAATGTTTAGTTATATGAAGAAATAAAATAAATATTAGACAATACTTTCATGTAATGTCTCTGTGAGTAGTAATGATAGAAATTTGATGATCTTGGAAACTGCTGAAGGTAATAAGTAAAGTCCGGAAGTTCAGGCAAAGAGACATGGACACAATGCAAGTCATATCAAATGTTGACCAATTAAGTCAATTTTAACGATATGTAACCATCGAGAAAAATGAATCCGACAAAACCGATTAACATAAAAAAAATCTTTCGTAGGGTTTACGAAAAAAGAAGATCAATCTGCACAAGGATTGCATTTTGATATTTTCAAGAGAATAACATAACAAGGCATTGATTATTCTACATTAGCCAGATCAATTGGGGAATATTAATTTTGGAGAAAATCGGCTGAACGGGTTATGCACTAGTGTTGACCATGGCCAGACAGACAGACGTTTTGCCGTCAGTCAATTTTTCGGCATCAAGGACTCACAAAACATGGATTCTGACTACCCAACATATTATAGCAAGTAATTTCCTATACATAGGGAGACGTTATAGAGATTTGAACACATTTTCGTTACTAGGTTCCGGCAATAACAATGTTTCTCTCAAAAAAATCGCTGTTTACCACAGCATTACAATACTTTATCTATACTGCGTAAGCAGTAGCGGGAACGTAAATACAAAACAGTAGATTTATTCAGTAGCGGGTCGTGGTTTTCTACGTAGGGAAAGCTGCATTTAATGCATTGCTTTGCAAGCATTGTATTTCTAAACACAATCTCCTTCGATACAGGTCTAGAGGAGTAGCGTTCTAATTGCATATTGGGAAATCTAGTCGATGCTTAATGCCTCTTGCTCAGCTGCGTAGTAATGCTACCTGTTGCGCACGCCCTTCTTCAGGCCCTAGGTCCCAAACAGGCCCCACCCTTGAAGGCTGCCAGGCCGCAGCCTTCGTCCGTAAGCGTAAAGGCCCATTCACAATGTAAACGTAAACATAAGCATAGAGCATAGACATAAACATTAACATAAGTGATAGACTCAAGTATTCACATTGCCTAACAAAAACGCAAGCAAAATAAGAGTTTCCATTGGCTGTGAGACATTCTGGTTTACTATTGGTTGGATGCAAGAATCGATTTCAAGGTATCGACTGTATCCATGGCCCATATGGCGTTAGTTCTTCTATCGACTTCGCTCCAATTTCGATTCTCGATTTTGAGTTACCATTCTGTAAATGGTTCATTTCTTATGTCTTACTTAAGCATAAGCACAAAAGCTTGAATATTGCAAGCTTTTAAGAGAACGTGTTATGCTTATACGAACGCATTGTGAATGAGTCTGCTTATGGACGTAGTCCTAACTTTTATGTTAACGCCACGCTTATGTTTATGTTTGCATTGTGAATGGGTCTTAAGCGTTATATGCAGTGCCTGCATGACATCACGGCTCCTCGTTTTACACAGGTGTTACGCCGGAATGAAGTTGGAGCTTACAGATTTTCTCTTCCCTGTCAACAGCTTCAATGTCAATGCATTTCGGACGGTCGTTATCGAAATGACAAAAGAAAATGTTGTTATGATCCTTACATAATATAACTCAGAAATCCTTTATTAATAGCTAAAAATATTTATGAATATATTTTTCTCCACGGGGCCATTTCTATAAGGGAGGCTACGCCTGTTCTGTAAGCAACGCGGGCCAAGAGAATAAGGAGATAATAAACCAAGGATGTAGTCTCTCCCTAATTCTTTTTAATTTATAATTAGATGAAGCATTAAATATGTGGATATCCAGGCTAAAATCTTATAGTCATGACATGGGGCAAGAAAAACTTAATGACATATTATTTGCAGATGAACACCTTATAATAGCAGATAATAAAGATAGCCTCCAGAAAGCACTGTTTGAATTACAAAAGGTAACTGAAATGTATAATCTCTGCATATCCTCTACAAAAAAAAGTCGTGGCCTTTGAAGGGATGGAACCGATTAGATCCAAATTAGTTGTCTACAATTCATCTACAGAGCAAGTTTCAATTTATTGGAATACAAAATGTCATACAGAAATTGCAAAAATGATAATTTATTTTCTGTAATAATTTATTGTTTTCTCTCCTAAAATTCAGTTTACAATTACAAAATTAAATTAATGACATGACTTTAATTAGGGGAGCCCCCATATTTTGTGTTGGTCCAAGGGTCTCCTCTTACGCCACTGGCTGTTCGTGTCGTACTGATTCAGAGAGTGCGTAGCTTCACTTTCTAATATTTACATAACATAGTCAAACTTTAAAAACATCTTCTGTAATCGCTCCCCAAACAGCGTCACCGCTTGCATTGCAAACGATAACAAAGGGATGATCGCGGCGGCCCCTGATTCGTTGTTTAAGATGCTATTCCGACATGCGATATTATTTTGGAAGTGATTAGGGAAAAGATGATTAATAGCAGTCGATGTTTTAACTAACTTTCGGCAAACTCGCTGTGTAACTCCAGCTCTCCCCAAACAGTGTAATCGTGTGCATTGTTGACGATAACAAAGGAATGAGCGCGGTGGCCCGTGGGTCGTTGTTTCGGGTGCTATTCCTCAATTACTTTGGAAATACCGATTGCAGGCCCCCACGAAACGCACCGAGCACACACGATCGCACTCGAGCTCTTTCCTGACACCCCGCGCCTTACACACACAGATTACGACCGACAATTATAACATACAAGTTCTTCTGTTTACGAAACGACACATTAACTCTTGAAGTTGCCCGCCATCTTTCACAGAAAAGACCCAACTCGTTGGCAGCGCCATATGCGAGTATTGTGAGAACTAGCCTCAGTGGTTCATTGTCATTCATGGTGGAAATAACCACTATCGTTTGTTTGGTCTGGGACTCCCAGTCTGGGAGTTGCTTGACACCCGTGGTGGTTATTTACACCAAGGACTATACTCCGATTTACATGCGGGGCGAATGGACTTTTGATCAGCTAGGTCGCGATCAAAACGGACGGACCTCAAATTAATTTTAAAACAAAAGAGGGTTTTAACGAAGCTTTCGATTCCCAGCTGATCGGGTCCCAGCTGATCTCTGCCAATTCGCCTTGCATTTAAATCAGTCAGTACTTCACTGTTGATCACAATACAGTGCCATTCAGTAAGCAGCCAATTCGGTCTCGCTTGTTACGTTAAAAGAGCCAAAAAAACTCTTGCTTCATTTATGTATAGTATAGGAGATAATGTTGACTGTCAATGAAATTTTTTATAGTTGTATTAAAAATTGTTATTAAAAGCATTTTTAAATAATAAATGTATTTTGGAAGTTAATTCCCTAACCTTTGTTTGGAATTTCTTCTCCCAAGACCCAACCAGACAGTGCTGTAAAAACAAATGTTAAAGAATTCACAACAGGAACAGCTAATGACAGATCTGAAACAGAAGAGAACCATTTTTAAAAACATAATTGCATTTTTGATTTTATTGAATTCATTGCAATAAATTAAGCATACATAGCTTACCTGCTTGTTGTAGTGTGAAATAGTATACTACAGATCCACTTTGATTTAAAATAAATGGAAGTACATACTGAAAAATTTTAATTAATAAAAAATTAACCATTTTTATTTGCAAACACATCAGAACTAAAAGCATCCTTTTTGAATCATTAAATTTATCAAATTTGCTTTTTGGATTGTAGATATGAAAATTACTTACCCTCCAATTTCTAGCTAAGAAGTGAATTTCTGATAAAAATTGCAAGATGCAGTTATCACATTTAATTTTATTTACACCAGAGCTACCTTTTTTAATTAAAGGATTTGTAGCACCCCACAAAAAACTCACTAACACCATCGCTGCACCAAGACCTGCAATTTTACAAAACGATTAGAAACTAATGAAAATATGTTTATGTAAAAGAATGACGATACGTTTCTAGAACTAATTCTGAGTATTATCTTGAATGTAGATGTGTTCTTTTAAATAGTTTGATCCAAACGTTATATTTTGTTTTGTGTTACCTAACATTTTAATGAATTAGCAATCACCGAACTTCGAACATATCCTTCTCTTTCGTTCTAGCAGTCGTCTGTCGCTGTGGAGTTCCGTTCACGCTTGTTTCGGTTTGCTTGCTCCACAGAGCACCTACATATGATTATAATATAATAGTTGTCTGCCAGGCAATGCCTGATAATTCGCTCCTCCACCTGACCACAGCTGACAGCCAGACCCGTACAGCTGATCCAGACAATAGACAATCACACACAGCTTCCACTGATGCCATTCATGTTCATGTTTGGACACCGATGAACTTGGACCAAGAATACCTTGCGGGCGTGGGAGGCTAAGCGGTGTCTCCGCATGGTTCAGATATCTCAAGGCGATATCGACAGTATATCAAGAAATCTCGGCACTCCTCCAGCGATCAGTGTGACAGACGTGTGGGATGTCAAGGGCCGAGTTATCAAGCAACAGTATTCGTTGTATAACTGGCTTGTATTCTCCATTGTGTGAATGGTCCGGAGTGATGGCTAATGCCCTTCCAGCGACTTGTTTGTGACTGTAGTGTAAATTGATAAAGATGGTGTGAAATGATTGGAAGGCGTCACAGAAAACGTTTTATTGTAAATGTTTTTGATGGAGAGTGTATTTTTACTGCGATGAAGCCATAATGGATGAGACGGAAGATTTGACTTCTATTTATAAGAAAATATTTTCGGTGGGCAGTGTCTTATGTGATGGGATCTTAATATTTTTGACAGCATGCCTCATATGTCTTACGTCAATGGCAACTGTCCAAACGCCGATGATGATGTTTACAGTAATTCGTATGATGACCCAGATCACACGCCCTATAACGTACATGTCACAAATCTGGATATATTTTTCTTGTCAATGTCAATCATAACTCATATCGTAGATGTAGCATTCGACATTCATTTGGCTTATCGGTATTATCAAGGAGGAGAGTATGAATACTTTGCTCTGACTGCTTTATTTATTTTATTTCCTGCATTAGTGAACACAATTGTTAGTACAAGAATGTACATTAAAGATGAAGACAGCATTTCAGTGGCAAAAATGTTATCCACAAAGTGGTGTATTAGAGTGATCATCTTAATTTTTCAGCTTGCTCCGATATTGAGGTACTTATAGCATGCTGATGGATAAATCACATGTTAAGTGTTCTAAATTCAAATGTCTCCATTTTAATTGTTTTCAGGTATTGTGAATCATTAGGTTATGCTTTAAAGTCCAGACAATCTGAAAAAGAAGGGAAATATGTTGAACAACGCACATATTATGACTTAATGCTTAAAGAAGATTCTGATGTTGCGTTATTGAGAGTATTTGAGTGCTTTTTGGAAGCTGCCCCCCAGCAGGTTCTGCAGACAACAATTCTTCTTCGCGAAAGAGGACAGCCATGGAGTTTTCAGTGTATGACATGTCAATTCACCTTGTCATGCTCAAGTATTCACTACCAAGGAGTGATGTAGAATGATATTATACAACTTCCATTTTTTTTTAAGGTTATTGGCGAAGAGATTCAACCAGTCATTTTCTGGAAGAAATATAAGAAACTCTTTTGTTTGCAGTGTAGCCAATAATTTCGTAATTGTTCTAAAAAGAAAAATGTCTCCTATCTTTTATAATTTTCCTTTTTATTTCCATTCTTACTCCTCAATATTTCAATTTGTTACATTTTTATAAGTAAGCCTCATTCCTATAAAAGGTTAGAATGCAGAAGTACTTTGTTGAAAGTTCAAGAATGATGATTACCCGTTTGATCTTCAAATCAGAAATTGATTTGACAATACATAGTTTTCTTTAGGTGCTACAACACTCCTTTGAAAGTTTTGGCAATAACATGTACATACTGTGTGTGTATTGCATGTACCTCTAAGGTCACTTGCTATCATAATTTAATTTCTGAGTTTTTGTCTTAATATTTTAGAACAAAAGTCAACATTCAACTCTGACTAGATTTGTTTTGTTTGTTAAATAATTCAAAATCCATTTACATTTTGAGTATTTTCATTCATTCAAATTCTTATTTTAGATTTCAGCCAGTTGGGCTCTGTTGCAAGTTCTCTTTGCAGTATGGGATGGTCTATGGCATCTTACCATCGCTCTATACGTTTTGCTCAACAGAATAAGAGCAATATGAACAAACGTGGAACAGTAGCACAGTTTTTATGGCATTTTATGGTGACAGGTAAGATTACTTGAAAGACATGATTTAAGTAAATAAGTATTTCAATGTTAGTATTTTATAAAGTATTTGGTTCTTACTACATGATCTACTTGAGGGAAAACTGAAAGCAAACATCTGAATTTTTAAGATTTTTGGGATTTAAATATTATGAATTTCATGAATAAAATGTCTTGTACATCATTGTGAAATGAACTCTTACATACTTTTTGTTATTTTCTTCCTTCATCTACATACATACTATGTCAGAATAGCAGTAATTTTGCTTACGAGTCTTTCATTTCAAAGACTCACTTTTCACTAAACGATAGAGAAAAGTTCATTTTTTAATCTTTTTTCTTTTTTTTCTTCTTTGTTTTTTGATGCTGAAAATTTTATCTTCAATGATTATTTACATGGCCAACATGTTTTGTTTACTTGTTACTATGGCAAGAATTTCATAGGATTAACTTTGATGCTAATTTCTGCAAAATGAAATCTTATGATATATTTGTCTCATTATTTCTGAAAGTACGCAAGTGATAATTTTCTACATTTTGTAGGTCAATTAAGTTAAAATAAATAAATGTTACCTTAATGAGTTAGCGTATCCTAAATGAGACTGAGGTAGCATGAGCCACAAACATTGGAATAGTCAGTTATCGCATACATTGAATATGAATAACTTAATTTCATTTATACAACTAAAGATAAATGTATATTTTAACATTGTGTGGCTATAGTCACAAAATAATTAATGGTAGAGAAAAATTCTGGAAATACACTATTTTCAAGGATGACCTATCATGCCCCATGCCTGGGGGATCCTTGAGTCCATGTCTGGAGTACTATGGGTTAAAACTTTTCCAGCATAACTACTCCTTTTTCATCATTGAGGAGCCATTATCATTTTAAAAAAAACAAATTTGCCGAGCACAAATTGCATGTGCTCATGGATATGCACTCCAGGAAAAATTAAGATAGGAGGGCAATCAATTGCCTTCGGTTTTGAATGATCTTGGCTGTCCGGGTGTCACAGCGTTGCAGATGTTTCGACCATTTTATTGTGATCTTCCTCAGGGCTGGTCTGTGCCGTAGTGGTCTGCGACGCAAGACTACACCCCTTTGGAGACCTTAGGGACAATTCTTTATTTCTTTTGAAAAATTATGCTAACCAGCAATTTATTTTTCTAACTATGAATCTGTATTATTATTAGTTGGAATAACAATTTGATAGGCGAGTTTGTGACATGCCATTATGACAAACCATAAATATTTTGCAGCCAGCAATCACTTCCCCTTGGACATAGGAAGTAAAAACTTGTTTATGGCTGTAGTTTGATTTGTGTTCAACTTCTGCGCCAGAAAGATATTTTATCCTATTGATTCTTTCTTGACACCTCATTCATCAGCTGCACTTCTCATGCTTCTACCTTCTGCAACCGAATTAATTGCTCTCTTTATGTTTCCTCCTTATATAACTCCGTTTGGAAGATTTTTCTTGTATATTCAAACCATATTTGGTAAACTTGTGAAAAAGTATTGCAACATACGACTCCTTTTGCCCCAGCAGTTCATTGTTTTCAAAGTGAACTATAAAAATAGATACCATAACTTACCTACAATGCAGGAAGGTGATAAAAACTTCAGGAATTTGCAATCTTCAACTTAAATAGCAGGTTGAGGTGTGATGGTAACATTAATATTAAAATGTCAAAAAATAATATTAAAACAAATAAACGTCAGTAATTTACTTTGAAAGGGAAAGATCAGTTAACACTTCACACTTCCTTAGACAATGAACTCCATATCATTGCCATTTGGATAGTAAGTAAGGCCATTGCCATTTGGATAGTAAGTAAGGCCACTCTGTAACATTTAATCATGATCAGTTTAGACAACCTCAACTCGATATCAGCAAACTTTCAGTGACTCATTGTACCCCCTGATCCAGGGTGCCCCAGTCTCCCCTACTGTAAATTTCATACTTAAGAATTTTTGAATTAAAGTACAGAGAAAATAGTGTTAAAAATTTTTACTCTTACTTCAAAGATGTGTTAATTACAAAAACTATTAAAAAAGTATAAATCTATCTGTGTTTAATTAAACCATGTTCACCAAGCTGCTTCTAAAACTTTACAGCACTAAGTTAAAAAGATTTTTAGATAATGGGTCAAATGTACAGCCATATTAACATTGGAGATAGAACTTTATGTACCCCTTTAACAAATCTCACGTAACTTCTTGCAAATTATTCTTGTGTAGGATAATTAAAATAATCCATATTTTCTGACATTTGAAATTACATTTGTATAAAATTAATAGTGTCATTTGCTATCTTTTTCCAGTTTCTCGCATCCTGTCCATCAGCGTAGCTGCTTCCTTATTTGCTCAGTGGACAGTTTTGGCATGTGTGATTCATTGGTTTGTTATGGCAATGTGGCTAAAATTGACAACACGATTAACCTTTTGTGTTGATCAAACAGATTCAGTTTTTACACGCCATATTGGAGAATTATTGTTTGGAACTATTTTAGCATTAGTATATATTTTCACATACATCACACCTCAGCAAGGTCACACTCGGAATCGTTACTTGTTTTATTACACTCTCTGCTTCATTGAAAACATTTGTGCCGCAGTCCTGTGGGCCACTGCTGAAACCAATAACTTGCGTGATGTATGGTATTTTTATCCATTACTTGTTAGTTGTATTGTGCCTTTTATTATAGGTATTGGTTTCATGATACTATATTATCAGTGCTTCCACCCTGCTAATACGAAAAATCACAAATCTTATCCACAACAGGAAATTGCAGTGCAGACGGAAACTGATTTATGAAAATATTCTTTAATAATATAATTTTCTTAATCTGAAATTTGAAGAGTTTGTTCTAATTGTCCATTTTCAATTTCAAAATGCAATTACATACATGAACAAAAAGATAACTATATATGATGAAAAATGTCGCAAACATATTTTAATACAATCATTAGTGAAAAAATGGTATTAAGAAATAATACCAAACTAATTTTTGAAACATTTGTTAAAATTATAAAATTTTTCTATTCCTTTTGTAATGAAATTATACAGAATTTTTGTATCGTGCTTTTGAATGTGTTATGATATTCTAAGTTAATTAATCACTTGATCTTATGAATTCTTGACTACGTTAGTAGTCAAGAATATTACTGCCAGAACACGTGAACGGAAGAAAGTTTTGATAACTGCATTGCAGTGATATTACAGTACAATAAATAATGTTTCCATTGTTATTAGTTTACATGGAATGTGGAAATATGAAGTGTATATTAGGCTTTTTAATGCATTTGGGATATAAAAATCTACATTGGTCTAAAATCTAATAACAAATCATATGAATCTAAATGACAAAATCTGTTCAGAAAATTGAAATTTTCAATTTATTTGCCGACTGGTAGGTTTACATTAACTACAAGTACACAGTGGCACAACCAAGATGTTTCTCTGGGGAGGGCAGAAGGTGAAGAACCTAACTGACATGATGTTTTCTTATGAAGAAAATTTCATTTGTTGTATTTAAAAATTATGTTTATTTGTTGTTTATTAGTTATTTATAATGTATTCAATTGAGACACTGAGTGACTTCCTTGTATAAAATTAATATAAAAAAAACTGTATTTATGTTTCATTGGCTTCTGGGGGAGGGGCTGAAATTCCATGAGCCACCATTTTCCCTTGGTTGCGCCACTCCAAACACACAATACTGTTTTTTCTGCTCTATGTATATTCGTTGTTTAGTGAGGGAAGGAATGCTGAAAAACAAAAGCATTTCTTATAAAATGTAGAAATAAGTATCATAGCATAGGATACTTAGAAATAGCATTATGTATTTCAATTATTTGCAATGTTTTAATAATATAAATTGCCAATGACAAAGTGTGCTGAGATAATAAATGGATGTTAAAGAGAACTATATTTTCCAAACAAGTAGGTATTGAAACAAAACAAAATAAGATTTTCAAAGTGTATCATAACCATAGGATTAAAAAAAAATTAAATACTTGGTACAATGTATACTATATTTTGTTACCGTTGCTCCCAAATATCTTTAATAAGAACACAGTTTGTTCAGATCCTTATTGTGAAAGAAACCTACTTCTGATGAAATGCATTACAAAAATAAAATATTAATATAAATTTTTAGAACATTATATTCTTAAAATTGTTAATAAGTTTCAAGAACATATCCACTTTGTTTATCAATGTTTGAAAAAAACAAGGCTGTATTTTTATTGTTGCTTGAAAACTATTAAGATCTCAGGAAAATTCATTATACTTGCAGTCGAGTCCATTTATTGAAAAAGCAATATATTTTATAAGCAAATAAAAGAAATTTATATTTTACTAAAGTTCAGTTATGTGAATTTTAATGTAAATCAACTTTTGGTACCAAAAAAAAAATGCATTGAACAATTTTTGATCTGCTTTTGAAAATTTAAATGCATTTCATTTAAATAAAAAATTGAAAATAAACTTGAACTCGTAGAGTTCCATGAACAAAACCTTGTGCATTCTCATTGCCAAACAGTTTGTGGAAGAAACTAAATCGAAAAGGAAAAAACAACAAACAACTTGTCATTGATGACAGGAATTTCAAAAAACTAATTTAAAAATTCAAAGCTTCTCATTTGAATTTTCAATTACTGCTTTTAATAAATAAGATTATCAAGAATTCAAGATTGAGGCTAGTGAACAGCTACATAAAACTATTACATTCACATAGAATTGATTTCCCATTCATTCTGGTAGAACAATCGTAAACATGGTTATGAATAAGTGTACAACGTAATATCTTTCAACGTACACTTGATAGAAAAATGTACTTCCTGTCTAGCTGTGTTAATAAGTACAAAAATGTAACTTGTTTCAGTTTTCTCAGCTCATTTTATCAGTGACTCAAGACACAATTTATAAAAATGCTTTTGTCTAGTGTATTATTTTCCTTAAAGCTTGACCAAAGAAATCTAGAGTAACTAGTAATGAAAATGTATTTTATTATTGTTTGTAACAATTATGTTTTGAGGTAGTGATTACAAATACCTGAAATAATATTCAAGAGTCCTAATTGATGCTTTTATTATAGGACTTTTTAAAACAGCTGTAGAGAATTTAATATATTAAGACGTTTCTGTGCATATTCTATTTCTTACTAAGGCATGAATGATATTTTAATAATATTTATTGCAATGAGAAATTAGATGATCATATGCTTCTAAAGGGATACTCTGTATCGTGTTAAATGACACTTGTATATTCAACAAATTTGTTTCTTTCTTTTGAATTTTACTTTGTGAGATGAAGTCATCTTTTCTTATAAGTTATTGTGTATGATAAAGTTAGGTTTACTGCTATTGTGTTTATGATAATCATAGTCTTGTTTCTGATACAATTGTAACGGAGTGGGAAATATCTCTTCTACGGTATCTTTAGTAGTTTGGATTTGTATGCAGAATATTTATTTGGGTTTTTCTTAAGTAAAATAGAAAAGAGAATGCATCCTTTCTGGAAAGGTATTAAAAGTAAGCCTAGTCTTTGCTGATGTAGAAAGTTCTATGGTAGTTTTATAGTCATTTACTTGCTAATACCTTTCAAAGGGGAGTAAATTTTGTGTCAAGATGTGGAGCAGTTGCATTTTTGGAATATCATTATGGTATATATTATTAGTATATAGTTATATTTTATTTCATTTGTATGATTATGCAGATGTGCACTTTCTGCGCTCATTTGACCACAATGCATACAAATCCAGTATGCAATGAATGGGAGAAGTCATTTCTAACATTTAGTTCCTTGTAAAAGTGGAAGGAAACAAGACTCAAAAAATTCTGTGATATATTTATGTTGACAGACACTGTATTAAATGTAATATTTATTTTAATTTTTTAATATTTGAATTCGAATTCCCTTTCAACCACTACCTTCTTCCAGTATTGAAAGGTCAGTGATATTGTCTTGGCCAGTGCTCTCCTTCCTTTTGTTACGCATGTTGTTTCTGAACACCACTCTCAAATTGTTCTTTCACTTAAGAAATATGCTTGTGATATTGAGTATACTTGCAATAATGTTAAAAGTGAGTCATGAAATTAAATAAACCTAGTGGTGCTGCAATCTAGTATACTTTCTTATATCACCTGTGAGTCATCCATAAAATAATGATAATTGTACCGAAGACAATGCACTACTAGTGTTTCAGACGCATCTCAAAATATGAACTGCTTGAAACAGAGTACATATTGTTCAGTTCTAAGGTCAATTTCTTTAAGAAAACTGACCTTTTTATAGAATTTATTGTCATAAGCAAATTATTTTTATAACATGTTCAGAATTAATGCTGATGTGATTACAGTGCCTAGAAACTTGTACATTTGAAAATACCCAGCCCTATCTCCATGAACTTCAGAAAGGAAAATTTTTCTGCAGAAACTATAATTTGTGAAATTACAATAAATTGAATGAACATTACAATAAATGAATTGTGTAAATGCTTTTTTCATAGAAATATTGATGTAGAAAATTTAGTCCTATAAAAAATAACACTTACTTTTTAAATAAATTTCTTCAAGTTTGCATGGTTATCAAGCATTATGCCTTTCATAATAATAATTTAAGAAAAAATTGGAGTGGTAAACAAGTTAACAAATTATACTTTAACTAAATGCCTCATTTATTCACTCTTGGGATGTTAAATTCTTCCATCCTAGATATCTCTAACAGTTTAAGTCTCACATGTGGAAACTCAATACCCCTCACCTTATTTTAGCTAACATGCTCTAATAGCATTTTCTGCATGCCCTACCATTACCACACATTTTAGAGGTGTATTCCAAAAATTGTAAGAGATCCTACATGGTACCATTTTGTAAATTGAGACCTACACCTTGAAAACCATATTTTGTGGGCTTAGAAGACTTTCTGACTTACGCACAATCGATGTCAAGAAACAAGACAGTTAAGCTCTGTCAGGATCATGATTATGCCTGCCTAATTTTGACAAGTGTTTAAGAAATATTTTAAGTGGAAGTGCGATTCATCACGTCTCTGTAAAATTCTCTTTTGTTGACATCTCATATGTTAAGACTGGTAGAGTATGGGGGCTGCATAATATATCTATAAAGCACAAATGTGTGTGATGGATGTTTAAATCACATCTTTTGTGTATTCTTACACCTAAGACCTCTTAACCACCTAGACTCTTCAGTATCACTGCAGTATGATAAAAATGAAATTTGTGTATTTGAGATACGTTACAGTATGTGTTCCAACAAACCTTTTCTGTACAAAAGGAGCAAGTTATTCAGATGCAAGAGCTTTGTTGAGCACAAATGAAATTATGTTGCAAAGTAGGCAGATGGTTTCAAAAACGTAATTACAGTTTTTCTCTATTTATTATATATAATCCAAGTTGGTCAATTCTCAAGTACAGAGCAAAGATTGGGTGATTTCTAATCCTAGTATACAGAAATGGATACAGAAATTATTAAATATTTTAAAGAATTAATATTTTAAATTTGATAACAAACAAATGCACCATTTTTATTCAAACAATATCTGGTTTTTCAAGTTACAGTGAATTACAAAACACAATTTTTAGCCTGTTTTAAAACACTACACATTATGCAAATGGTTTAAATATACAGCAATTATAATAACTAATAATAAGAATAAAAATATTTAATCTAAAACAGATGACTTACATTTTATTTTTCCCTTTTTATACTTTACACGATCTTGTTAATATTTTCACCAGGTTGTGCTCACGAAAAAGCATCAAAATTAATCGGTGCCAATGTAGCCTTATTTATACTGGGCTACACAAATTCAATATGCTGTGAACTTTGTGAAAACCAAATATTCACTTATGGTTAAAATTTCAATCAGTTGGGTTCTGAATGACAACTAAAAGGAATTCTTTATCTGGAAATAAAAAATAAGTAAAATTGTTATTCTAATTTTACATGTTATTAAAAGCATTAACGAACACGAAAAATACATACCTGGAGCAACCATTATCTCATGTTTTTTAGACCTAACTCGCAGGAACGTTAGATCATTGGTCGGATCCAAGTCTCTGACAACACTTCTTGCTTTCTCAGACAATTGGCTAATCAAACCTGCATACTGTACAGTAGTTGTGTTGTCCAGTGTGGTTCTAATGGGAATACCTAACAAAACAGAAGCATTACATGAGAAGTATTATATAATTTAGTATAAGTGTGTTGATAAATAAACAATTTTCCATAAAATGTTAATGAAACTGGATGAAACCTCTTATTTTTTTCACACTATATCAATACATCTTGAATACATAAACTATCTAATTATGAAATGAAGCAATTCTAGACAATTAATTGATATTATTGAAACAAAAATATGTTGCTTTTCACATTTGGCACATAACAGCTAAAATGAATACTAAATTACACAAATCAAAGATGAATGTAAATTATTTAATAAGATTGACAAAATTCATTACATGTAATCATTCACTTTTTAAAAGTTGTTAGAGCCTTTCACTTCTTTAAAACTGAAAATAAATTTAAGCTCTAAATTCTTGAATTATTTGAGACTTTAGGGTAACATATTAAGTTAATAGTTAAGAATATTTACTGGAAAATCAATACTTGGGAAAACAAAATGATCTAGGCACACTGGAAAAAAAGTACTTTTTTCCATTTGAAGAAGTTCATTATATTTTATTACTGAACAACATGTTTCTCTCATACCATCTGCATTTACAACAATGGTTCCAACCACTCCCTTATGAGACTGAATTCTCTTCATTGTTTCTTCAACTTCTGCAGCCTAAAAATAAATGATATTATATTACAATTTTGTTTTGTGAATCTCTCTCATTACCAAATATTGATTAATATATGAAATGCATCATTAAATGCTTTTGACTTACTGATACTTATAAAAAAGGCACTGTCAAGTTCAAAATTACATAGGTTTAGATTTCAACTTATTTCAATGCATTTGTATACATGATGTCACTGACACTAAAGTAATTCACAAACACAGGGGATTTGTATAATATGCTAAATAAACTTACCATGTTGTTTTTCGTGGAAATAAGAAACTATCTTTACTGTTTCGATACAACTGTTAAGATTTTGCACGGGCACGTAACGACAAACCCTCCAACAAATCAATTCTTACTTTTCACATAACCCAAATTCTTTCAGCGACCAGACAGTGGCCGAGTGACTCATGCAGGGAATACACAGCTGTCAGTCACCGTTCGATTAGGAGCTGTTCAACCATTATAACCATGACAACATCGACAAAGCACCAGACTTAGAATTTAGCCGCCAGGTTCGCTCTTTGACGTTATGACAAAATCAATATTTCTTATACTTTACAATATTTAGAGAGATAGCTATTATTTTTTGTTTTCGAATTTTAATTTATATTACTGATTTAAATTTAAGTTAAATTAAATGTGCCTTCTTCTCTTAAATATTTTCTGTGGAATTCATGAAAAAGTCTATTCACTTCAAAATCAAAATGGAGTGACGTCTCGAAAATGGAGTGATTCCTCTTCCTCCTCCTCCTCCTGGTCCGCAACTGTCATGTGTAGTAACGGTCTGTATGTAGTTTATCAACAAACAGATTTACGTATTCCAAATCTGTTTGTGGATAAACTACCGTAACGCGGCGTTCCTATTGTTAGATTGCAACTTCAAAACCAGAATGGCCAAATAGCTGAAAAGTGAATCTCAAATTATTATACGTTTGTACAAAATTGTTTTCAATGGTAAATTATTAAATTAAAGTGAAATAATGAATTAAATATAAGTTTTTACATAATTATTTTCAATTGTAAATTATAATTAAAATGATAATTACGTTTAATTAATGGAGTAAATTAAAATTAATAGTAAAATAAAAGTCAGCAACACAGCGCGCATATCCATCAAAATAAATGTTATAAATCTTAGAAATTAGAATGTCTCTAGGCCCTGAAAGATACGCTTAAATTAATAAATATTCCAAATTAATCACCTGGATATTACTTTGCTCGTTGAACAGACGAATAAATGGTAGGACGTGATAACGGTCTTGGAAATCTCGACATAGTAACTGATAAGATCAAACAATGCAAGTCAGTCAGATACCTTCGAGTAACTTTCTTCAAACGACAGAAGTGTTGACGATATCTCTATTAAAACAGGACGAGGAAATGGCGTGATCCGGCAATTTAACCCTACTGGAGTACAAAAATCACAAAAAAGACTTAACGCATTATTTATAAAACAATAGTAGAGACCATATGTACTTACGGAACAGAAACGCGGGGATTAAGTAAAAAAGGTAGAGCCCAGTTGATGTCCCTTGAAAACGACTCTTGGAGATGAAGCTGCCGTATGTCAAAATAAAATCATGCACGAAACGAAAATATCCGACAAAAGGTGGATGTAGAAGGATCCATCTTAGTCACGGTTGAAGACAAAACATTGAGTAGGTATGGGCATCAACGGATAGATCATGTAAGGTGGCCAAGAAAGGATGGTTGTGGACACCTACAACAATGAAGAAGCTTGGCAGACTACCCAAAAGCTGGAAGAAAGATGTAGAATGTGATGTGGAGGCAAGAGAAGTATAAGAAGTGGATTGGGTAGACCGAAGTTAAGAAGCGAGATACGCTGTCAACTGTAAACAACTCGTGTAATACACACACAAATACACAGAGTCGACTCCACGGCCGCGCCGCACGGGAAAGCGATCGGTTTCAGTCGTCGCTTGCGTCGTGCCGCTATCAGAAGTTGTTACGGAGAGTAAAAGAGGCTTCGAAAAATGGAAGGGTCAGTGCACACACGAGGCGCATCCTAAGAGGAAGAAACGTTTGCGGTGAAATTTGAACATTGAAATTTTCCATTCGTGCTGTTGATGTAATTTGCTGTATCTTTACATTAATAAAATCGATTATTGTGAAGAAATTCTATTTAATTTTGACATAATCGGATATAGTGAACTAAAAATGTTAGTCCCCAAAAGTTCACTATAACCGGAGCTGTGGGTGTTGTCAGGCTGTGGGGCTGTGATAGTCGCGTTATATATTCTCTGGTCGTACGCTTCCTCTCGCCTATTAAAAAAACTCGCCAATATATATATATATATATATATATATATATATATATATATATATATATATATATATATATATATATATATATATAATGTAATATCAAGCTTGAAACTGAAGCAAATAGTCGCGCGTCACCGCCGTCATTTTAGATCACGCAGGACACGGCTTTTGTTTCCGCAATGAAACGAAGTAGCACGAGATACGTCTCATCAGTAAGGACCCCGTTCTGTATTCGCCCTCCACCTCAGAGGAGACATCTTTAATGATGATCTTTGGCCGACGATCTGTTTTCCAAGCTGCCTAATGCTGGAATTTGTGATATTGTAGTGATATATTTTTTTTTCAGGAAGGAATAAATTTCCAGGACCATGTATTTCCTACGTTCACTATAGCCGAGGTTCATAGTTCATTATATTCGAATCTTCTTGTGCTTATTTCTAATGTGAGTGGAATGGGATCAGTTCACTGAAACCGAGAGTTTACTCTAACCGCGTTCACTAAAACTGGAGTCCACTGTAGTGAACGTAATATTAGAGAGGTTAAATTTTTTGTCTAGGTAATCATTTCCAAAGGTCCCTTGAATATAAAAAAAATATTAGTGGCATGCATCGTAGGCCTTGTTGTTAGTGAATTGACGTGCACGGATTTGTTCAAGGATCGAATATGGAAGACTTCTCTTAGTTAAATGTGAGGAAAATAATTGGGTAAAGTTAGAGAGATTACAACTTAAGTTGTTAAGAATTGCACAAGACTTTGGAAAGCCTACACCAACTAGTGTAATTCTGGCAGAATGAGGGATACATCTACTGAAAAAAAGACAAAATCTTTTATGTATGAATTACTTGACTAAATGTATTCAATTTAGAAACAATTATATGATTGATGTTTTGCCCAAGATAAACTGTGCCTTCAAAAGTTTTCTTACGTAAAAACCAGTGGCGGCTCGTGCTTAGACACCTTTAACACCCAGAGAATCGAAAAAAAACAAACCACATAATATCTTAGGAATATACATTTTTCTTTTAATAACATTCAATATTCAAGATTTTGCAGCAACATCGATGTATATGAAATCATTTTGCAACCAAAGAGCGTTATACTGGCGGTCTCTCCGCTATATGGTGGCTTCACACGAATTGCACCACGCTCTTGGCTGTATTACTGGGTTCACTGCATTTACCCTTTAGCCCTTCGACTTAACACGGGGAGCATGTGCCTTTTAGTGGCGCAACCAGACGAGTGGCACTGTCTAGCGCTGCTGGGCGACGGAGGGAATCACATGGAAATACCAATATTCTGCTTTCGTCTGACTCGCTACAACATAATTTTATGAATTTCGCTTGTTATTGAAAGTATACAAGTTCAGTCAAGTCTTCACGATGGCATGCATTGTTTATGATGTTTGGAGAAATAGTTTTCATTTGATATTAGATTTGTTGATTCAAAACATACATTTGATGACTTTTATGTGTAAAGGTGGCCGTTTTGGTTGGAAGTTCCTTAGTGCTTCGCGAAAGCCAAAGTGCGTGCAGTTGCCCGGCCAGCAGTTTGCGAGCGTTCTTGTGAATACGAATGTGTGTCGAAGCTCTTTCATTATTGCCATATTTACTAGGTTAGTGAAGTTTTCCAAATAACATAATTTTGTGTGAAACGTTTCGAAGCAATGGTACTTGTTGCAATGTGCTGGAAAAGTTACGTGCCTAGTGGAAATCACAGCCAGAATCACCTGCGCTGGAGGTGTATGTACCTTACGCGAATACAATGCATAAAATTATGTAAGTAATGTTTCAATATAACTTACTTTACATTAATTTTCTTGAATTGCTTACATATTTATTATATGAATGGGTGAAAACCAGAACAGTATAAGTGACATTTTATAAAATCTAAAAAACGTGTTTATTTTAGGTTATATTTTAGTTGAAATGTACTTTTGTGGTTTTAATAAACAATTGAAATGCCGTGATTTTAATGACGAAACAAAGTATCAGGGCTTTACAGTAATACTGACTTAAATAAACAGATTTCTCAGAATTTACAAAATGTCACTCGTACCGTTCTCGTTTTCATCCATCAATATATTCGTATTTTGAATTTTTGAAATTACATTTTCGCCATTTGACGGAGGCGCAACCTCCAATCTGTTGGGGCACCAGCTGCCACTGATATGAACAATATTAATAAATTCTTTATATACATGTTTTGAGGAATTATCCATTTCTTGTACCAGCATTAAGAAATTTGGTTGTTCTCCATACTATGAGTATGATTATTTTGAACAGCATACTAAATTAGTTGTTAACTTTGATATTGATAAGGGGATTGCAAATTCTCCCTGCCCATAGGTCTTATTTATGGATCACTTGTTTGATCCTCCAGATATTATTAAAAATAAATCTACATTTCTGTGCACTGATGGTTCTCAGAATGATTGTAGATGCCCAGGATAGGCTAATGAGGAAATTTAAAGTCAAATTTCCATTTTTACCTCTAAAGGTTACCTAAGGTAACCTCTGAAGGTTGCCTTAGGTTACCTAAAGAGGTAACCTTAAAGCAATAAAATTGATTATGGAATTAAATATGACTTCATCCATCATCTTTTCTGATTCGAAGAGTGTCTTAGTTTCCCTAAATAATAGAAAAATAACTAAAAATCAATCATATATATTTTAGTGAATCATATATATTTATGCGAACATGCTAGATTGTCCAGTCTCAAAATTGCTTTAACTTAGATTCCTCCCCTTTTGATGTAAATGAAAATGAGAATGCCGACAGAGAAGCTAAATTAATCATAGTAGATGGTATGGTTTACCCATTTGATATCACAGTACTATCTGATGTTGTTGCTCCAAATAAGATCTTAACTCAAAAAGAAAAACAAAAACATGCAAAATTTGAAAATCCTTGCCGCTCTAAAGGCAGATAGTATTTTTAAAATTATTAAAGAACATCATCAATACCATGATTTCATATCTTCAAATTAATTAGAAAAGAAATTGCCCTTAATAATAGATTGAGATCAAATCATTCATCATTAAATCAGTTTGAACATATTCAGAATTGTTAACTCAAGATTGTGTGAATATGGTGTGGAGAATGACATCGCTGATCATTTAATATAACATTGTGAATATTTGATAATTTAAAAAATATTATGTTTAAAAACTAAATTGTCTTAATATCATCGTAACCCCCAAAAATTGAGCACATTCTAAAACGTTTAGGTATACATGTTATTCCAATTATGTTTTGTAAATTATTTGTAAAGTAAAAAAAAAAGAAATATATTTGTTTTTCGATTCTTTTAAGTAAAATACATGTCATAGTAAAAACTTTCAAGTTATGAATCATCTTTGAAAAATGTAGTTTTTGTTGTAAGTAGGTGGCGGATTTCAGTGAAATTTCATTTTTATTTTCCCGTTTACAACTTATATAAGAAGTAATATACGTAGTATAGGGAACGTTATGTAATGCTGGGGAAACTCGATTTTGATGGAAATACACGTTTTGGGGTCCCCTGATTCCAAAAAAGGATTTTTATCAAAACGTTCGATTGTCCGTCACAAGAGAGAGATGTCTGTCCGTCTGTCCGTCTGGTCCGTCTGCCGTCTGTCCGTTGTCCGTCTGTCCGTCTGTCGCTGTCCGTCTGTCCGTCTGTCCGTCTGTTCCGTCTGGTTCGTCTGTCCGTCTGTCCGTCTGTTCCGTCTGGTCCGTCTGTCCGTCTGTCCGTCTGTCCGTCTGTCCGTCTGTCCGTCTGTCCGTCTGTCGTTCTGTCCGTCTGTTCCGTCTGTCCGTCTTGTCCGTCTGTCCGTCCTGTCCGTCTGTCCGTCTGTCCGTCTGTCCGTCTGTCCGTCTGTCGTCTGTCCGTCTGTCCGTCTGTCCGTCTGTCCGTCTGTCCGTCTGTCCCGTCTGTCCGTCGTCCGTCTGTCCGTTGCTGTTCCGTCTGTCCGTCCTGTCCGTTGTCCGTCTGTCCGTCTGTCGTCTGTTCCGTCTGTCGTCTGTCGTCTGTCCGTCTGTCGTCTGTCGTCTGTCCGTCTGCCGTTTCTCGTTGTCGTCTGTCCGTCTGGTCCGTCTGTCCTCTGTCCGTCTGTCCGTCTGTCCGCGTGCTGTCCGTCTGTTCCGTCTGTCCGTCTGTCCGTCTGTCCGTCTGTCCGTCTGTCGTCGTCGTCTGTCCGTCGTCGTCTGTCCGTACTGTCGTCTTTCGTCGTCTGTCCGTCTGTCCGTCTGTCCGTCTGTCCGTCTGTCCGTCTGTTCCGCTCTGTCCGGTTCTGCCGCTGTCCGTTCTGTCCGTCTGTCCGTCTGTCCGTCTGTCCGTCTGTCCGTCTGTCGTCGTGCCTGTCCTCTGTCCGTCTTCCGTCTGTCTCGTCTGTCCGTCTGTCCGTCTGTCGCGTCTGTCCGTCTGTCCGTCTGTCCGTCTGTCCGTCTGTCCGTCTGTTCCGTCTTGTTCCGTTTCGTCCTGTCTCGTCGTCTGTACCGTCTGTCGTCTGTCCGTCTGTCCGTCTTCCGTCTGTCCGTCTGCCGTCTGTCCGTCTGTCCTACTGTCTTCTTCCTCTGTCCGTCTGTCCGTCTGTCCCGTCGTCCGTCTGTCCTCTGTCCGTCTGTCCGTCTGTCCGTCTGTCCTCTGTCCGTCTCCGTCTGTCCGTCTGTCCGTCTGTCCGTCTGTGCCGTGTCCGTCCGTCTGTCGTCTGTCCGTCTGTCCGTCTGTCCGTCTGTCCGTCTGTCCGTCGTCCGTTCTGTTCCGTCTGTCCCGTCTGGTCCGTCTGTCGTCTGTCCGTTCTCTGTCCTCTGTCCCGTCTGTCCTCTTCGTCTGTCCGCTGTGCGTCTGTGCTTCTGTGGCGTCTGTGCGTCTGTGCGTCTGTGCGTCTGTGCGTACTGTGCGTCTGCGCTGTCGCGTGCCTCTGTGCGTCTGTGCGTCTGTGCGCTGCGCTGTGCGTCCTGTGCGTCTGTGCGTCTGTGCGTCTGTGGCGTTCTCTGCTCTGCGTCTGTGCGTCGTGGCGTCTGTTGCCGTCTGTGCGTCTGTGCGTCTGTGCGTCTGTGCGTCTAGTGCGTCTGTGCGTCCGTGCGTCTGTGCGTCTGTGCGTCTGTGCGTCGGTGCGTCTGTGCGTGCTGTGCGTCTGTGCGTTGTCGGTCTGTCGGTCTGTCGGTCTGTCGGTCTGTCGGTCTGTCGGTCTGTCGGTCTGTTCGGTCTGTCGTCTGTCGGTCTGTCGGTCTGTGGTCTGTACGTCTGTCGTCCTGTCGGGTCTGTCGGTCTGTCGGTCCTTGTGCGTCTGTCGTCTGTGCGTCTTGTGCGT